>CAUJNA010000358.1:706809-801809 GCA_963377175.1 Effrenium voratum | reverse complement strand
GCTCAACCCCCAAAGATCTCCATGTACGGTTTCATGTTGATGTGGCGAGCCCCCTCCTAAAGGTTGGCGGGATGCCAGCGAACTCATTGACAGATTGTTCTTTCTAAAGCAGTCCACGAGTCTACTCAAATACTATTGGTTTGTTGGTTGGTGTTTTTACTACACTTATGTGCTGCGAAGAACCACGCAGAAGCATACATGCTTTCTGGACGGGTCAACTGAGTGGAATTGATGGCCATGGTCGAACTGCTGCGTGCTTGCCACGGCCACGGAGTGGCCATCGGTTTTGGAAGTGCCGCATTGTCGACGCAAATCGTCGCACGGCGCTTGGGGGGCTGCACGTGTTTGGAAAGCCCTGTTGCAGGCAGGCTTGGTCAGTTTCAGTGAAGCTGTTGTCGGTCAATCGACTGCCATGGAGTTTGCAGAGGCTCGTGTTGTTCCAATGGAGCCAGAGTGGCAGAAGGGCCATTGGCTCCCTCAGGGCGACTGGATGTCCCCTGCCTGTTTTTCACTCAGTTTCGCTTTGCGTGTTCAGCTGTGCCGTTTTCAGCTTGGCGACTTTTTATATACAACATGGATTTTCTCGGTATCTGTTGTTGCAGTCAGCACTGGCATGCAAAGATTGAGTTTAATCTCGCGTTTCAGTGGATCTTGCCGGGCAGATGCACCAAACTTTCCTTGCTCTGTAGAGCAGGTCGGGGCGGGTCTCATACCTGGCCCAGATCTTTGGCAAGACTGCCTTTCCCAAAGGGAGAAGGCGGTGCGCGGTAAACGGCGCAGCGTATCTCAGAGTGGAAGTATACCCTCGCTGTTGACTCTTAGTTACTAACCCACTTTAGGTTCGGTACCCCGTATGAACAACAGCAAGCCGTTTGCCCCTTTGGTAGGTAAAGTTAACACCCCTAGTGCATCCAAGGGGGACCCTGTTTTTTCAATCCCGAACCTACCGATTGACCTCACCTCCATCTAAATGTTGGGCCTAACTTTATGGTCCGGAAAAGAGAGGGTACACAGGGTCCCCTGGAGCACAACCGGCCACGTCTGTGGAGCGCTGAGTACCGAACAGCGAGCGCCGATTGGCAAAGGGACAAAGCGCTTGGGGTGCGGCCTTCCACTTCTTTCTGGCTATTTGGTTGGATTTTTGGACTTTGATGATTAAAGCAGCGGGATTTGCCATTGGGCCCACAAAAAGCGAACCACCTGTTGGTCTCGGCAGCAAGTCTTGAGGCTCACGGGCCTGGCTTCGGCTCAAGGGTCTGCCACGTGACGCAAGAATCCCGCGGCGGGCATGGGTTCCATGGTGAGAGGCCCAATGGCGAGCAAAAACTACGTGTTTTCGACGTGCGCCCAACCATATCAAGCTATACTCGGGGTAGAAAGGGGCACGTACAGACACAGATAATTGTGTAAGTAAATAAAGAATAGATATATATATATATACCTGCTCAGGGTGGGGGGTGGCTGAACCAGGTCCAGTGGGTTGTTGACTAGATTTATGCAGCGGACTTTGGCCTTTGCCCTCATTCTCATTCTCGACTTGAGTCTCGGATCCAGCATTTTGCACATAACCCAACACGTAATTCGCGTGAGGAATCTCTTTCAAGTGGCACCCACGTTCACCCACCCTGTGAATGGTAATTTTGCCTTGGAAGCGAGAAAGATTTCGCAAGAGAGCCTCTTGTAAACCATAGGCATTAAGTTGTGAACAAGTGTTGTGCTGACAAATGAGGCATTGGACTAGGCATTGGAATGCAGATGTCGAGGTCCTGAATCGTTGCTGTTGGAGGGTAAACTGTTTTGTCCGGATGCTGCAAAGCCCCGAATTGCTACTTCTTCCGAAAAGAAGCCAAAAGGAGGGTCTTGCCGATGTATCTCCACAATGATTATGATACCGTAAGGGGTCTTTTCTCTGCATGTTTTCGATTTAGGAAGGTGATTGACGACCCCAGACTCCGAAATCCGAGTGACCTTGGGCTTTTGGCTCAGAGCTGGAAGTTGTCTTCACGACGTGAATCGCGGATTGTGACCAGACAAGGACTCAAGATTTTGTTCCACCCTCAAACGAATTACAGTATCCATTCTACTCGGATTTTACCGATTGGCGTTTACCCTAAACAATTGGAATGGCGTTTTCCTATTTTACAAGACGGGTTTTACAACACAATGGTGGCAATATCCCACTCAAAATGCGTAGCTTCCACGCGGTGAGTTGATCTTCACTGCGTTTCTGGGCCATGGCGGAAGGGGATGGCGACGGAGCGACGCTCGGAGTCCAATAGTTCTTTGGGGGACAGGGCCAATGCGGGGCTTCATGTCGACCACGGACAAAACTCATTCCCTGAGTTCCTTTTGGCTCTTAAAAAACGGTTGGGAAGATTTGTCGGCAGCCTTTCCTTCAGAACCGAACAAAAGGGGGTTCAACAAATGGGTCTGTCTTTTTGGTTTCCAACAGGAAATCAAAAGGCAAACCACCAAAAGGCTCAAGGTCCCCCTATTTAAAGATACCCAAATGTCCACAATGAACCAGCTGCTATCAGCAACGGTGCAGCATCCGCAAGCTGTGCATGCCAAGGACGGGCCTCGACCGGCCCAAGGACGGCAGATTTCTTGGTGGGCTTCAGGGGTCAAAGCATATCTTACCATTTGCAGCAGGCTGAACACATACATCTATATGTCCATACGTGTATATATCTCTATATACGTATTATCTATATGTTGGGGGTATACTTTTTAGGTTGGCTTCAAAGGCAAGCCAAAAGGAGAACCCTGATTTTGGCCAAATTTTGACACACCCATAGAGTCAGCAAACCGGTTTTCTTCGCCGCCGAGGTGCGGCCAATGAGTTTTTACCGCGGCTTCTGTTAGGGTAACTTGCAGTGCTCGGTACGGAATGACCGTTCCGGGTGTTGGGAATACACCTAAAGATCCCCTTAAAAGGACACCATCGAGGATGATTCACAGGGGTCATTCCCTCATTTCCGTTTGAACACCAGCGAGGTAAAGGGTGATGGTTGTGGAAGAGTGGAGTTTAGGGCAGGGTATTGATATCACTCGTCTATATCAAATACTCCATAGTGATAAGATGGTCATGTGGATGGCCTGGCTTGGGTATCGCACAAAATATCATGCCCCACATTGGGAAACCGAACCCCCTTTTGAGGAAACTGAAACGCATTTGGATTTCCTGGCGATACGTATCCACACAATTGCAGCGCGCTCGCAAAGCTGGTTCATAAGGGAGGGCAGGCCGCAGTGAGGCCGTCAAAAAGCGGCAAGCTGTGTGAATGCGCCTGCGAAAGAATATACGGCTTGCGCATGTGTTGATTTTTCAGATTGAACACGCATTCCTATCCTCCTGGCATAGACCCATGTGTGTGTGTATATCAGTGTATGCGATCGTATTTTTGTGTTGTGGGAAACCTCTTTTGGTTGGTGTTAGAGAGGCAGGCCAAAGAGAGCCCTAAATACGATGTGGGTCTATCTTTCTCGAGGGTACCCTTTTTGTTGGATTCAACTGTGTGTGTTTTGTGGTTTCGAATTGTTGGTTGGCTTTAGCCGCCATGTGCGCTTTTCTCGTGCGGCCTTGCCAAGTTGGGCAACCACCAACTTGGGTCCGAATCCAATGAGACAAAGAGTGATTGCTACAAGTTGCTCAAGCCCGCTCTGAACTTGGCTTGTGATTTTCCAACTTGTTGGCCAACTTTTGTATAGTGCCCAAAAGGATAACCTTTGATTTCCAGGTTGGGCTTTCGTGAGTACAACAAGTTGTTGAAGCAGGCGCGGGAGCCCTGTCGCTGTTCAGAGGTACCATGTGTCATTTTCCCCTGTGTTTTTGGGTAGTTCAAGTTCCCCTTAATTGGTGGTTTGGATTTGAACCCCTGGTTCTTGAGGGTAAATATGAAACCCCTCCGCCGGGCTCAACACCACCAACTTACTTGCGGAGTGCCAAGCGTTGGCTGATGTCCTGTTTTTGTTGTTTCTCTTTTTCCGGTGGGTTTGTCGTGTTTCCCGGTGTTTCACCCGACTTGACGTTCCAACTCAACCGGCCTCGGGGTGCAAGAACAATCAAATTCTCGAGGTTTCGAACTGTTGGCGCGCTTTTTTCCCAGTGTTTCTGGGTTCAAGTTCCCAGTTCATTGGTTTGGATTGGTGATTTCGGGATTTGAACCGCTGGTTCTTGAGGGTAATTAAACTCAGTTGTTCAGTGGCTCCCTGTTTCCATTTTTTGGTGGCTGCCGCACTAAAATGGTCTTCCCAAAAAAGGGTTCCCTTTTTCTCCAGGGTCACTGAACAACTGAGTAAATCTCCTCGAGGAGCCGGAGGAGATGACGGCCTTGGAGCGGGCCGCCTTTGCCGAGCGCTGCCGAGAGATCGGATCGCGAGGCTTCAAGGCGCGGGCGCGCGGTGCGGGGACGGAAACCAGCTGGTGGCTCATGTCCTGAGGTCTAGCCATGGCTTTTGGCTATGGGACCCAAAGTTTCTTGTTTTTGTATTTGCATATATGTATATATATAGTTATATATATATATATATATATGTATTATTCCATGTTCAGCCATGTTATCTTGAAATCCGCCCTGTATCACCAATAAAAAGGAAACAAGCCAGGGCTGCTTTTGGGGATTTAGGGGGAGGGGGAGCCTGTATGGAGTAAACAAGTTGTTTACGAAGGTCCAACTTCAGGGGCCTGTTCCAAAATTGCTTCGGTTCCCCGCAGGAAACTCCAAAGGTGGCCCAAAGACAACTGAGTCCTCCCCCAATGAGAAGACAATAGTCCTCTTCCAATAGAGACTCGATGCCCATAAGCCTTCGTGGAAGTCGTGATGTCGACGCGGAGTCCTTAGCTTCCTCCTTCCCTCCCTTCCTTCCATCCGCAGTTCGGGCAGATAAGTTTCCTTCGTCCCTCCCTTCCCATCCCTGCCCTCCCCCTCCCTCCAATTCCCTTCCCTGGGGTCGGGGGATAGCAATATATGTCAGGATAGCCCCCCCCGGGAGCAAGAGTTCGAGACGGTTCATCGAACAGTGCCTAAACCTAATTCGGGGTGGGGATATGACCCCCCTGGTCAAAGGGAATCCCGTGTCTGGACCTTACACTTGAGAATGCCATGTTTGTGATCCACTGATTCGAAATTAAGACGTACCGGGAAAGGCAAACCTGATTTCCAGTTTGGGGGCCTGCTAGTGGCCTAGTCTTGAAGCCTTTGGTTGAGTAAGAGGATGCCTTTCTTTGTACAAGGGGCCAAGACATCACTGGTATGGTCATGACGTATGGTCATGACGCATAAGGCTGTGGGTCAGAAATAGGTACCGAAAATGGAACCCTGGAAAGTGGAAACGTGGACTAAATCCCGCGGTCCCCAGGTGGTTTAATTTTGACCCATACCCATCACATGGTTGCTGTTGTTTAGTTGTGGCTTAGTCTTTGAAATCCAAATAACACCACTTAACTGCTAAACCTTAAACATGATTGCTCCCCTTCCAACGTCAACCTTAAGATCATTTAGTTCAATACACGGAATTTGGTTGAAGTCGCAGCCGTCGAAGCTCCTGGCGAGGCCGGGGACTGGCAGTATGCAGCGCTGGCCTACTCCGAGGGCCTTCGGTACCTGGCAGCCAGACGAAGAACTCGCTCGGGACGACTTGGCCGGGCATGGGAGTCCATGGGTGTGTCTGTCTGTGTTTTTTTTTTTTTGTGTGTGTGTGTGTGTTTTTCTGTGTTTTTTTCTATGTGTTTTTCTGTGTTTTTTTTTTGTGTGTGTGTTTTTTGTGTGTTTCTCATGGGTATCCCGGACTCTTGGGGTGGATATCGTGGGGATTCGTGTTCAATGTTCAACCTTCGAGGTGAGTTTCTTCTTGAAAGTCGTAGCTTCTCATGGAATCTGACGGGAAGGAGGGCTTTGGGAGACGACTTTCCTTTTCGGAAAGCCCCCGGAAACCATTTCCATACTTGTTGAAACCAGCGTAGGTGTTGAAAGAGGGGAACTACCCATAGCCAGCTCGCAAAACCGACCATGGATTCGGCAAAAGCAGAAACCCGGGTGATAGCGCGTTTTTGGCTCAAGTCTTGGCTATTTGGTTGGATCCTCGGACTTCGACTTTTAGGGAATCGATTTTTGTCTGCTGGACCCACAAGAAGTTAAACTTGTGTAGAGGGATCTCGCCAACCAAGAAGTCACATTTGCTCTCTCTCTTTCACAAGGTGGACATTAAAAAAAAGCCACCGAGACGAACCGCTCGTCTTGCCCCAGATGGATTTTTGTGAGGGTAGCCACGCGGAAAGGCCGATGCGACGGCTGGGCCCTCGCGAGCCGCACGTGGTTTTTTGTTGTTTTTTCTTCGGCGACGGGGAAGCCCAAGGCGCACATTGCCAGTTTTGATGTTGGTGGCCCGAACGCGGAGAAGCGCATCATTTCCCCACCACGTAACGTTTGGGGGGGGGTTCCCGGAATTGGATAGTCACATGTTCCTGCAGAATCGCGGTGTGACCGCACGCCTTTCCTGCATATCGGTGGTCAGACAAAGGCAAGGGGAAGGGCGGCGGCCAATGGAAAGTGGGTGTGGCTCAAAATGCAACAGCTGGGGCAAACCGCAGGTTCTGGTCTTTGTTTCCATATGCCTTTTGGTGCCATTTTGGGGGTTTCATGTTTTTGAGCCACAGCCAAGTGGTGCTTGCCAGAAGGCCGTCTCTTCGCTGACCGCTTTGCAAGGACTTTTCGCCCCGATTTTAGCTGCAGATGTTCACCCGTCCGTTTCTTGCGTACGGATGTGTTGTCACTTTGGGATGGTTCAACCTGGTTTCTCTTTTTGGCTTCTGTGGTTTGAGTTGGTTCCATTTGGTTCAACGGGCACTTGCCGGAGCTTTCAATCAAAGCCCAGGAGTACGAGCCGCATGATGGCGAAATGCAGCCAGACCCGAGCTTCGATCATGGCGGCAAAGCACAGCTGGACAAGGACCGATCCGAGTTGCTGTTAGGTGATGGCCATGTAAAGCTCCTTTAGGAAGAATCCCAAGAGCCTCCCCAAGGAGATTCCTCTGACGCATTCTGACGCATGTTTGTTTGGTTCCATTTTTGGTTATATCCACCAACCATACTTGAGGGCATGGCAAGCAGCATTTGGGGTGCCCCAAGTCCGTTTCCATCCATGGGGCTAGCAAGAAGTTTCTGTGGATTCACCGGGGGGGGGAGGGGGCCTTTCCAACCATCCACGGCCTTGTAAAGCACGCAGTGCTTTTGGGGTTTGTGAATTGTTCAATGGAAACGTTGGATCACCCCCTCCCACCCTCGTGTCTGGGAGCGCAAGTGATCACGCAAGTGAATGCGTAGCATGCCCCACCCCCCACGCCCCACCCGTGACATGCATTGCAAAAGCTCATGCAGCGCGTGGTCCCCGCATGTGTTGGCTAAAGCAAGCTTACCGTGATGAAGGTCGTGGGGGGCAAAACTATGCTTTTGCGCGAGCCATGTTAAAAACTGTGGATGTTGGGTCGGATGTTTTGGGTTAATTTGGAAGGCCACTTGTAAAATACACGCGTTTTTTGGGGTCAAAATTCAGGAAGTTTTGCAGTACTATTTTCGGAGGGGAGTGCTACTCTTGAAATTCATTTGTAGTAGGATCTGTTTCGAGGAAACGTTCTTGGGCAAGACTTCTTTGGAAGGGGCAATGCTATGTGCGAATTGTTTCTGTGCTGGGTTCAGGTTTCAAGAAGCTTGGCAATACTACTTCAAAAAGGCAACTGTTGGTTTCGCATTTGCATCTATTTCCAAAAGTGACCCAGGCCATTAAGTTTATTTTATTTACCCAGACCATCGGCTTGATTTAGTGTGGGGAGCCTATTTCTTTGTGGGGGTCACCTTTAGCTGATTGTTTTGGGACCCTTTTTGAACATGTTGTGCAACAAGCCAATGTATTTGTTGTTCGGTCGGAATTATAAATGCAAGCTAATGGCACCAAAGAATGGAATCAAAAGGGAATAAGCATTGTTTAGGGCTCGTAGCTTCATTTAGGATTGGTTTCTGTTAGTATCACATAACTTTGTTCGAGGTACCCACTTTGGGATGTTTGTTCAGAAGGTGTTACACGAAGGAATTAGTTGACCATGTTCCATAAATGTTTGATGTGCGGTTGGCTTCACAAAAGGAAGCTAGCACTGGCGGAATTGATACGGGTTGAAGCAATCCTTAGGAGGCAATACACGCTTTGCTTTTTTAGGACAGTTTTTGGTAGTGCTACATGACTCGAGGTGGGGGGGATGGGTACCCTTGGCTGATTGCCGGAGGTTGGTTGAGAAGGTTTGAAGCAGGCTTTTCTCAATGCATTACCCCGTCAAAAAATATGAAGGTTGGCTTTATGAAGGGAAGCTGTAATTTCGCCATAGATTAGAATTAAACAGGCCCTTCGGGGCGGGGTTTGCCATGGGGTCGGATGGGTTGAGTGAAGCAGAATAAGGTTGGAGATGGGGTAAGAACTATTTGGGGGCAACAAAATCTTGGCTTCACTTTAGGCTATTTATAATTTTCCCGGCTGACAGGTTGCTTAGCTTTGTTCAGGCTCAATGTCTTCTTCATAAGTGGGCGTCACTCGTTCGACTCTTGCTACTTAGTTACTTCTGGCCTGCTCCAACTAAAATATGCAACATGCCTACTGTTTTTGAGTTCCAAAATGTTTGCTTGGGCAGTTAAGCATATGTGAATTGATATGCCTTGATTCTGATAACCCCGTTCCCTTCCCATGGGGTGTCAAGCTGATCGTGGCTTGGGCAACAAGCGCGCCAACTTTGAAATGCATGACGCATGGTAAACGAAGGCTGGTCCCCACTGCCGTGGCTTCCCACCAAAGGGCATCTAAGATCGCTTCCGGGCTTCGGCAAACTTCCGGCAGCCCACCTTGATACAGTGGCAATCTTCGAGTACGAAGGGTGTTTGTAAGATCATTACTATTGCAGTCCTTTTAGTTTCTGGCATGGTTACTTAGTCCTGTCGAAATCCACTCTTTTTGTATTGCATTTGCAATTTCGCGTGTGTTTGGTCAATTGTGTGCGTGTGTGTGTGTTTTTTTTTCCGCTTTTCCCGCCACGGACCGTTTGTGGCAAAACTGTGGCAAAACTGATTTTGTGGCAAAACTTGTGTGGCAAAACTCTTTTTGTGGCAAAACTGTGGCAAAACCCTTGTGGCAAAACTGTGGCAAAACTCAATACCAAAGTAAAGGGGAGAAGTTTTGCCACAGTTTTGCCACAAAAAAGTTTTGCCACAGTTTTGCCACTAAAGTCTTGCCACAGTTTTGCCACAGTTTTGCCACAAAAAAAGTTTTGCCACAGTTTTGCCACAGTTTTGCCACAAAAAAGTTTTGCCACAGTTTTGCCACAGTTTTGCCACAAACGGTCCGTGGCGGGAAAAGCGGCAAAAAAAAAGAAAAACAAGGAAATGGACCCAAAACACGCGAAATTTGCAAATGCAATAAAAATGAGTGGATTTTGAAAGGACTAAGTAACCATGCCAGAAACTAAAAGGACTGCAATACTAATGATCTTACAAAGACCCTTCGTACTCAAAGATTGCCACTGTATCAAGGTGGGCTGCCGGAAGTTTGCAGATTTTTCACACAATTGTAGCCCGGAAGCGATCTTAGATGACCTTGGTGGGAAGCCACGGCAGTGGGGACCAGCCTTCGTTTACCATGCGCATGCATTTCAAAGTTGGCGCGCTTGTTGCCCAAGACACGCTCAGCTTGACACCCCATGGGAAGGGAAGGGGCTTAGCAGAATCAAGGCACATCAAGGCACATATGCTTAACTGCCCAAGCAAACATTTTGGAACTCAAAAACAGTAGGCATGTTGCATATTTTAGTTGGAGCAGGCCAGAAGTAACTAAGTAGCAAGAGTCGAACGAGTGACGCCCACTTCTGAAGAAGACGTTGAGCCTGAACAAAGCTAAGCAACCTGCCAGACAGGAAAATTATAAATAGCCTAAAGTGAAGCCAAGGGTTTGTTGCCCCCAAATAGTTCTTACCCCATCTCCAACCTTATTCTCTTCACCCATCCCATCCGACCCCATGGCAAACCCCGCCCCGAAGGGCCTGTT
Organism: Effrenium voratum; assembly: GCA_963377175.1. Lineage (NCBI taxonomy): Eukaryota > Dinophyceae > Suessiales > Symbiodiniaceae > Effrenium > Effrenium voratum. Next base: position 791,729 of record CAUJNA010000358.1, on the reverse strand, counting down.
TAATTCCAATCTATAGCGAAGAGCTTCCCAACAAAAAACTAACCAAAATTCATTCTTGGGGGTCTATTAGTGTGTTGGTTTATGTGTATACGCATGTGTATGTATGTGCAACCTTCTGTGCAGACACTCCTAAAACAATCAGCCACGGAGCCCTCACAAAGTCATGTAGCGCTACGCAAACCAGCCGTGGCCGACAAAACAACACATATGCACACAGTGTTGCGATATCAAACAACACCGCGTAAAACTAGAGGAATGGGCCCTGTAGCTGTAAACTGGCCACGCTTTCGGAAAAAGTGTCACAAATATTCGAGTGATGTGTTGTGTTCTGGGCTAGTTACCCTTTGCCCATCGACGCATCCACTGTCCGTGTTATAAAACCATTTTGTTTCCCGCTCCATCAGGCTTCATCTCGCCAATTTCGTTGCTGTAGCTAAGGATAAAGATAATCTTGACAGGCCTTCCCTAGATCTTCCATCATAAGAACGCGAAGATCTATCCTACGAGGGCTGAGGCTGAGCCTGTCTCGGCTTGACGGCCGGTCTTTTAAGCAAGACACTAACTTGCTTTTCGCAGACTTGCAGTTGTGTTTTGTCTTGCGTTGGGTAGTGATATGTACAGCATGTTTGTTTAAGGGTGCCCGAAGAGCGACCCTATTTGGTAGGTGCCCAAGTTGGCTGCCACAGGCGCACCCCGCATGCTTTTAACATACCTCGCGCAAAAGCATAGGCAAAACCTACTTTGGGTTGAGAATTATGACAAGATGTACTTTGTGGGTGTTTCCACACGCCCGGCCTCCGCCTGTTTCCTTCAAATGGGAATGATAGCTCTTCGGCTGACTTGTTTAAGGCTGAAAGCCTCATGAAAACCCTCATACACCCCACTTAGGGCTAGTGAGCTATGTCCAACCATACCAGTTGTGGTTGGAAGTTTGTGCCAGGGCACGTCAGGTTTCTAAAAGTTTGCAGGGGCTACCTTTTTCGTTGGTTTCAAACGGAAAACCCCCCTTGTCCATTTGGAGGTCCCAGCCTCAAAAAACCGAAGTGGACCCCAAGCTGAAGTGGACCCCCCGGTTCGCTCCTACGGGTGTAGGACATGGCTCTGGCGGTGACACTGTTCAGCAACCTGGCGGCCGTGACGCTGAGGCCAAGCTGCAACACATATTGGGGAAGGTGTTTTTTCCCGCTTCTTTCGGGACAGGCTTGGATTTGATCTATTCCACCTACATGTATGATATTAAAAAAAATAAGTTGTATGTGTTTTTCACTTGTTTGTTGTTCAATGTTGACCCCGGATCTAAGTAGAACCCTTGGCTGATCAAACAAGGGTGTGCCCCCTTTAGTGTGGATTTAGGAGGGAACCACCCCCCCAATTAATGAGACAGGTTTGTGAATCCTGGGTCAACGTTAATTACCCGAAGGTAGACTTCAACTCGTTTCCTTAGGAAAAAGAACAGCCAGACCTGGCGCTAGCCTCGGTGAAATCGGAGAAATGTTTGGGATGGCTTGGGGCTGTTTCTTTCGGGCGGTGTTTGGGCGAATTGCTGAGAGCCCATTTCGCGCAGATGCCACTCCCGTTGCAACGAACCCATGGCAAACATTGGAAGCACGAACCTTGGCAAGGCGACACTTGTCTTGGAGAGGGGTTTGCGCGCTTTCCCATGTTGGGAGGGAAAAAAACCATGGGCCTCCAAGGGCGTCGAAGGGAAGAGACCATCTGCGAGTTGTTCTCGAGGCCCTTGGGCGAAAACTCGGCTCCGGTTCAGCGGCTTGTGGGGAGAGGATTCCCTTTTTAGCGGACTGGGCCACTGAGCAGGAGAGAGGCTACATTTCAAGGGCCAACGGGACAAGTTTTGAAGGTCATTCGTGGTGGAGCATTTGCCACTGTAGGTGAGGTCTGCTCCATGTTTTGTCAGTGACTAATGTTGACCTCATATTAGTCAAATTCAGTTTGTTCAAAGGGGAGTGTTCCCATGCCAAAGTGATGATTCCCCACTAAGCCACCCTACAAACTGGGGTGTCAACATTCAGATCGAAGCAGAATCACACGAAAATCTGTGCAGATGGCCAGAAAATCCGCGGGTGCAGGGGTGTATTTCAAGCCGAGGAAGCTTGAGGAACCCCGAGACGCATTGGACTACGCGGAGAAGGCGTTGCGTTTTGATCCTCGTCATGTGCCCTTGGCTCAATGCTGTGAGGGGGGGGGGAGGCTTGGTACACGGGGGGCACGTGAGCCAAGAAGAGAGTTCCCTGACATAAGTCTCCGTCACCCCACCCCCCCATCCCATGGCTTCTGATGGATTCCCTTGGAAACATCAAGCCAGTGCTCCCCAAGGGTTTCCTCATTGAAGAGTTTGCACAGTTCCTTGCTTCAGCTTGGCCAGTCCCCGTAAACCATCCTGGTTTCCTAACACCCTGACGGCTCGCCTACCCCACTCCACTCCACTCCAGCCGACGAAAAAACCAATCCAACAGGACACGTTTCCTTTAGGGACCCCAAGCAAGACCGGTTTCCCAAGCCCGGGGCTCGTTGGCGCCTCCCATCTAACACCCCCCGAACTCACAGACTGGGTTCCAGGATGGGAGGCCCCCAGCCCATGTGGCTGACCCCGAAAGAAGCCATGTTTAACTGGTACCTATAGCGGCTTCCCTTTTTCTTATTGGTAACGGGTTTTCCCTCGAGACGAGGGCCCTTTTTTTACGGTTTGATTTTCCCTTTGCCCTTAGAGCAACTAGGTCCCCCAGTAGTGCCCTTTCTCACCCCTTTTTTTGGTTGGGAGGGTTCCCCTACTAACACAGACTACAGAAAGAAGTTGGCACCAACTTATTCGAACCTCTCTACTGGAGGACCTAGTCAACGTCGACCAGTTGATCAAAGTGGGTTCATTAAAAAACATGTTTAACTGGTAACTGGCGGTTTCCCTTTTTTTACGCGGTTGTTTTGAACCTCCCCACGGCAGACTACAAAATAACATAGTCAGCTACTCAATTGGGGTATGTATCAAAATAGGATTTCCCTTTGGCCCCTGTCAAAGTGGCTTCATCTCCACTCGAGGCCAAGGCTGCGCTCCACCGCGCGAATGCACTGCTTGCGCTGGGGGACTATCAGGCGGCCAAGGCGGCGGCACAGGCGTTGGAGCCGGAGATCTCCGCGCGCCTTGGACCAAAGCCTGTTGCAGCCCGTGCCCGGGTTCCACCCCCCCCCCATTTTTTTTGGGGGGGGGAACACCCCCCCCCCCACATGGATGTTTTTTTTTTTTTTGTGGGGCGTTCCTTTGAAGATTGAAAATTCGGAGACATTTTCCCATAAAACTTCGATCTGGGATGAGGTAGCAGGATGTGCTTGGACGTGACGACACATCCTGGATTGTTTGAGAAGATCCAACCCCTAATCTTCAATCCAGACATCCTGTTCGCCCTGGGTTGAAGATTCTCAGGGAAGTATTCTGAAAGTATTAATCGCCAATCTCCCCTCCCTTCCCAGGCTTTCCAGGACGTGCTAGCAGTACGAGCATATCTTCGCAATATGCACAGCGTAGCGCTAAGGAAGTCGATCATTGTTCAAGGTAGGATTTCCAGATTGTTTCCCAGAATGTTTCACCCATCTTACTTCGTGTAGTGCATCCCTTTGGCTAGGAGGTAGGCTTGAAGAGTTCAAGAACATCTTTTCCAATATCTGGAATCTTCTTCAATCCCAGCATGTTTTGATAGATATCAACACCCGCGCCCAAAGTAGCAAAAGTTCGACAAAAGAACATAATATAGCAAAGGGTAGATCTTCGGGGGGGCAGAAACAGTGTGTATATTATATATATATATATGTATACATATATGTGTATGTATGTATACACCTGACTTTCCCCAGTCTGGGAGTCCAGATGGGTGGACCCCAGCTGAATTTTCGACGCCCCAGGAAGGTGGCGGCACAGGCGGAGCGAGCGCTGCGGGAGGCCAAGAGGCAGGAGAAGGCTTTCTTCAGCGACTCGGTGTTCGGTGACATGTCCTCTGCTCTCAAAGAATAAACGGGATATACCCTTTGCTGCATTTTGCTTGGATGTTAGGACTTTAACTTTTTGCCAACTAACGGAATTTCCAGTCAACTATTAAAAGTTTGTTTTTTGTTTAAACCAGGGGAGCAGAAAGCAACCGAGTACCTTTTGCAACCGTCTGGTGCTCGCTCCATCCCTCGCCGCCTTGCCTGAGTCACTGAGACGAGGTGTCTATGTTTCCGGGTGGCCTTTGGCTCTTTAGCTGGTTTCAATCGGAGGCCAAAAAGAAAGCCATTATTCAGGGTGTCCGAGCCATTTCCCTTGTTGAGACCTGGAAAAGTGGCGATCGTTTTAAAGGAAACCACCAAGTTGCAACTTTCGAAGGGGAAACCCAGGCCCTGACAAGACCTAGGAGATTAAAAAACAAGGTTGAATGTCGTGCTGGTTGGACCCCAACTGGCAAACCGGTTTTCTTCTTGGTTTTGATTTGGCGACCGGAATAAGTGGGGTACCCTCAAAAGCTACACCCACATGGTTGATTAATTAGTAGGCGTTGTCCCATTCAACAGAAAATCCGGCTCACTTTTTGGGGAATCTACGGGGTGTGTAGACTTTTTTCAGGCTTCCGTGATGGTGTTACCCTCCCCTCCCACGAATTAACATGGAGCCTGACAGGTGGGTCCTGGAAGACCATTTTCCTCAAGGGACGGTTCCATGTTCATTGGTGGGAGTGCCCGATGTTCGCATCCCGCGGAAAGTCCATCAACGAGCCAAGGCAAGATGCTGAACAGCAGCGCCCGGTGAGCACGGGCTTCTCCGGTAAGCTTCCGGGCGACTGACAGGGCCCCAGATTTCCACTCATCTCCCCTACCTTGGCCCCTGTAGACATGAACTGTCAGAGACTTCGCCAGTTTCTGGGCTTGAAGGCTTGATGCTTTTGTAAGTGAAGAGTAAACCAACAGCTCAACACCTGCCAGATTCTTCATGAATGCAGACTCTTCTGACTTGAGGGAAATCTAGGGGCCCGCCGCCCGCCCCTCCCGGTCAAATGTTTTCAAACACTTCCTGAACTTGGGGGCTGCCTTTCCGCCCCGCACGTAGCATGTTCACATGTCACGGTTCGCTGTGGGTGGTGTTTTTGAGGGGTGCCCCGGAAACCAGAAGGACACCACGCAGTTGAGAGCAGGTTCTGTCCGATACAAACCCATGACCAGAATCTACGAGTACCAGGTTTGTGTTCGGTGAAGAGGCAGTTGTGGGTTTCTAAAGTGAAAGTGACTGCCAGGCACCCCAACAAAGCCCCCCATTTCGAGGCAGTAGATATACAGTTGGGTCAAAGTAGATGGCTCCTGGATTTGGGTTTAGTTCGCTGCACTTAGCCAAATAGAGAAACTAGGTCCCCCAGTAGTGCACTCTTGCCCTTTTTTGGGGGAGGGTTCTTTCATTAAAATAGACTACAGAAAAAAAGGGTACCCTTATTCTATGCTCTCTAGTGGAGGACCTAGGAAAGTTCTGCCATCTACTTTCGCTTTGGTGTACAGCGAGGCTGCCAGGCCCTTGCAAGACGCACAAGGCGCTGCTTAGCTTTTGCACAGGGCGCCACTGCAGTGACCTCGTGGTTCGTTTGGGGCAACGCGCCATGCGGAAAGACGACTGCCGGCAAAGAGTTGGCCAAAATGGCATGAAGTGCTTGCTGTGCCGAGCCGAGAAAGTGTAACTGTGGGCCTTGAGGGACAAACATCGGCAACACATGCCATGGAGGGAAATCAAAGGCCCGCCACCCACCCCCCAACAAAAGGAGTTATCCACATTAGACTCCTAGCATGGAACTTGTGATGCTGCCACGCTGGCCAGTTCGGCTTGGCAAGAGCTGTGTCTTTCCAGAGCCCCGCAATCGTCGAGACCTGCTTCGGATCATTGCGGTGCAGGCAGCTTCACAGGTCTATGGGACTTGTAGAAATTCCGCGGATCAGGAAAGCACATGGGTGCACAAACCGACATGAAAGAGGGCCACTGCCCCAGCCGCTAGCCTTCACCCATTGGACACAACTGGACATTCATGCGGGGGCTTGCGGCACCCTGCAACACTTGTGGCTAATTATCCCAGCTCAATTTGGTTTCAAGGTACCCACGGACAGGGCGCAGAAGGCCATGGGCCCTTCTGGGCGCTCTCCTCGCTCCTGCGCGCTGAGAACCTTCAGAGCGCGGGGGTTCCGGTTCCGCTAAAGAGGCCATGCAGGCGGGTTAGGGTCGGAGCCCTTTTTTGGAACCCGGAGATACGATCATTATGTTGTGCCCATCCCAGGTGTTAGCAGTCTTTGTCTCCATATAGGTGCCATTTTAGCTAGCTTTTTTTAAAGCCACAGCCGTGTGTGTATGCATCCAGTTGAACAGGGCTCCTTAAAAGATACATTTTGCAACCATTTGAAACATGTGGCTTTTTCAACACCAAAATAAGGGGAAACGGAAACCACCATTTACAAGTGGCAATGCTCAGGTATTTCTACTGCATCCGGATCCCTGTTGAACGTCTCGCGTTTTTCTTTCCGCTCCCCGAGCCCGAGCGGTGCAGACGCTCTACACGGTGCTGGGCGTGAGCCGCTCGGCGGAGAATTCGCAGATCCGCGCAGCCTACCGGCACCGGGCCTTGGCCACACACCCGGACAAGGGCGGCAGTGAGGAGGAATTCCTGAAGGCCGGCGGCGTCTTTTTTTCCCCCCCTCTGTTTTTGTTCTTCTCTTTTTTTGCGTATTAGTGTTCGATCGTTTTTTGTTTTGTTTCCAGGTTTTCTGTTTTTCCCCACTCATTGGTTTGGATTTGTTGTTTGGTTATGTTTCGGTTTATCCCGTACAGCAGATTTCATTTCTTCATTTTCCCGCTCATTTGTTTGGTTTTTTTTTACCCCCCCCCCGCTAGCGGATTTCATTTTTTCAGCTTCTACTCATTGCTTGGTGGCTTCCAGCCATCCCCCTAGCCTTTTAGCTTTGTAGTGTTTAGTGGTAGTTACCATTTACCCCACTAAAAGTTAAGCTGTTAGCGGGGGATCTGAGAGAGAGGCAGCCCAGATTGGCTTGGATTTCGATTTGTTGGCCACACTTCGAAGTTCTGTCGACGGGGGGCCGGAGCCGTGCAGGTCGTCGAAGCCTTCGAAGTTCTATCGGATGCCCAAAAGCGCACGACCTACGATGAAGAGCTGCAGAGGCGCGGAGCGGCGGAGCGCGGGGCGGGTGAAAGACCTGAGGCGAGCTCGCGCCAGCAACACATGGGGAGTCTTTTCCAAGACTTGTTTGAACACGTTTCAGGGCAGGCCTAAATATGAAGCGGACTCGGAAAAGACTATTTTCGGCGTAGCCCAGATGTGGGCGATGTGCCAAAACTAGCCGATGCACATGGGAGCCAAGGGGCCAGTTTAAAGTTCCTACAAAGCTCTGAGCCAAAGTAGCCCCGACATCATTTGGCTCGGGACTTGTCCAACTGGGGGATCCAAACGGAGGTGCGGAAGGGAATTTCTGTTTTGAGGCTGCAAAAACCCGTTCACCAAGGTTCGTTCGGGATTACTTCAGGCTGGAGAGTTACTTGAGATGCACGGCCGTGTTGAGAGCAAAGGCGATGGTTTTGGATTCGGTGAACTATGGACGTGAACTGCAGGAGTCCCAGATTAATTAGGGTGTTGAGGCCTGTTTCCCCCCAGAAAAGGTGCAGGTTTATCGTGGACGGTGCCAATCCGAGCCGAAGCGTTGCGGTCTCCCATCCCTTGTTTTCTGGCAGTACCCCTCGTGTGGCAGAGAGTTTTAACAGATCTCAATTATGGCACAATTATCATCCATGATTTCACCTCCCTTATGTATGGAATAAGGCCGTACCCTGGTAAAGGACGTTTCCCGTACGTTTCCCTCGGTGGGCACCATGGGAATCAGGTGAGGCGGGGCTGGTTTGGCACATTTTGCAACCAGTGTTTGTCAATGTTTGGTTTCGAACCCGGTGATAAGACCACCATTTGCCTGTTATTTTGATGGTTTCGCTTTAAGGTTCTGTGCTTTGCTTTCCTTTATCTAGTTACCTTTAACGACCCGCTGGCGTACCCTGAAACAGCCAGCCCTCACTTTGGACCAACCTGTTTTGAAGCAGTCGCCGTAGGACGGGCAGTCAAGACGGGCGAGCGGTGGATAGCGAGGCAGCCGCGGCTCACGCGGATGCTTTTGGCCTGCCTGATTTGGGTGTCTTGGGCGGCAGAAGTGTCATGTGCCTGCCATGATCAAAGCTGTCTCAGAACACACATGCACATACATATATATATATATATATACAAGTATATATACAAGTATATATACAGAGGTGTATACATATTTATACATATAGCGGTATAAGGTTGGCTAAATATGAACATATTGCTTTTGGCGTATCGTGCGGGTAGACAGAGAGAACTCCTGATTTTGGTCATGGTCTTGGTCTCTTCAGAACATTTGCATTGGCTGTTTACCCTGTTTGACAGGTTGCCATCCCCAGCAGCAAGCCTTTTTTGTTCTTTATGACAAACCGGATGTTACCTGCATAAGATGGGTGTGTGTTTTTTCTTCGAGGTGTTTGAGCTTGTTTTCAAATGAACACGGAAGCCACTTTGAGGTAAAATGCCCCCACTTGAAAGATGTTTTTTCCAAGAACCGACGCTATTTTGGTGGGGATCCCCCGTTGGAAGCCAGATGCGTTTCTTAAGCACTCCGTGCGGACCAAGGCAAGACAGAGCCCAACGCGAAGGTCTTGGAGGGCTACAGCGCCTTAGAGGAGGCGGATGCGGATAGAAATTCAGCCCCGAAGTCCACCTAGTTCCTTTTGGGGTTCCCTTCGGTTTCCACTAACCACAAAAAAGCTGGGGTTCCAGCCAAGTTTGGTGGACCCCGGAAAGGTGTACCCCCCAAAAAGAAGGCCGACCCACTTCCCTTTCTCACTTGTCCAGAGCAAATCGACTTTTTGACCTTTTGGTTTCCCCTTTTTGGTCCATCAGTCATGGCCCCAGCAGCAGGTGATCACCTTTTATTCCTGGAGGGTAGCCTCCAAAAGAGCCCAACTTTGAAGGAGACCAAGGTTGGGGGATTCAGTTCTCTTGGGCAAACCGTGGTTAAAAATACTTTTTGTTCAAGGGTCCAGGCAAATGCATCCAGGGTCCAGTAAAAGGATACGGATGGCCAGCTAAACAATCACCCACACACCGGCCGATTCGGGAGCGGATCCGATTCTTTGACAAGCACATGTATCCGTCTATCAGGATTGAACGAATGGGGTTTTCTTGTTTTTCAGGGTGCCCCTTTTTTCCCATGGGAACCGAAAGAGAACTTCTTTGATTGACTAAGTGACCTTTGTTTCAAAATGGATCATAGCACCCAAAACATGAATCGAGGGCACTGAAAAGAAGCGGGTTACCGTTTTTGGTGTGTACCCGATTTTTGCCGACTCCAAAATTTGCCGTCCGCCCGAGATCGGGACGAGGCAAAGCGCGCCAAAAGTTTGTGGCTGGAGCTATTGGAGCGCGACGCCGCAGAGCGAAAGGCGTCGGGAAAACGTCTTGCATTTTGTCCGAAAGCCCCAGTAGTGCCCTTTTCTCCCCTTTTTGGGGGAGGGTTCCCCTACTAAAATAGACTACAGAAAAAAGGTACACTTATCCAGGGCTCCTTAAAAGATACATGTTTGCCCAATTGAATCCTGGCTTTTTCCACCAACATAAGGGCAAACCACCACTGACAAGACAATGCCCGGCTGGAAAATGTAAGGAGCCCTGTTATTCTAAGCTCTCAAATCTGGAGGACCCAGTACTCTTCCAGGCCGTGGCCTCTTCTAAAGGCCAAGCAGTGAGCTTCCTCAAATACCACGCGAACCCTGGAGGAATCGTTTGGGGGGGGGGCTGCCGGACGGAGAAACAAAAAGTCCGGAGTCCCAGTAAAAGGGACACCCCCATGTTGAATGAACCTTAAAAAAATGGCTGCAGCTTCCTCATGCTGGTTTTAATTGGAAGTCCGTGGGTGGCGCTGGTTGAAGTTGTTCAAACCAGCGCTGGCGCATTGAGTGACCAGCAGTTCTATGGCCTGGCCGGTTGAAACTTGCCGATTTCGATCGCCACACATTTTGAGAACCCCCCCCCCAATATGGATTAAACGACCGGGGCGTTTTTTTCCTGAGGAATTGGCAAATCACCGGGTGGGTGGGTGGGACATGTTGGCACCCATTTTGCCATGGGATGAAGGTAAAGCAACCAACCCCTGTTCAAACCAGCTTTGGGACAGCAACATGGAACCACTCAACCCAAAATAGTAAAATAAATGCTGCCGGCCCCCTGCAGAAACCGGGATGAATGATTGCTCATGATCATGCACGGCATGGTTTTTGTTTAGTACCCCTTCAGCACCGCATTCTCACTGGAAAAAGTCGGCTGTTTCCATTTCACCCGTCACTTTGGGCTTTTCCCCAAAGCCACAAAGAGACTCGTTGGCCACCTTTTGGATGGCGCTTGGTCCATATTTCGTCAAGGTTCCAACAGGCTAGCCTTTAGCTAAGTGAGATTCTGCTTGAAACGCGTTTTTGACCCACACAGAGGGTGGCACCTGAGACTGCCGTGCAGGTACAAACACCCGTTTATAGAGGAACCTCCTCTTGGGTTGGGTGGTGGTTGGGGGGTGGTTGGGGGGTGGTGGTGGGTGGTGGTTGGGGGGTGGTGGTTGGGGGGTGGTTGGGGGGGTTGGGGGGGTTGGGGGAGGTGGAGGGTGGGGGGGTTGGGAGTGGGGTTTGGGGGGTTGGGAGGGGGGGTTGGTTGGGGGGGGGGGCTTGGGGGGTCTGTTTGGAAGCGCGGGGTCATGTCAGACTGATTTTGCAGGGTGCCCTCCAGTCACAAAAAACACAAAAACTGGCGCGGTCGACCGCTCCATGGAGCTAGGCCCAGGTGGAGCAGCTCTCCTGCCGTGCTGCGGAGGTGCTGCTGGGCTATGCCCGGCTGTCGGCCGGCGGCGCGCCGGTGGTGGCGGTGGCCCAGGCGGTGGTGGGGAGGGGAGGCGATTGTGTTGAGACCCTGGAGGGGAGGTCCCCAAACCTCCCCCCCCCAAAAAAAAAATGGATGTCTGTTTTTGTTTGTTTCTTTTTTTTGGGGAGGGGTGCTGGGAGAAGTTCTGATTCGCACACCCCACATACACACATATATATATATATATATATGCATGTATATATTGACAGGGGCTTATATAGGTGCCCTTCTTGGTTTAGAAATACATGGGTTCCACTGGTTTAGATTGGCTTTAGGCTCCATTTATCAGGGCCACTTTTTTGTCCAGAAGGTCACCTACCACATACCGCTGCCAGACGGCCAGACTCGACTTAATCAACTGCTTGCCATTTCGGCTGTTTGGGGTTCTTTGCCCCATGAAATAGGGAGGACTTTTTTGGCAGGCCGGAGTCCGGCCCAAAGACCTGCTTGTGGGGGGGGGGTTGAAGTGCCAGTTGGGTATTACAGAAACACTTTCCACACGCCTCATGAAAACTATTCCCCCCCCCCCAAAACCTCACCCCCCCCCCCCCAAGTTTTTCCGGCCAGCCTCTCAACTCTCACTTAGCACACTCGCTTACTAAGCGCCAAGGGTTCGGCGCCCCCAAAAAGCTACCTGCGCGAACAAAGGGGCAGCGCCCTTCTGAAAATGATTTCTCTCGGTAAGATTGTTGCGGGCTCCTTGGGGGGGGACAGTTTTCATGACAGAGGTATCTATGCAAGGAGCCAGGGATACTCAAGATCCCTGTCACTATGAAACATGCTGCTAAAGAGCCCCACATCATTGGTTGGCCAAACCACCTCTTCCACCCCACCCCCTTCCCCAAAGTTAAGGCCTTTTTAAGACCGGGGAGGGGATTGGGCATGGGGCACGGGGTTGGAGCCGCAAGGTTTTCCAACTCATTCAGTCCTTCCCTTTATATTGGTTTTTCCTTCTGGGCGTGTCTTCAAATAGGGGACCCAAAGCATTGCAGTTTTCCCTTTGGCGTCCCTTGAAAGCAACCGTAAAACAGATACCCTCAAAGAATAACATACCCGCATCCCGCCCCTTGCACGACACAGCCCCAGACAGCCCCAGCTTCACCCCCCCGGACAGCACTTCGGGTTTGGGCCTGAGAACAACACCATGTTTGTTTGCAAAACGTGGTCCTTCGTTTTGGGTATATAAATTTCTAGGGGTTGATCTCCCCAGTCTTTTCAACCTTTGTTCTTTTCCAGTTTTTGTTTTTTTTTTTTTAAAGTAAGAAGGATCCCTAGGAAAGCAAAGGGGAAGGTACCCCTAGAAACATCCGCTTCCTTCCCCCCTATTTCCCCATGGTCAACTAGCAAAATTCTGGAACGCCGCCTCTGCGGGTCGGATCCATTGGAAACCCTCAGGTTGTTGCATCTTTACCCCGCCATGGGCGTGCTTCAAAATCGGAGACCCAACCAAAAAAAAACAGAAGCACAAGTGCTTGACAATCGGGACCCCACCCAAGAAAACGAAAAGAAAACAAGCTTGAACAACGGGCTAACACACACACACCAACAAAAGAAAGCTGATTCAACACAAAAGGTTGATCTCCCCCCCACCCCCCGCAAAAAATAGGAAAAAGACAAACAAACACAAAAGACAAACAGACACGAAAAGCAAAGCAACCACAAACAAGCAAATAACGTTGATTTGCCTTTCCCCCTTACACCCACCTCCCAAACGAGTACCTTCTTGAGAATTGCTGCAGGCCTCGGAGTGCGGCGCCTTGCCACCGGAGGAGGAGGCGACCTTCAGCTAGTGGAGCAGCCATGGAAACCCACCGGGTCCCTGAGGAAAAACAGAAAACAAGTCGTCAGCACCGGGAAAGACGAAGGTCCAACCCATGTTTGGAGGTGTGTGTGTGTGTGTTTTTTTTGGGGGGATGCTGGGAAAAGTTGGATGGTTCGTTCTCCCCACGTACCTTTGTTGCTATTTGGTATCGTTTCCTATGATCGTCTGGACCTCACTCAGAAGCCATGATTGACGGGAGGCCAGTTGATAAGGCTTTGTTTCCAGAAGGCCAAGATGTCCGGCTCGCCATGCCCAAAGGCTGATTTTGAGCCAATGGGGTTTCCCCAAGGTTTGAGGGATTCCGTGGCTCATTTGCCCATGGCCGGCTTGTTGCCTTTTAGTTTGCCCTTGGTCCCTTTGAGCTTCCCCCCCCTGAAAAGGTGAGCCTTTTTCTGGGTCTCTTGGGGGACCCGACGCGCTTTTTTCTTGAAATACGGCCCGGTCATGGTCACGGCGCAGACCCGGAGGTTCCTTGCAAGCGGCGGAGGCTAGAGCAGCTCGGACTGATGCTTTGTTTGTTTCGAAAGGGCCCTCTATAAACGAGGGCTTATTCGGTTTCATGTTTATTTGTGGGGTAAGATGTTGCGAAGCACAGAAAACAGGCTAAACCGATTTGGAGGTTTGTCCACCAAGAAGGGCAGTAACCAACAAGGGGGAGCCACAAAGGATTAATCCTCCATGAACACCCCCCACATGTTATGTTTACCAAAACCGGGGCGGGAGACTGAAACACATTTGTTTCTTTTTCTTAACAATAAAACAAATATTAAAAAGCATCCCAAAAGATACATTGCACCGAAACAGGGGGATCCGTTTCCATCACACCACGAACACCTTCGGGGGCGGCACGGCCCATGGCGTCCGATTTCGGTGACTTCCGCTGAGGTCACCGTCGGGGCCCGCGCTGGGCGTGGGCTCACGGGCCCACGTTTGCCTGGAAGGGCTGAAGGTCTGCACTGGGGCCTCAGAGGAGCGATGAGGGCGGGTCAAAAGATGATAATGTCGACCCCGGATGAATACACCCGTCCCATTATTAGGGGGGTTAGGGGGGTCCCTCCAAAAGTGATGTGCTATTAATTCTACCAGGGGCTTATCAATCCAGGGTTAACATTACCCAGAATGGAAACCTTGGTAATGAACACCCTCTATGAATACACCCCTGTTTATTTTGGGGGTGTCCCTGGTTTTAGTGGGGATTGTTCACTTTGGAGGGGATGCCCGGCATCATAGGAGTCCTTGTTAGGTGAGCCTGGTTAAACATAGATGGGTTTCACTGGTTTAGATGGGTTTTGTTTCATTTACCAGGGCCATCTATTTTTCCAAAAGGCCACCTATGCCCAGCATGGAGCCTTGGTAATGTTGACCCAAGATTAATAATCCCCATTTTATTAAATAAAAGGGGGGGGTGTTCCCCTTCAACAGTGATGAATCCCCACTAAAACCAGGGACGCCCCATATTAATAAACCCGGGGTCAACATTTAGACGGAATCAAAGACTACAACCTGCGGTGCTGTGGTGGTTTTGATTTTGGCCCATACCCAAATTTGCTCGAATAGATGGTGGATTTGAGGGGTCTCAAGTAGTCAGCTTAGGCAGCGAAGAACTTCAATTGTCTTTTGTTTTGTGGTATCCCTGTAAATGGAGTCACCATTTTGTTTGTCGTGTCACTGAGCTGGGTGAAGACAAATTCCGGAGAGGCTTGGGGGACGTCCCTGAAGTTGATGCCCTGCCTTTTTTTCTTAAACATGAGGTCCATCGACCTCACTGCGGTTTGCTGGGCCGGACTAATCAGTTCTATCTCCAGCAATCAACCAGGGGCGGCCCAGTTGGGTGGAATTTCGGAAGTTTGGACCTTTGGTGTTCTGCAGATCTTGGAGTCAGACGAAATTCGGGATACCTCAAAACCCGAAGAACCCATTTACATCGGACCCGAAAGCCATCCCTTGGAGGACGTAACGGAGGCGATCAATTGGCACATTCTGCTGGTGCGGGTGAAGCAGATGCGGGGACCTTACAGCTTGGGGGGCCTGGGGCTTTTCAACTGCAAGCCGGAAGCTGAAAACCGGGAAAACAGATCTGAAGGTTTGCGGAAAAGAGATATGTTTGACCATTGAGCTCCAAATGTAGCTACGTAAGTCTCGAGGGCTGAGGCAGCTTCCGTATCCTTGAAGTTCAAAGGTGCCATGCGACAAAAGCAACCAAAAAAGTTGTTGTATCAGGTCAAAATGGGATTGGAGGAAGGCGTATCACCAAAGGAATGGAGGTTGTGCCTAAAGAGTAAAACAACACCACACCGAACACACCAGACATATGTTGTTGGAAGAGGAGCCTTAGTTTTCCAAGGGCCAGGGTCTTGGAAGATCAAGGCAAACTGGAGGCTGAACAAACGTCACATAAATCAAACAACAGGAAGGAACCGCAGACAACGAACTCACACACCATCTTACCTGACGCTTAAAAAATGGGACACATAATGGGTAATGACCCCATTTTTTAAGGGTAATGGAGACTCCAGGTAGCACAAACGTCCGACAGTCCCATCCACAAATGACTGTTTGGGCCATAGGTACGCGGACCTCACTGGGCAGGGCCACTCTTTCGAGAGCGCGGTGCGACGAGCCATCGGCGCGGCATTGGAGGCGGCATGCGTTGGGAATGATCTGCCTCACTTTCCCTTCTGACCTTTCCCACAGGTCCAGGTACCTTCTAAGATCTTCTAAGGAGGTACTCAGACCCCGTTTTACCCCCCAGAAGCCATCCTCAGGAGGTACTTGGACCTTCTAACTTTGGTTTCCCAAGTTGGACATGTCCCCGAAAGGTTCAGCTTTTCTTTTTGGGCCCTTTGGGCAACTGAGCTTTCTGGTTGTAAGATGTGTTTTCCTCCCGTTGCGATTTGAGATGTTATGCAAAAAAAGCAGCTTTTATTTTTTTGTGCTGGCCCTTTCGATCTGCCCATAGATTGAATCCGGCGGTCCCCAACTGACAACCAACGACACAAACCGGCTCGCTCAGGGATTCCGCCTGGCGACGGATGTTTGAATCCCCTTCTTGTCGCCCAGGGAAACGGGGGGGACGCTGTTTTTCCAACCAGTTAAATCTGATTGTTGGACCCAAAAACCCAAGGATCGAGGTCGAAAAACCAGCTCTTGGTGGTTGGGGAAAACTTGGGCCTACAGGAATTCGGGGAGGACAACTTCCGCGATCAACATCGCACTTGCTGGTGCGATAGGGAACGACCGTTCCTTGTGTTGGGAATGAACAGGTTTTTGATGGGATACCCTTAAATCAAGGACATGACAAGGGATTGTCTATAGATGCGATTCCCTTTCTCATTCCCAGCCTATCGCGCCAGCAAGCCAACCGTTAAAGCCAATGGCTGGAGAATTGGTTGGCTTTTCTTGAGCTCTGCTTCGCCAGAAATGGGTATGGCTCAAAATTAGCCACCAGGAATCGGACCGCAGGTTTAGTCTTCGGTTCCACGCAAGCCATTTTGGAATTCCGGTTTTTTTGACCCACATCCAACCACCTCCACCTTTGGGTTTTTGATGGTCCAACACTCAGGTTTAACTGGCTGGAAAAATCCGTGCCCCCTTTCCCTGGGCGACAGGGAGGGGATTCGGACATCCAGCTGCCCGGATCTGGGGGATCCACTACGATTCATCAAAGGAGGTTCGGTCCGGTCGCTTCGTACCTCCGACCTCCGAGGCGGAAGCCTCGGATCCGCGGCTGCGATTTCTCACCGAGTGCCAAGTGGAGGAGGAGGTGCTGTGCCCCGCTACGACAAGTCCAAGTGGGGCCAAGAGGGGCTGAGGGGTCGGCTGAGGTCGGAGGCAGCTTGAAAATTTGGTTGATTTTAGTGTTCTGTTTTGTCTTGCTTCATCTATTTGCTTGTCATTTCATTTGCTTGTTGTTTGCATGTTGGTCTTGATGTGATCAACTTATGTTTCTTTCTGTTTGAAGATTTGATTTTGGTGCATGTTGCTTTGGAGATGCTGGGCCCCTGAAAACCCAAGCCTAAGCCATGGGCTTTGCGTTGGGCCAGGCGAAGTTGACGCACAGCCCTGGATTTGGTCCGCTTGGTGGCAACCCGAGGCCTTAAGGCAGGATGTTCATGTCTTTTATGGCTATTTGGACCTTCCTACTTGTTGGTTGGACCTTCCAACTTGTTCGTTGAAACAGCTGGGGATATTCCGAATGGACCCAAAGTGAAACACTTGAGCCACAGAGTCTCGGGTCTAGAGTCTCGCAGGCCAGCAACCAGGTTCCAGGTCTAAATAGCGTGCTCCCCCCGCTGGATTCACATGTCTGTGATTCGGGCCGAGTCGGGTTCGACTCAAGGTTCACCCCGGTGACGTGGGACCTGGATACAGCGCTCACGCAGCACCAGCAACTTTGCTCAGCACCTCATGGGTTGACATGGGTGCAAATGGGTTGATATGGGCTGATATAGTTTGAGATGGGTTGATATGGGTTCATTGGTCTGGGTTGATGTGGGTTCCTCGGGTTTGTCTCGGGCGACCCTTGAACCAAGATTTGTTTGTGCCCTTAAGTAAAAGATACGCTGCTAGAAGTGAAGCTGCAGTACTCCAGACCTTGAAGCCTGGCCCAGTTGGTTCAACCGGCCCTCCCAAGAACAAAGCGGATATCTCGCGGAAGCGTGGGTTCCAGGATGTTCCAGGTGGGTGGGAAGGGTGCGCCATAGGGGGCTCGGATGCTTGGTGGCTCCCAGCCATCCGGTTCCTGAGCGTTTAAGCCTTTCAGCGTTTAGTGGTAGTTTTCATTTAACCCACTAAAAGTTAGTCACTTTTAGCGGGGCATCCGAAAACAGGCAGCCCAGAGGGGAAAGATCACCTTCCGCTTTTCGGGCTGAAGAGAAACCGCCCCCTACCTGAAGAGAAATCGGGGGAGTCCATAGCGCTCCGTTGAGGAGGGGGAGTTCCTGTCCCAGGAATCTGATGAATCTTGGGATCAACCAAAGAAGATGCACCCATCCATGTTTCAGACCAAAATGTGCTGGGAGAGTAAAGGGAAGTCAAACGGCTCATCCTGCAACTTGGAGAGAGAGAGCCCAAATCTGCAGTGAGCTCACCGCGATTTATCCGTGACCATTTCAGTGGGAGCAAAAGGTACCCTTTTGTTGGCCAATGCACTCGACCAGAAGTGAGTTTGGATCTATATACCCATTGGGCATATGTGGGAAAGTGACGCGACTGTTCAACCATCATCCTTCTTTTCAACAACCATATCCATTTTCAGCCTGGGTCTGAATCGGTTTTCTGGAAGTTCCCGTACCAAATTGGAGGCAAGCTCAACAATGTGGTATTTTTTCGCATGATTTTAGTCACCAGCCCGAGGTTGTTTTAAAAGTTGGCTTGGCAAAGGGAGTGGAGCGACTGGAATCCATTAAACATCCAACCAGAAGTGACCCACTAGGACAATTCTGGTTGCATTCCATTTGCGCAGGTTGGTGACATCCGGGGTCATTTGGTTGTTTTTTTTGTCTGGTTTCAGTTCCATGGGTCGTTTCACCGAAAGCCGGTAATTCAGAGGTAGTTTGGGAAAGTTGTCAAGATGTACCACAACCCAGTTGTTCAGTGGCACCCTCTTTTCCCTTTTTGATTTGTAGACTCCCGACGCAAACTTGTCTTAGACCTGCCCCAGACAGAGGTCGGTTCCTCACGTCCTGACTTCCCGGACTTTGGTTTTAGTTTCCTGGTACCTTTCGGGGTTTGGGGTTGAAACCAGGGACTGAACCCAGAAAACATCCCTTGAAGAACACTTACCTCTTTAAAAAAAAAGAAGAAAAACAACTTTTCAACTTTTTGGGGTAACATGGGCTATACGTCTGTAAAAGATTAACTTCCCCAGGGCTTGGAGTTTTAAGGGGTAAGGAAACCACCAGTTGGAGAAGGGTTTTTGTCTAGGGGTCATTCCATTTCTCATTGCCGGCGCCGATTCCGCGCCAGCAAGCTCGTGCCTTTCGCAGGGGCTCCTTGTATTTTCCCTTGTGGTTTTAGACATCGTCTTTTGCGCCAATTTTAAAAGGACCTTCCTTTTGGTGGGGTGATGTTAAAAGGGAAACGAAGTGGATGGACGAAATCCATTTCGCACCACCTAAGAAAGCCTGGAATGATGATTTCCCTGTAAATTCCAGCAAACAGTGATTTCAACCATGGTTTCATTTCGGGTGCGAAATGGATTTCACAACCATCCACAGTAAGGAGACCTGGTTCGGGTTGAGAAGAATTGGTTGCCATCTGTTCAGAAGCCAGCCATTCCACAGGTTTCGTGGATTTCCAACTAACCATTCCCTCAAGCTCGGCCCAGAAAGAATTCTAGGTCCCCCACCCTTTTACCAACTTTTTTCGTTGGGAGGGTTCCCCTACTAAAATAGACTACAGGAAAAGAGATTCAACCCCCCCCCCCCCCCCCAAAAAAAAAAAAAAAAAAAAAACGGTACCAACTTATTCTAAGCTCTCAAATCTGGAGGACCTAGTGACTCGGTCGCCAGCGAAGGCAGCTGGCGGCTCTACAGCGGCAGAAGGCCTCGCGCTTCGAGCTGCTGGCGGCCATCCGGCGCATGGCGCAAGCCTCGCAGGCGGATGGATGGGAGGAGTTTGGCCCGTGGGAGAGGGGAGGGGAGGAGCTTGGTCTGGGGGGGAGGGTTTTTTTCAGTTTCCCGTGTCTTGGTTTTGGCAAGAGGGGATTTCAGGGCGAAAGAATGAAACACAAAATGTTACTGGTAGCTTTTCTCCTATGATCATGACAACTGGTTTCCAAGTACTAGGTCCCACAACCCTATTAGGATGGTGTATTGCTTGTTGTGTTGTTGTGTTGTGGAGCCGATTTTGGAGGTTCTGTCGACCCTTCTCAGTATTTCAATGCAAATTTGTTTGCCAGTTCTTTTGGTTCTTGTTTTTTCGGTCCCTTGTTGCCAGGTCCCTTTTTGTTGGGTGATTTGTTTGTGCCAGTTTCGTGTATTTGCGTGTAGTCTTTTTTTGCTGTGTTGGGAAGGGGTTGGCTAGACCATGACAGACTCAATCAATACCATATTTTACTATGGGGGTTGGTTTAAGCTGGGGCTTCCTCAAAGAATATGTCATGCTGGCTGAATATATCTAAATAGGTTTAAGCTGGGGCTTCCTCCAAACATTGCGGGCCAAATATATCTAAATATGAAAGAGTCTGAACAACATGATGTTTGGAACACCCAGAGGTCGAAGTTGCGTGGGGTCAGCCACAAAACGAGAAGGGCCAGGTCCAATTTTACGGTCCTCGCCCCAAAAGGCGAACGGTCCTCGTTTGCATAGGCAACTGAACAAGGGCTTGGTGTTACGTTCGAAATTTGTTGCTGGTTTGGTATTGCCTTCCTTGCCATTAATATGTTTTGCTTGCCCACGAGAAGATGGACGACTTAGAGGGATACATTGTTGAGGATCGACTGAAACATGGCTGGAACTTACTTTCTCGTGGAAAGTTGGGGTTTATGTAGCGTTCCAAGATGTACATTTCTCATTGCAGCCAGAACCTGGCAGTGACTCTTGGCCTGGAGCAGCTGGATGTAAGCACGCATAAACACGCGCAAACCAAGGTAGTAACCATGGTAGCAACCCAGAGTTGTGTATCATTTCTCTAAACATGACTTAGTTGTCCCTCATCCTTTTTCGGGTACATGACTCAGTTGTCCCTCATGTTTTTTTGTTCCCCACCCCTCCCTCCCCCTTTTATTTTTGTTAAGGGGGGCCTTGGGTGCCCTCCTTGTCCCGATGGCCTGAGAGGCGGCAGTAGAAGAGCAGCGCGCGCTGAGTGAGCAGCTGGACAGGGCTTACGGGCCGACCGACTCTTCCCATGGCGAGCTTGGGGTTGCACGAGCTTACTCTGGTTTGTTTGGGGCTTCCCATATGGGTATGGGTCAAAATTCAACCACCAGGGGACCACAGGTTTTAGTCATTGTTTCCATTTACCAGGGTGTCATTTTGGGTACCTATTTTTGACCCACAGCCATAAACTTTTCGGTTTTGGGTTTGTTGGAAGGATTGCAGGCAGCATCCAACTTAGTAGTTTCTCACCCCTGTCAAAAGGCAACTTGCCTTCACGGAACCCCACCCCCACCCCCTCCCCCACACCCCCGCCACCACCCCAAAGCCCTCGTTGAGGAGCAGCACATCTTCCTTTTCCGAAAGATGCTGCGCTGGCGCTCGGGGTGCCGACCAAAAGGGGTGAACGCCAGCTTTTGCCAGGTGGTTTCCTCAGCCCGGAGTCTCGAGCTTGATTTGTGATGTCGCCTCTGGCTTCTCTCCCTTGGAAAGCAGCATGCATGCTTCTTTTATGGATGAAAAGGGGTGGTCAACTTTGAAGACGAACCTGGCGAAATGAAAAGCATGTATGCTTCCACGGATATCTTTTGCACAAAAGACAAACAAACAAGAAACCAACAAGCACCTCACGGCGGGGTAGTCGAATCTTGAGATGACCGTTACGCTGAAACAGGTTGATGCTGAAGACATGCCTTCGATTGTTGCCCTTCAAGCTTTGAGACGGCCTTTTCGATTGAGGCACTGGACAAGACATGGAGGGAGACCCTCTTCCATTAAGGTGGGGTGGTTAATTGGATAAATGGGCGGCTTCCAGTATGGGGAAGTCAACTCTTGAGACGACCTTGAAACAAGTATGTTCAGACCTCCAGTGGTGCTTCAAGGTTCTGTACTAAACGGGGTGGCTCCTCTTTTTCCCACCGGTTTGATCCCCTTCATGGCGAGTCATCTTTCCTCAATCCGCGTTGGAGGAATGTGTGGGGTTCAAAAAGGGGGCCCTTTGCTGTATGGCTATTTGGTTGGATCTTTGGACCTGAAACTTTTGGGGGTCGGATTATAAAGGTCCAAGTGGTTCTCATTGGGAATCCGAGTGATGGTCGAGTATCTACGTCACGGGCGAACCACTGGGAACCATGTTGCTCTTTCATGAATTCCCTTCTGAAGCCATTGGTTGAATTGTCTCGCAGATGTCCTACCAAGCTTTTGGATCTTCAAGGGCCCTTGGCCGGCAACAGGCAAACTATGGACGAGGGGCCTTTCCACATGCACTTTTCAGGGCTCGTTTTGGTCAAGATTCCATGTTTGATGTCCAAAAGTAGGCTTAAACCGAGGGGTGGTTGATTTTGCCGCAGGGAAATCCTGGGTTAAAGTCTAGCGTGGGAAACTCGTGACAGGTCCACCCTTCATTTGGCTGCTCTACAGTTTAACGGAAGGAACCCAAATTGTAGCCGCATAAACCCCAGATAGCAAGAATGTGAGCCAACGAAGTCACGAAAAGCCAATGAATCTTAAGTGAACTCTCAGCAAGCTTGGGTTGCTCAAGCACAAACATTCCGAACACCTTTGGCATTCAAATCTCCTTTTTGGCATCTGTTGAGCCTTCCTTTTGGGTTCCTTCCATTTGTCTCGGAGTGGTGTTTTCTGATTTTTCACGATCCGAGCCAGGTGCCGCTGCCCAGCTTCTGGGGCGAAGGCGGGTCTAGCCTCACGTGGCAGTTTGCTTGGAACCCAGCAGTAAACTGGAGCTTCTGATCGGAAATGCTGACTGAGCCCTCTTTGAGGTGGACTTTTAAGAGTTGGAGCCACCTCCAAAAAAGGTTGGTGGCCATGAAGCGGGAGGCAAATTTTGATGTCCAACCAAAGGGTCCCCATATGTTAAAAGATGGTTTCTCGTTGAAAGAAGAGGAGCCAAATAGGGATGTGAATGTTGAGGCAGTGGCATTTTGAACATTCTCAAGCAATCACGAGTTGCTGTTTCTGTTGATTGTTGGGAGCGGAGGTGTTGCAAATTTTAGCACAGCGAGAAAAGAACGCGCAGACTGGTAAAGGCATTGAAGGGGGTAGTGTTTTTCTTTGCCGTTTTGTAGGCAATAGCGGCGTGCTGGTTTGATGTCCGGTCTTTAGTTACACAAAACAACTGTTTCCGCGTTTCAACTGTCAGCTGTTTCCCAAGACATACTTTTCAATTTCCACCTTTTGCCAGCAGAGATTTCTCTAGTTTCAGGTTTTGTCTTGGTAGAAATTGTCCCACTGCGTTTTTCCTGGCCAGGGTTTCCGCCATAGAGATATGATATGTGTACTGTTCAGCGCATCTGTTGCTCGTTGTGCTATTTGTTGGTGTTTCCCGCCCACCCCCCCCTCCCCCCATTAGAGGCTTGTTGTTTGCGTGTGTGTGTGTGTGTGTGTGTGTGTGTGTGTGTGTGTGTGTTCCAGGCATTCTGTGCAGGCAAAGTGATGTTCGAATGCATGTGTTTCCGGCAGCGGTGTGATTTTGGTGTGCTCAGTTTCCCAGGCATCTTGCACATGTTCGGTTTCTCCCCTGGATGTTTCCCCATTGCATTGTTTGCTTGTGGTTTTCCCCATTCCGGAGCCGCAGAGCTTTCTCAATCGACCTGATTCCAGCCGTTTCCAAACAAGTTCGGCAGTTGTTGTCCTTGTTTGCTTTCTCTTTCCGAGTTGTTCATGGCATCATGTCTTTTTCCTCGTGTTTGGCATCCCACTCAAATCTGTCAACCAACAAAAGGGCTTACACTTCCCTACCCGAATACCCGAAAGGGGACTCTTCCTTAGGCTTCTTCCTCTTCCCCCCCCCTCTTCCCCCCCACAAAGCGATCCCCGCCACGATTTCCGTGGCGTTGGGTCAAGGCAAAGCGCAGCGCCCGGCCTTCCGCGCCTTCGCCTACGCGGAGCTTTGGCATCAGAAGGCCTTTGGCCTGGAACCTTTGTGCCGCGGCCCGCGGCGCCAGCGCGAGGACGAGGCGAGGCGAACGAGTCGCGAGTCGCGAAGCCAACATCGAACGGGGAAGGCGGGGTTATGTTCGGAACCCCGAAATTGTGGTTTCAACAACGGGATTCCCTTGTTTGGAACCCCAAAACGGGTGATTCCCTGAGAACCAAGTTTTGAAGGTTGAGTTTTTTTTTTTTGTTTTGTTTTTGTTTCAGAAGGGGCTTAACGGGAAAACCCCTTTGCTACCTCCTTGGTTGCACTTTTCACTTTTGACGTGTTGCTTTCCCCCTTGGCACCGGTGAAAATCAAGTACCGAAGGTGGCCCGCTTTCTTCCTGGACATGAGGAGGTTTGGTTTGGGATGCCCGAAAGACGTCTCTCGCAAGGCTGGGGCCTGATAAGTGTGAAGGGCCAGTGAAATCCTCACTAAGAGTTTGATTTATATAGAGGATCCCGTTGTTTGCAGGTTTTTGGATGTTGGATGTATCCTGGAGGTAGTGTTTCTTATTTTGCTAGGTCTGGTTTTTTATTAGGTCTGGTGATGGGTTGGTTGGTTGGTTGGTTGGTTGGTTGGTTGGTTGGTTGGCTGGTTGGTTGGTTGGCCGCATCCCCGGCATCACCAGCAACACTTGGACCTAGGGTTGCCTATTGGCTCTGATTGGGTGGCTGGTTTAAGTTAGGGGGGTTTTGGCTGGCCTAGATCTTCATGAGGGTCTTGGGGTGGTTTGGGGTTGACTTAGGCGAAGCGAAGGGCTGACATCCAGGCTGCTGTTGGGCGGGAATAGGGTTGACTTTGCTTGGAGCTGATTTGTGTTAGGTGTGCAGCTGGTTTAGCAGCGGCTTTAGAGTTGCTTTAGGGTGTGGCTAAGAGAGTTTTGGTTGAGTTTAGGGTTGGTTTTGGTTGAGTTTTGGTTGAGCTTTAGTTCCTGGATGTCAGCCCTTCGCTTCGCCTAAATCAACCCCAAACCACCAAGACCCACCCTCATGAAGATAGAAGCCAGTCAAAACCCCCCAACTTAAACCAGCCCCCAGCAACTCCCAACTGCCACCCAATCAGAACCAAGAGGCAGCCCCAGGTCCAAGTGATGCTGGTGATGCCGGGGATGTTGGTGGGTTGGATTGTTTGGCTGGCCTTGACACGGCCTAGCCCCTATCCCTTGCGGCATCTTCTGGGGAAGGTTTCTGGGTGTTCAGGCAGTGCTTTTCATGGGGTCCTGTAGCCTGAGATGCATCTCGGAGAAGACTTAAGCCATTCGGACAGCCATACCCGTGGATTTGGTGCTTTATCCAAAGTTGAACATCCCCAGCTTTTGCGTTGGACATCCGGCTTTGTGTTGGTTCAAGGGAGCCCAGGAGCTGGGGGTATCCGACTGCCAAACAGACACAAAAGAGGGAGTCGAAAGCTTGGCGGTTCCCAAATCGTGCCCTGATGTCTTTTTTTTTCCCGGTGTATTGTATTGTGTTTTTTTTGTTTTTTGGTTTTCTTTGTTTTAGTTGTATTGCGTAGTGGTTGGGTTTCCATTTGGCCCACAAGTTAGATTTCGGCAGGGGATCAGAAAACGGACAGCCCAGCAAATCATCTACCAGGCGTTCTTCATGAAGTTCTCTCAAAACGGTGGACCCCAATGTGGAAGGTTTTAGAGGGACACCAACAAATGGGTCCCCTTTGAGAGACATCCCCATGAGAAGGTGACGCCTTTCGGCTCACTATGCATTGATTTGGCTTCCTTTCCGCCGAGGCCTTGCGGGATTTGGAGTCGCTGCAGGCGGGGGAACTCGCCTCGCCGAAGGTCCCATTAGCCGGACGTGTTCTGGTCTCCACGGGACGGCTTGAGCAGTTCCGGTTCCCGGGAAAATTGAACCGCCCCAACTTTGGTCCGGTTAGGGCCTTGTCCGAGTATCATTGTGGTACTCCATACCACCTCCTAGAAGGACCCTGTAGAAGGATAGTAGTCGTCCACCCCGAAACGTCTGATGCAAGTGTTTCCAAGCATGCCGCATTTGATCGGTCCCGTTATGTCCCGTTTGCCAAGAACCAAATGTTTACCTTGCGTTTGGAGATGTGCTCCATCCAATGCATGCTGCTTGTTTGGATCAACCAGCTCGCGCTGGACAGACCTACTAACAAGTTTGTGAACTAGCTGCGTAGGTGCCAAATAGAACATAAGGTACGCACCCCTCCTGACATGGCACCAGGGGGTCCTTGAGGAAACTCATCTTCAAGGTGCCCTCCACAGGTGCAATGTTTGTGGGAAGTGTTGTCTCAAACCAACTCCTTTTTCCTTGAGCCATCCACCCAAGCCTTCGGCAAATCCGCTCGTTTCTCAAAATGTTCCCCGCCTATGCACACAGAAGGCTTGGGCAGATGTGTCTTTTGTCACCCCCTTACGTTGTAGTCCGGCTTTTCGCGAATGTTTAGATTTGCTTCATTCTTTTCTCCTCGCCCTTGCTGTCTTTGGAGTGCTTGGTATGGTCCTTTGCCTTAGGCAAGCTGATTCCAGTTCCAACCTGAAAGATTCTTTTGGAGAATTCAACCCCTTTCCTTATTTTTTCCGTAGGAGAAAGGGATTCTTTCACTTCCACCCCAGCCTTCCTAGGTCCCTCAGCTAGGTGCCCTTTTACCGTTTCTTTTTTTTTGGGAGGGTTCCCCTACCAAAATAGACAAAAAAGACAAAAACATGGGGTACCCACTCATTCTAATCTGGAGGACCCACTACACTTCTAGGCCGTGGCCTCTGAAGGCCAACCAGTTCCTTAAACCACGAAAAACCCTGGAGGAATCGTTTGGGGGGGGGGGGCGGCCGGACGGAGAAACAACGGAGTCCAAAAGGGACACCCCCATGTTGAATGAAACTAACATTTGTGGCTGCAGCTTCCTCATGTTGGTTTCCCTTCCCTTCTCTTTCGCCTTTTTAAAGAAAAACACCAGGCATCGCAGTCCAAGGGCGGGGACGCCGCCGCCAAGGCAGAGGCGAAGCGCCTCTTCGAGGAGCGGGAGGTTTGCGGATGCGGTTTCTGATTGTTGTTGGTTTGTCGTTGATTTTGTTGCGGTTTGTTGTGTTTGTTTTGCGATGCGTAATTCCTGCCTTCAAATGGGAACTTCGGAGGGGGAAGGCTGGACAAATGAAATTGGGGGGCCCCCCCACCCCCCCGTTAAGACCCGGGGATGCTGGGCAGTAGCAACTCATCTAGTTTAAATTGTAGAAGGCAAATGGAAAACGAGAGGGAAACTGAGGCCTGGACAAGAAATCAATCCAGCTTGTGTTTGCTTTTTGGTTTGAAGGCAGTCTGGGCTTTCAAGGTTGCACAGGGTTGCAAAGGTTGTTGAAGCTAACCAGACAATTGGGTGTTCAAATGGTGTTGTAAAAGGGAAAGGTTGGCTTGAACAACGAAGCCTGGGCAACAGCCGGCTGAATCTGATGGCGTTCTGGCCATGTGTGCCCCTCATTAAATTGATTAAATTCGAGAAGTGTAACACTTGATTGGAGTCCCTGGACCTAAAAGACATCTGCTTTCCTTGGTTCCTGTACTCGGTTGCTTTATGCCATGGTTGAAACAAATAGACCCATGGGTCTTCATCTTTTCGTGTGGTTTCAGGGGGTTTGGTTGCCCGGTTTAGAGGGTGGTTACCTAAGGCAGGGGTTTCAAGGGTGAACATGGAAGGGAATTGAAGACTGGTCCCCTTGGTCACCTATTTTCTGGCAGTTGGAATCATAGGGTAAGGATGGGGCAACCAAGCTTTGGTGTTTTCAACATTAAATGGCTGTGGGTCAAAAGTAGGTACCCAAAATGGAGCCCTGGCAAGTAGAACCAAGGACTAAAACCTGCGGTCCCCCGGTAATTTAATTTTGACCCATACCCAAATATTATTAAACAAGGGTGCTTTAAAGAAAACCCAAAAGGAGATTGAAACAACCCGGCCCATGTTGGGCCAAAGGCCACAAGCGGCATCCCAAGAGGGCACGAGAAGCCCGTACAGATCCGTACAGGGTTGGCGCAAGATGTGTCACAACTCAGGCAAACCGAAGGGAGGTTGTTTGAGTTGTCTCAAACAAGCGTTTATCCATGTTGCCAGAGGTTACTCGCTGGCTCGCAGTCCCCTTAGGTTTTTAGCATTTCTGGGCGTGGGGGTTTCCATTTCACCCAAAGTTCGTCACTCTTGGCAGATCTGAAATCTGAACCCTTTGGAGGAGCAGCTCCGGCGCTGAGCCAGCCGACGCCTTTCGCCTTTCAAGCAGATCTCGTCATGCGATGTTCGGCGCAGATGGAGGTGGGGGGGGTCCAGCTTTTCGGCCGCGTGGCAAGCTGTCTTTTCGGGATTTGTGCACTTCCATGTTTGGGAGGGTAATCTGTGAGTTTCTCTTTGCGTGATTGTGAAAGCCTCTCTGGATTTGTCTTGGGACCACCCAAGGTTAGGTCAACCCAAACAAGGCGCCTTTAGAAAAGACACTTCCGTCTACCAGGGCTCCCGAGATTCGCTTTGCCGGTATTTTCTTGAACATCACTCCCTTTTTGTTTTGGGCCAAGATTAAAAGGCGCGCTTGAAGTGGGTGGAGTTGGGAGTGGAAAGCGGAAAGCGGAAAGCGGAGTTGGAATGAAGTTGGGCTTGTTCAGGGTGGACGTGTCGGGGCCCTGAGTGAATCCTGCGAGGCGGTTCACACCTTGCCTCGAGCTCTCGACGGTCAGCTTGCGCAGAGGAGCCAGTCTTCTTGCAGCGCGCGGAGAAAAGGTGGATGTGTGTGTGTGTGTGTGTTTTTTCTTCTGGGGGGGGGGTGCTTTTTTGGGGGGAAGGTTCGCCAATTTGGGGTATTACTTGAGGAAACCAAGGGCCAATCCTTAGTCTGCAGAAAACCCCAGGTCGCAATTTGTTTGCCCTTCTCAGGGGTGAAGAAGCAGAACAAGAAGAAGCAAGCAAAAGGAGCCCGAGGCCCATTTGGGGGGGTTCAAGGCCAGACCAGGACATGTGTTTTTGATTCCCTCCTTGAAGCCAGAATTTCATGTGCTTCAGCCTACACTGGGCCTCCCACGTTTTTTGTTTGATCAAAGGGCGTTGACGTGGGCCTGCGAGCGAGGGCCATTGCGGCGGGATCAGGTCCTTTGAAGAAGGCAGAATGATGGATGCAAATTGGTGCAGAATAGGTGTGGCTTGTATTGAGGATACTACGCCTTTTTGGGGGGGGTTCTTTAAAGAGGCACGAAGGGAAACCTCCTGCACTTTGGCGCGGATGTCTTGGAGAACGCGTACGGCGCAAACATCACCCCCGAGTTTATCTCATTGAGCATGAGAGGGGGGGGGAGGGGGTCAACGTGGAATTGTTCTATGCAGCGTACACACGTGTTCTTTGCTTGCAGGATATCGCATGTCCGGGGAGATGGTGTGGTTGTCTCCAGCTGGGGAAGCAAACGCAATACCCGGGAAGGGTTCCATGTCCCACCGGGCCGATCCTCAGAGAGAATTTAGACCATTGCAATGGTTCCGAATTTCAATTGTCCAAAGCCGACATTTAACCTTTGGTTTCCCCCTTTTGGTCCATTTGTAGCAATGGTCCCAAAAGGTTAACCTTTTCTTTCCGGGTCATTTGGGCAACTGAGTTTTCAAGCAAAAACATACAGGCGGGCTTGGCACATGGTCCACAGCGGCCTTCGGGATTTTGCCTGTGAGACTCCGTCTGTAAGAGACCTTCAGGTGGCGGTCTTCAATCCGGTCCACCACCGCAGATCTTGCAAAGGGGGGAGGTTATGGTTGTCCTTATCATATCTTGCCATTCCTGTTTAATCATCCTCCTCGCGAAGTTGCAGGTATTTACCAATGTTTGTCTAGTGCTTGGAACGTCCCCTTTGCTCATTTGCAAGTTGGTGTGACGTAAAATTGCTATTGGGCAGGAAGGCTAGGCTTAGTTGCCGACCCGGGCAATTCACTACCCCAAATTGGAAATAGCCTGCTTTCAGGAATGGCAACTACATTTTAATTGGAGAAACGGTAACCCCTGGTCGCCCTTTGAAGGGAAGCCAAAAGCAGGTTGCTCAAACAATACCAGTTCAGACCGAGGTTTCTTCACCAGGGCCCCGCTCATCGCCTTTTCCCCTGCTCGCAAAATTCAGGAGACCAATTCCTGCTGTCGTTTTTCCGAAGAAAAAAAAGGGAGGAACCAACAAACAAAAAAGGCAAGGAAACAAACCTTCACCGTGCCTTCGGATCGGTCAACGTGGATCAATGCGCGCCTGGCAGCTTTAGGTTTCTTAGGTTCGCGCGGGCAAGACGCCGCGGGGCTGGGAATACGTGGGGGTCGTGGCCATGGTCGGGAGACCTGGCCGGCCGGGCAGCGCCACGAAGCCTTGGAGAAACCGAACTGGGGGATATCCCCGGAGCCATTTGCTGATAAATGCATATGTTTGCATATTTCCCCTTGCCGGTTTTCAAGGGAATCCATGACTACTGCAAAAAAAAGATGTTTTCCAGGGGGCGAACGCGCAAATGGAAGAATTCCGAAGCGCCAGGTTGATCCGACCGGGAACAGGAAGAACTCCCAGGGTTCCGCTACCTGACTGAGGAAGTTTGGTTGTCACGACTCTGACCCCAGGCGCTTGCGATTTTGCACAGTGGCATTTTAGAGCAGGTGCCAACAATTGGCGCTTCGGGTTGCCCATTTCGACACTGAACCATACGGCGAACGAAACGGGAGGTGCAAGGGCTTCCGAGCAACATGGTGTACAGTTCTTGCGACTGACCAGGACGGCAAGCGCGTTTAAACAAAAAGATCAGCTGGGGTCCCTTGAGTGAACTACGAAACGCCAAACATGGGCATTTCATTCACGGCCAATTGAGATCTCAGCTTTTTATTTGGGCGCTAAGTAGTCCAACTGCAAGCCAGTTGGGCGGGATTTGTGGTTGATTTGTTTACCCCGTCCCCCCGCAATGGACATGGAGCCCCAAAACGTTAGAGAGACATCTTGCAGGAGAGTAGTTGGATTGGCCACAAGCCAATGCCAGTATTCAGAGCACTTGAATTGGTTGCTACCCTGAAATCATCTACTGAACGAATGAAGCACATAGAACAGCTACCTATGATCTCCTATGATTGTGGCCGCTTCATGGTTCAAACGTCGCCTCTTTTGCTTGGTGACTTTTGTTTGGCAATGTGATGTTTGGAAGGGACATTTGGGGATCCCTGCAACTCGAAGTGCGTTTAGTGTAACAGCTTCATTGCCAGAAGCCTCAAGCCGCACCCAAACCCCCCCCCCCCCCACCCGCGCTGCCAAGGAGAACCCGCAGATGATGTGCCAAGGTGCTTGGCCCTTAGGGCTGCAAGCCAACATGGCACCCCTAAAGTTGCCCCGCAGATTCTTTTGCAAGGGCAGGTTTTTGGGGGTTCTATGTTAATTCTTCAGGTTTTTCTTGCCATGGTCACCACATCGGATGTTGCCAAGAGCAAAGTGCAGTATTGTTTTTTCCTGGGGCCGATGGTTCCCATGTTTCGGAGAAGAGCCCGACCCACCCGGCCCATACCTTTTCGCTTGACTTTGGCGAGCTTTCAGGGGCAAGCACTTCTTCTCTCGTTCTTTCAGGGGCCAAACAAAACATCCTCGCGGATGTCGAGTCAGGTCGGGGGCATTGTGATCTACATCGGCGCCCGCCTTTGTCATCAAGCCTTCGTGAACTCCATCGAGGCATCCCATGATCCACTGGGCGAACATCGAGCCGGGTTCATGGGCTCTTTTGTTGGATTTAACAATTGCGCGTTGCCAACTTGTATGACCCCTAAAGATTGTTTCGTCGTTGTTGGATGTTGGATGTAGGGGAGATCTCCACTTTAGAGTGGATCCTTGACTGTTTGGACAGGCCCTAACAAAGGTTTCATGGTCGGAAGTGCAGAGAGGCTCGTCACCCCGATGTTGAGGCAGCCAATGCAAGGGCCGCTAGGACAACTGCCGCCAGGGACCCCACAAGGAGCTTTGACCATGGCAGAAATGAAAGTGGCGGGAGTGGGATTTGCTCTTCGAAGGCCATTACTCAGGTACCTCCTAGTTGGTGGTTTGGATTGGTGGTTTGGGGATTTGAACCCCTGGTTCTTGTTTGAGGGTAAATTGGGAAACCCCTCCTTGACCACCAAACCACCAATCAGAGGAGAGCTGAATGACCTTTGCGTCTTGTTTCTCCAGTGCAAAACTCGGATTGGCGTGGCAGATATTTTTGTTGATCTGGTGTTGCTGCAGCCATGCGCGCTGAACGTCTCTTGAAGGGCTACGATCCAGGCCATAGGTTTGCGGTTTGTATCGGTTTCAGCGAGGTGTGGTATTCCTCGCCAGCCAACCGGCATTTGTACTTCAAGGCCTTCAAGGACGGGCAGCGGTGGGGGGAGGAAGGGCGTGCCGACTTTTCGGGGCAACACGTAACCCGGAAGGCAGGTTTTTGTTCATCCCCCCAAAAGCGGTTTTTCTGCAACCAAGTGTTGGAATTTGGGAACTGGAAGTCAAGAGGTTTACGGGCAACCTCGGCACCTCGCCACTATAGGCAGGGGCCCTCGTTTTCTACCGAGGTCTCGCGAAGGAACGGCTGCGGAGGCTATTTGGAGCCACTGGCTTCGGCTTGCGCGACGAAACGTGTGCAGAGCCCCTGCGCTAGGAGCAGTACCTGGCCACAGGCAAGGCAGACTTTTCCGCGGCTGCCTCAGTGTATCAAGGAGGAGCCGGGCTTGTCACCCCTCCAATTGGGTGATTAGTTGATTTCCCTCGAAAAACAAGGTTTGCTGAAAATAAGACGGCCAATCGCTCAGACTGTAAATCGGGCATTCTCAAGCTAGACCGCAGTGACATGTCAGTAGCATTGATCATCGAGTCGAAGACTCTTGCTGGGTTTCCACATCGGCATGAGCAATAAACACATCTTAGCGTTGACCATCTCAAGGCACGTAAATTGCTTTTGACGTGTGTGTGCGCAGCTACAAGGAGCCTATAGGCGGTGAAAGCTATATTGCTTTAATTACTCCCTGTACATCTTTGTGAGCTGGGTGCTAGAATGGGGAAACAGTTTCAGGTTTGTCATTGCCAACCATGATGCACAGACAAGGCGTGCCCAAATGAGCTGACCGTACCCGAGTTGAATGGATCATTGCATGACCTTTGGTGCATGTTGCTTGGATGTTAGGACTTTGACTTGTTGCCAACTAATGGGTAAAAGTTCAACTTTTAGCAGGGGAGCAGAAAGTAACCGAGTGATGTTGTGCTTGGCATTGCCAATGCCTCATCCGAGGCGTTCCTGTCGACGCACCCTGAGACAATCTCGCAAACCTTTGGCGATGAGGCAGGCGATGTGCCATGAAGACACCTGATACAAGCCTGATGCAGGCTCGAAATGTGTCAGAACAAATGTCAACCCAGGATGAATCCAGAGGGGCAGAGACAAACAGAAACAATCCGGGTAGGAATAGAATGGGGTAGTTACCCTAGAATTCCACTTTCCCTCAAGCCCCTTCCCCCACCCACCCCCTCCATCTGGGAAAAGGTATAACTAGAATTCGGGTTGCCTTTGAAACGTCAAGGGCGTCGAAGAACTTGGGGTTTTGCAATCATCACACAGCTCGGGGCCACAGGGGTTATTTGCAACCACCTGGCTATGCGCGTGACCCGAAAGCCGCAGGGTTTCCTTTTGGGTTCTTAACCAAGGTGGAACAGGTACCGATCATAACCCGAACTAGGGTATGTTTGTTTCAGGCAGGTGTAAAAGGAAGCCAATGGAAACCCCAAACATTGGGGTTCCAACCCCCCTTTTTTGACACATATCCTTGCTCAGTCGTGTCAATTTGATTTGTATCAAGTTCCCAGTGCCAACTCCAGGTGCAGAGCTTGGATTCGCTTGGTCCAGGGTTCCCCAAAGGTTTCCGCTCAAAGGATGGCAATTTGACTGGAAGTGTACCAGATAAGATTCTTATATCTGGTACGCATAAGGCAGGTAATGTGAATGAGCGCATGAAAGCTGTAATCGAGAAAGGGAAAGGAAATAGCGTGATAGCTTTTGATAAAAGAGAAACATATCTCAGATATAGAATTGTTGTGGAAAGGTTAAGAGATCAGTTTTTGAGTATCCATGTGTTTTCACTGAGTCTCCTTTTGGGGAGATGCTTAATTCCACTTGCTTAAACATATGTTGTATCATTTTCACCTGTTGGTTGTAAGGGAACCTATCACCACTGGAAATATGTTTTCTTCTCCAAGGGATTCAAGGAAATGGGTGTTTTGTTTGTGAAGGTCCCCTTTAGGCTTTGGGGTGGTCTTGAAGGGAAGCCAAAAGGAAAATTCCGAAGCCCATTTGGGGGGCCCCAAACCTTGAAAAAGACAGACCCCCCGGGGACCACAGGTCAAACGTCCCGTTTACCAGGGCAAGCCATTTTGGGGTTACCCTCGTTTTGACCGCGACACCCATATTAGTTGTTATTTTTGTTCAAAAGGACTTAGACAAATGGATAGGCAAAGTGCCTTTTTGCGGTGGTCTTCAAGTTGGAAGCCAAAAGGAGCACTCCGAAGCCCTTTTTGGTGGGCGGTCCGGAGTCCCTTTTTCGACAGACCCGGATGGACCCGGACGGCCTCGTGCTTCGAGGCCACGTCTGAAGGGCAGATGGTGAAGGCGATGGTGTGGCCCAGCGCTGTGCTCATGGCCATCGGCACCTTGGCGCGATGTCTGTTTTTTCTTGTTTTGGGCTTGAGGCTTGTTGGGCTCGTGTTTTTTGAGGGGCCGTTCAAACCTACTCCTTATTGGGCTCGTTGTTTGGGTGGCCTTTGGGCAAACCTGGCCTTGTAGGGATCCCACAGCGAAGCGAGGCTTTTTGGCTCGGGTGCTGTGAGTTCCCGAGTCCAACAAACCTGCTCCTTTTTGGGCTCCTTTTTTGGTGGCCCTTTGGGTTCCCAGGGATGCCAACTGTTTTTTGCGGGGCCCTGCCTTTCGTTTGGGATGGTTTCTATGAGATCAATCCAACGTGCCGGGCTGAAGTTCTGTTTCAGTTCCAGGACCTCAGGGCCACCCAGTCAAGTGGAATGTTACTTGACTGCTATTGGGTTGGATCATGTTGGATCTTTTGACTTTAACTTTTTGGGAAATCAAGGGGTTTTCCACTAAACCAACAAAAAGTTAAGCTTTTTGCGGAGGGGTCAACAGCAACAAAGCTGTGAATTGGTCGGAGAGTAGGTCCCAAATCGTGGGGACATGCGCAGAACTCCCAGTCCGAGGCGGCATCATGATGAGGGCCGGCGGAAACTCCATGCCACGCGCCCAGCTTTTTTTTCGCGCGTGGAGGCTTGGTCTGGACTTTGTCTTTTAAGGGAACAAAAACTTGCTGGTTCCATAGGCAGGGAATGCGAAATGGAATGACACTTGGAAAACCCATCCCCGATTTGATTTCCTGTGAGGGAATCTCCTTCCGGTCCATTCCCGAAACCATGGGTCATTCCCTACTGAGCACAAGCAAGCAAAAGGCGAAGCCCTGGCTCTCGCTCGAAAACAGGTGGCCTTAACAAGACCAACCCGAGAATGTGATACACCGAAACAAGCTCATACACTACATCTCAAAGCGTTTGTTTTTTTTTTAGAAAGGAGCCCTTAGTAGGCGTTTGCCTCTCTTCTTTTTTTTTTTGGGGGGGGGGAGCCCTTGACAACCACAGGAATATATATATATATACGTGTATGTGTGTGTGCGCATGTAGGTGCACACCCTTTGGGCACCCAGCAAAAATTAATGGCCCATCCAGAACTGATACATGACCTGCAAAGCCAGTACCGGACAACCCAAAACATAATACCTGGATACTGTTGTCCAGTAGGATTGCGCTCATATTCATATTCCAACGTGTGCATCTATATCTATACTGAATGCTAGCAACCGCCCTTCAGGCGCCTTCATGCGCATGAGCATGTGCATTGCCCACGCTTGTTTTTAAAGGCCCTGCTTGTCTTGTCACGAGAGTAGAGTTTTGCACCCTGAGTAAGGTAGCCAATGTCAATGGTCTACCCTTGTGCTTTGGCCATTGGGCCCGCAGGCGGTGGACTTTGCGAGTTGTTTTGGGGGGGAGTGACGGGAGGAAGGAGCAGTAATACTGACAGAATTCCAGCCTGTGTGTGGAAGTTTCCAGGGATTGTTTCAAGGAAACCAAAATCATTTCTTAGCGTGCGCATTTTCAAAGAAGGTCCTTGAAGAGACGTTTCTTAGTCTGGAGGCTTTGTCGGCACACACGCACGCACACACCTACATTGCGCCCATTCGCTGGGGCGGCCGATAGCCCGGGTGCGGTTACCCCTCCGAAACAGGAAGTTGTGACCCAACCAAGCAAAGCGCTCACAACATCAATGTTCAGTTCCAATGAAAGAAGTGTCTGCATTCTTAGCCTCATCCGCGGTGAAGCGGTGAAGCCCAGGTGGGGCTGGCTCTTCCACGCTTTCCGCGGTTTGATGACGCCCTTTGGCCTGCTCATGGTGCTGCAGACGTGGCCCCCTCAGAAAGTGAAGCGAACGAGAAGGGGCGAAGGGGGTGAATGTAAGTTGCAAGGCGGCTCGCTCAACGGGCAATGGGCGGACTAGGGGTAAGACTGAAAGGTGTCTTGACTGGTCTAGGTTTCATAGGTTCCATGTGCAAACAACTTGTTTGACAATGTTGATGCAGAGCATGAACTCCAATATCGAGCTACCCCAGACTGTGCAGGTGGAGATGCATTTTGCAGTGAAAAAGATGGGCTCGATTCCCGCCCTTTCCGGGGTGGACTGTGTTTCCACATGCTATGCTTTGCCATTTGTTTAGACTTGCTATTTGGACTTTCCTGCCAACACATCTTGCTCGGAGGGATACGCACGAAGAGGACCCGTCTAGATCGGGCTGGTGAAAAAGGCAATAGTTCTTCATCGTCTCCGACACTCCGGCTCGCCTTCGGTCGATCCTCTCTTAAGTCGGGTGGGTTCCAGTGATTCAGGATATAGTTCGAGAGTCCAGGCATGCAGTTGGGCAAACGTAGATCAATTCGCCCGCAGGCTTCGTAAGTTTCCTGACCGATGACCGACAAGGGAAGGGGGTTGTGCCGTAACCCTGGTGCAATTTGCGGTGTGTTCCACTGGCACTTTAAGATCCCGCCTGTTTGATCTTTCGGATGGGTGTTGGGAGTTTGTGATGCCCCTCCCAAAGCAATCAAAGCGCACTTTTAACAAAGGCCGAAAACGAAAGAAAGGAGGTTTAGCACGCTTCGATTAGCTGGACCAGACAGCTGGGGCACGGCATGATACCACGTTGCCTCAAGGCCGGTGGTCAGTGGAGCAGGTGCTGGCAACAAGGACGCCATGCAGATGGCTTGGTCTCGGACGCTGTGGGTTGGATTCCTTTGTAGGGAAAGTGCTACAAGAGTGGGCAAGTCATTTCGAGCCGTGGGGTTAAAACATATCGGGACCCCCTCCCCCCAGAAAGGTTGGGAGAGCCTTTGTTTTCCTAGGCTATGATTTACTTGTCTTATCCGTTCTCAACCGTCAACTTTTTGTCACCCGCTTTCTTCATTTGAGTTTGGGCACAAAAGTGCCCCACTGGTCGGGTTGTCAACTCGGTCATTTGTTTCTGCGGCGACCTCGAAAACCGCCGTGCGCCTCAAGTTGCCTGAGTCGTAAGGAAGCGATTTTCCACTCGAGCCATGGCCCGTTGGCTCTGCGTTGCGCTCCAACTCGCTGTCGTCACCGGCGACATCCTGCTGGCCGACTTTGATGGGGAGGCGAGCCACCAGTGGAAGCAGATGAACGACCCCGTGCCGTGGCATGCAGATGAACAAAAAAGCCAAAGGCTCCACTTCGGTGACTTCTGGGCCCTCAAAATGAGGTGTTTTCAAGGGCCCCTGAGGGCTCCGGGTTTATTGGAGGGCCTGGCCTGCATTGGAGGGGTCATGAGCCTTAGGGCAAGTGCAGTAAATACAAACCGAGAATGCGCAGTTTTTGGGAGTTATCCAGATAGGGGCCAAGAATATGCGCTTTTCTGGAGGAGGGGGTGCCTCCTGGAGATCCCCATTTGTAGCTTCATTTCCGTCCTGCGGAACACATATTGCCGGTTGCTGACTGCGGGTGTAACGAGCTTACCATGGCAAAGGTCCTGTGCTTGAAAATGTGAGAAATCAGCTTTTGGATTTATAGCAAAGTTTGCAGATGGATATCATGGCCTACAAGAAACGAAGGCTTTGAACCAAAAGCCTCACCTAGGGTGTTGGGTCTCAGGATTTAGCACTGGGGAACGGGGCAACCGGGGGTCCATTAACCCCTCATGAATTGTTGAAGGTGTGTTCGGTGAAAGGAACCAACAGATTCATGTTTATATTTTTTACAGGGGGGTCCCAGCAATTGTGAGAGACATGCATCAGCCGTCCGAGCCACGTGGGGAACCACCGCCTTTTCAAGTGTGGGTGTACAAAGGATGCAAGGCAAGTGACAAGTCTATGGTAACCATGCCACGGTGTACATCCCCTCTTCCAGATACACGCCGCAAGGCGTGTATTTTCACAAGCCTTCTTTCTCCTTTTCGAGTCCGCCGGGCTTGCTGGAATTGTCAGCTGTGGAGTGAAGTGCTGAGGTGATGGGGGGGAGGTCCACTGGAAGCTTCTCAGTGGTCGGCGGCCTTGGAGTTTTCGAGGGTGAAGTGGTGGACGTGCCGTTCCTCCATGCGCCTGGCTTCATTAAGGCCTCAGTCGCGGATATGCTGCCTGGCCAGGTTCAGTGACCTGTTGGGGCAACTTTTCCTTGATCCAGGTCGGGTTGGCATAACAACCAATGCATAACCTTTCCAGCGATTTGTTGTCACCTCAACATGCTGAGCGTTATTGATTTGTTCTTGCCCTCATGCTACGTATTGTGTCATTATGTTGTAGGCGTTAGTTTATATGTTTAGCTTAGTAGTTTCATTTGTGGTGCAGAAAGATATTGTTTATTGAAAAGTATGTATAGTTGTCATGATTTCCTGCTCATCATCTTGTTCTTGCATTATCCTTGTATTGGCGAAATCCTAGATGTTGTCGTATCCGGTTGGAGCGTTGTGTTGTGCTTTAGATATGTCGTAACTTCTTTCGGTTGTGGAAGGTATCTAACTTGTTCGGGGGATCCAGTTTGTTGTGAGGCAAGGGCATTTAGATGAGGAATCCATTCGGACGCATCTTTCCGGACATCTCTTCCTGCAAGAACATCGAGCTCACCGTGAAGTCGGACACCGCTTACAAGGGCTACCGCTTCTCCATCGGCGATGCGCATGCACCCGGCGGCAAGTTTCACGCCTACGGCCTTTGGGCTGCACAGGTTTTGAGCAACCAAGCATCGTTTGGTGCATCCCCTCCCTCCCTCCCTCCCTCCCTCCCTCCCTCCCTCCCTCCCTCCCTCCCTCCCTCCCTCCTCCCTCCCTCCCTTGCCCTCCCTCTCCCTCTCCCTCTCCCTCTCCCTCTCCCTCTCCCTCTCCCTCTCCCTCTCCCTCTCCCTCTCTCTCCCAATTTTGGCCGGCCATGGGGACTTGCTGGTTCCTTCGCCCTTCCACAAGGAGCACCTTTGCTTCCTTATGGGCTAGACATTTGATTTGATCCCTTGAGTCAGATTTTGGATGTATTTGCGGACTTCATGGGAAACAGGGTTTTGGGGCCAACCCTCTATTCTGTGATAGTCATAAGCATAAGGAATGGCCCAAAATGGGCATCACAGACAGGCTGAGATTGCCACAACCATGGAAAGGAGCATGCTGGCTCATGTTCTATTGTGGCTACAGACATTGCCAAAAGGCAAGAGTCAAGAGCGGGTTCGAACGCCATTTTTTTTTCGGCGGAACTCCCTCATCCATGGCTTGGACGCACGTGCTCCAAAGGCTACAAGGCTGACTTTGATGCGGGCAAGGTCGGGGAGTTCAACACCGTCACCCTGCCGCTGAAGAGCTTCACAGACTACTGGGACGATGCGACGGGAGCTGCGATCAAGACCTGCCAGGAGAAATCGCCCCGTAATTCAGCCATCCCCTTAGCTTTTTTAGCCTTTTGGTGTTTAGTGGTAGTTTCCATTTGGCCCACTAAAAGTTAAACTTTTAGCGGGGGATCTGAGGGCAGCCCAGATTAATGTATTTTCACTTCATGGCACAAGTCTCTTCATGTGGTTGGGCGCAAGGGGTGACTAAGCTTTGAATCAGCATTGCGGTGAACTGTGCCATCTACTTTGGCCCAACTGAAGGGGTTTAGATCGATCGTGTTGTGCATTTCCGTGGTTTGCCTTGTTGTTGGGTACCAGGAGAACAAGATCTACTGCCCCGATGCGAAGACCCTGCAGGCGTGTGGGGTTTGCCGGAAGGGAGCAGGGCTGAGGGCACGAACGGACTCAGCCTGGCATCCCCACCCCTTGATGCAGAAGCAGGTCCACCCTTTAAGGGTTTCCGTGTTCATCAATCCGTGTTGTTTAACAGGGCTCCTTAAAAGATACATTTTGCCCATTTGAAACATGGCTTTTTGCACCAAAATAAAGGGAAACCACCATTTACAAGGCAATGCTCAGGTGTATAATGTAAGGACCCCTGTTTAATGTATCGCCAACGGGCAGCTTAGAGTTTGCGTTTCCATTTGCATTTCAACGGGGAGAGGATTCTCGAGCCTAGGATATGCGGACCATGGGCGTGTGGGCAGAAGGAGTGGCAGGCAGGGTTGGGGGCTGTGGTCGAAATTGGTGTTTTTTTTCCCACGCATTCTTGTCATCCCTTCCAAACAATTCCCAGTTGCCCAGTGGTGCCTTTTTCCCGTTTTTTTTTGGGAAGAGTCCCCTTTAAAGTCAACCAGCCAAACAAGGATGCCTTCCTTTTCCCATAGCCACTGGGCATCTCGGGATTTACGCGCTGGATAAAGAACAAAACCTCTGACTAGAAAGGCGCTCGAGTGTGACTTCCAGTTGTGAAAGTGGCATTTTGTTGATGTCCTCCTTTTAGTTGGCGGGCTCCCCGCACTCGTAGAACCAAGTTCCCCTTTCTACCAGGGTCACCGGTTGCAACTTGTTTCATAGCTGCAGGGCTCGCACCGCTGCTTTTTTTCTCTGCGCAGGGTCACCTTGAAATAATGGCTGTCTTGTGTTTGTCCTGCTTTCGTTTTTGCCGCGAAGACTATACAGATGTATATGTCTGTAACATGTAGGCAGAACTGGGGAACCTCAACACCAGCAATCGCCCGTTTCACCTGAAGCTGGGGGTTTTGGCGCATTTTCTCCGATCCCGGCCTTGAGTCGAGAGGCAAAGTGCGCCTGGAGATCAAATCCGTGAGGGCCACCGGCTGCGCCGACGTGGAGTATGTGATTATGTGATGGCGCTGAGGGCGTGGTGCGAGGGGCCAACATTTGAGTTCATCAGAACCCCAATTTCCCTCAGAAGGCTGTTGGACTCACTCTTGCCGAGTTCTCTTTGCGGACTTGATTCTTTATGACCAGTTGAGTGGTAAATGAAACGGTTTAGACTTTTTTCTGGCCAACCCACTCAGGAAGTGGGTGAAACATAGTTGAAGTGAGTGAGCCAAGACCGGACAAGCTGGCGTGTCTGGGTGCCCTGCACCTGTTGGACCCAGTTTCTGGCTCGCTTCCCTCGCCATGAGGGCATGTGACACCGTCCGGTGCCGGTGCCCCGCATTTTTCGGGCCCCCGACACGGCGAGCGCTGTTTGTGCGAGCGCAGTGGCCCTGGAAACCCAGAGGCCCCTTTGAAAAGAGACGCGCGGAAGGATGCGGCGTTCGTCAGTTCTCTTGGCTGATGCCTGGTGCTAGGTATGCAG
Source organism: Effrenium voratum (assembly GCA_963377175.1). NCBI lineage: Eukaryota > Dinophyceae > Suessiales > Symbiodiniaceae > Effrenium > Effrenium voratum. Next base: position 750,381 of record CAUJNA010000358.1, on the reverse strand, counting down.
TAAGCTTTGGGTGCTTGTGTCATGCCAACCCCGCCCCGAACCCTAAGGTCTTGATAGTCTCTTGGAGGACTTATTGGGAGGAAAACACGGACGGGGTAGGGGAGGGGGAGGTTTTGTTTTGTTTTGTCCGGCCTTTTGGAGTGCTGGCTTTTGCGAAGCCGAAGGTGAATGATGGTTGGCCCCAAGAGAGGTCTGAGTATTGACACCGGCCCCAGCCTCTGACTTGAACCCCTACAGACTGCCAAACCCAATTCACAGAGTTGTGTCACGTCTCTTTACATCTTCAGTTGAAGGAGGCGTTGTTTTTTGTTGGCTCAGCCTTGTCCAAACTGTGTCCCGAGGTTGGGTTCAAAAACATATATTCCAGGTCCTCCAGTAGAGAGGTTAGAATAAGGGTGCCCTTTTTTCCGTAGTCTATTTTAGTGGGGACCCTCCCCAAAAAAGGGTAAAAGGGTACCTAGCTGAGGGACCTAGTATCCTTGGATGCCGAATTCCTCGCAGTGGTCAGCTTCCGCCGGGTGAGTTCTTAGCGCCTTTTTCTGCGGCCATGGCCCGTGCCCTCTTGCTCGCCCTGGCCCTTCGGCCGTGCGCCGGGGATGTCTTGTTGGCCTCCTTCGATGGGGAGGCGAGCCACCATTGGCGGCAGATGAACGACCCGGCACCTCGATCGTGGAGTTTGTCCAAAAGTTTTGGAGTTGGTATGGTTTCTTGCGTTTACAACAACAACAAAAGGGCAGCCATCCAGACACTTTGAAGTTCGCCTTGGGGATTCAGCATTTGTTTCCCTTGTGCTGGTTAAGCGTCACCACTTGAAGGGGCCAACTCACAGGTAGTTTGCCTGTCTTGGATGCGAACGCCTTGTGCGAACTGTAACGATTGAGAATGGAGGGCAATTTTTTAGGATGTTTTTTCGTTTTTTTTAGGAATTATTTTTGTTTTTCAGGGTGGGTGGCTTTTCAGCTTTTTGGTTTTTGTGGCTTTTACGTGGGTTTTTGTGGCTTTTGTGGCTTTTCATTTCGCATCCTCTGCATTCACAGTTCCTCTCTTTCGCATCCTCTGCATTGCCAGTTCCGCTGGCTTTTTGGCTTTGTGGCTTTTGGCGGCTTTCTGGCTTTGGCTTTTCGCATCCTCTGCTTTCCCAGTTTTTGGCCTTGGCTTCCTGCATCCTCAGCATCGCAAGTTCCTCTCTGGTGCCCCCCGCCACCCCCCTTTCGATTAAAATGCACGCCTAATTGAATCATCACTTTTTCGATCATCATGCGACAGCTGCTTTTTAGATTCTTTGGCTGCCGTTTTACAGGGATTAGTTTGCCCGTGATTGAATCCTCACTTGTACCATGAGGCCTTGCCGCAAAGGAACTCATAACCCCCCCGCTGCTTTTTTATATTTTTTTGGCCCTAATTCAATCATCACTTTTTCAATCATCGTGGGGGGGGCTGCCGCTATTTTTTGGACTTTTTGCCCCTGATTGAATCATCACTTTTTCGATATTTGAACCCTCACTTGTACCATGAGGCCTTGGCGCAGAGGCACTGATGCCTCCCCCCGCTGCTTTTTTTGTATTTTTTGGCCCATTAAATCATCACTTTTTTCAATCATCATCCCCCCCGACTTTTTGCCCCTGATTGAATCATCACTTTTTCGATCATCATGGGGGGGCTGCCGCCCACCCCCCAACCCCCCCGCGCCTTTAATTGAATCATCACTTTTTCAATCATCATGGGGGGAATTGCCGCCCCCCCACCCCTGCTACGTTTTAGGTGTTTTACAGGGATTAGTTTGCCCGTGATTGAATCCTCACTTGTACCATGAGGCCTTGCCGCAGAGGAACTGATGACCCCCCCGCTGCTTTTTTATATTTTTTTGGCCCTAATTGAATCATCACTTTTTCAATCATCGTGGGGGGGGCTGCCGCTATTTTTTGGACTTTTTGCCCCTATTTGAATCATCACTTTTTCGATCATCATGCGACCGCTACTTTTTAGATTCTTTGCATCATGGGGGGGGCTGCCGCCCCCCCCCAACCCCCCCACTATTTTTTAGACTTTTTGCCCCTGATTGAATCATCACTTTTTCGATCATCATGGGGGGGGCTGCCGCCCGCCCCAACCCCCGCGCGCCTTTAATTGAATCATCGCTTTTTCAATCATCATGGGGGGGGCTGCCGCCCCCCCCAACCCCCCCACTATTTTTGGACTTTTTGCCCCTAATTGAATCATCACTTTTTCGATCATCATACGACCGTTACTTTTTAGATTCTTTGCCCCTAATTGTTCGATCATCTTGGGGGGGGCTGCCGCCCCCCCAACCCCCCTGCGCCTTTAATGGAATCCTCACTTTTACCATGAGATGCGGGAAGCCAATTTACTGGTGATGCTGGCGATGTTGGCTGGACATGCGGTCCCAAATTAAATCTTGACCCATTGAGAATAGCTAGCTGAAATGCCTCTCATGAGTGAGCCAAAGTCAAGCTGCATTGCTCTGGTCGTTGCGCATACTGCCACTGCACAGTCCCATGCTTCATTCCTGATGAATCGAAGTGCGATATTGAGCGCTATGCCTGAGGTGATGGGGGGCAAGTCCACTGGAAGCTTCGCAGAGTCTGGCGGCGTGGGCGTGTTTGAGGGCGAAGTGGTGGACGTGCCGGCCCTCAAAGCCCCTGGCTTCATCAAGGCAGCAGTGGTGGATATGCAGCCCGGCCACGGTTCAGCAAGTTGTGAGCCACTGCGAACCCAACGGGGTGGAGGGAAGTCTCAGCCATAAGTTGAGATATGGGGACCCCCAACAATACTGTTCCATGTTTCTCTTTGAAACATTGAAAGCGCGTCTCACAAACACAGCGCACCCGCACCCGCACACGCACACGCACACGCACACGCACGCCCACGCCCACGCGCACGCGCACGCGCACGCACACGCACACCCATACGCACACGCAGACGCACACGCTCGCACGCACACGCCCAGGCACCCATGCACCCACGGACGCACGCACGCACGCACCCACGCACACACACACACACACACACTCTCACTCACTCACTCACCCCCACACCCACCCACCCACCCACCCACCCACCCACCCACGCACTCACTCACTCACTCACTCACTCACTCACTCACTCACTCACTCACTCACTCACTCACTCACTCACTCACTCACTCACTCACTCACTCACTCACTCTCACTCTCACTCTCACTCTCACTCTGACTCTGACTCTCACTCTCACACTCACACTCACACTCACACTCACACTCACACTCACACTCACACTCACACTCACACACCCTCACACTCACACACTCTCACACTCACACTCACACTCACACACGCACACTCTCACACCCACACCCACACCCACACCCACACACACAGACACGCAAGCCACACACAGACACACGCGCACGCACACACACACACACAGACACACACCCACACACACACACACACACACACACACACACACACACACACACACACTTTTTTGACCCCCTGGTTACCACCCAGCGTAGCACTCGTGCAGATTAGTGATCTGAATCCAGGTGCCGTCTTTTCATTCTCCTTTGCGCAGGCTTCTTCATCAACACGTTTTGATCAATTTTCTCACTTCCACAGCTTGCTCAGGAAAGTGCACAGCTGAAGTTTGCCCACCCAAAGCATGCTGTGGAACTGCGTTGCTGCACGGGCTCGCTCTTCCTCTGTTTTTGTTTGTGTATATAAGGGGGCGCCAACGGGAAACCACCCATGTATTTGAGGTGCTCCAAGTGAGTGCCTTCGGTTAGGTATGCCCCAAAAATGCCGAAACCTTTGAGAGGTCCATACTCGGATCAGGAAGCCATTCGGACGCATCTTCCCAGACATCTCCTCTTGCAAGAGCATCACCCTCACGGTCAAACCGGACACGGACTACAAGGGCTACCGCTTCTCCATTGGCAATGCGCATGCGCCTGGTGGCAAGTTCTTTGCCTACGGCTTTTTGCTTGCACTGATATTTAGATTCGAGCAATGCCTGTTGTGAGGTGACAGTGCTTTCACCGCATCTCCTGATTGACGAAGGATTCCCAGATCTTTCACTGCATGTCCTGATTGCTAATGAATTCCCAGTGGGCATGTTGACTGACATGGGCCAAACCTGCCCAAGGGCGAAAGTCATTGGATGCCTCAGCACCCGGAGACGCCCGCGAGTCACCTGGCGCATTTGGATGCGCGCGTTCCGAGGCTACAAGGCGGACTTTGACGCGGGCAAGGTGGGAGAGTTCAACACCGTGACGCTGCCGCTCACGAGCTTCACCGAGCTTGGGCTCATAGCTGGTCCTTATTGTTTGATAGCCAAACCCAGTGGCCCAGCGGCGCCGTTTTTTTTGGGGGGCTTTTCTTTGAACAGGGCTCCCCTTGAAAGTCAACCAACCAAAAATGCTTCGGCCGGGATTTGGGCTCCACTCATTCCTTGTTTTTGGGAGGGTTCCTTTTTGAAAGTCAGCCAACCAAGAAGGGATGTCCCTTTTTTCCCCATCGCCACTGGGCATCTGAAGTCGCCCCAATCGTGCAACACCCAGGACTACTGGGACGATGCGACGGGCAAGGCCATCAAGACCTGCCAGGAGGATAAGATCTACTGCCCAGATGCGAAGACTCTGCAGGAGAGTCGACTCAGAGGTGTCCCCACTTACGTTCGCCAGTGCGCATGGTTCCGTTGCCCCGGCCAGGCCACAAAAAGCACGAAATCTGATCAACATGACGGGAAATCTCGAAAATCTCGAACATTTTCCACGGGTTTACGTCGGGCAACATGGACCTCCCATGTTTCCCTCCGCCCCTTTCTTCTCTCCCCGCTTCCCCCGGCCTCTTTCTCTCTCTCCCCGCCGCGTGTTTTTTTTCTCCTCTTTTTCTCCCCAGGACATGCGGACCATGGGCGTCTGGGCGGAAGGCGTGGCGGGGAAGGTGCGCCTGGAGATCAAGTCCGTGATGGCCACGGACTGCGCGCAGCTGGTGCACGTCTGAGCCTGGCGCGAGCAGACGTGGAGACGTGGGGTGTCGGTGTGTGTGTGTGTGTGTGTGTGTGCTTTTTTTTTGGGGGGGGTTTGGACCTCCCCCGAAAAAAAGCGTTGGGGTACATTTGGACCCCCAAAGTTTGGTGCGTTGATTTGAGGCTTTTGGACCCCGAAACTAGTTGGTTTCCTTTTGGTTTCCCTTGAAAACCCCAGCCAAGACAGGGTAATTCCCTCAAGAGAAAGACACACCCACGTAGAGAGGGGAAAGGGAGCCGGCCGAATGTTTTTGCAATGCAGTGTTGAAGCGGATTTTTGTTTTTCGCCAGTTGGCCTTTCTGAATCTTCGGCTTTTCTATCCCACGCCGGCTTCCTTTTCTCACATTTTTCGGCCCGACTCCCCGGCCCGGAGCCCACTGAGTTCAGTACAGGGCGGAGGGTGGAAACCCAGAGGCCTCCAGAAAGAGCTGGCGCATGGTTCGGTGGTCAACTTTCGAGGATCAGAATCCGACAACGCCCCCTCCTGTGATCATGGAATTCTAATTTGGTGGTTTGGGTTGGTGGTTTGGGGATTTGAACGGCCGGTTCTTGTAGAGGGTAAATGAGAAGGTACCCCCTAAACCACCAAAACTAAAGCACACAATTTTCGGGAAGCCTATATATGAATTGATGCACACTCAAAGCAGTCTTCCCACCTTTGATTACTATGGTCCTCCTTTGTTGCTTGCGCTGTCTTGGCGGGTGGTCGGCGCCAATTTCGTCGGAATCGGTCGACAGGAGATCCGCGAGGGCAAGAAGGTCTCGAACATTGAGCTCATCTACCAGCGCTGGCCTCAACTCCCCGGGGTTTTGCGTCAATTCGGTGTGCTTAAGGGTTTGGTTCAAATAGATGGAACGTCAGTCCGGTTCATTTACCGGGATCAGTATGTTTTTGACAGACCCACTTCCATCGGGGTACTCACGCAAACCTGTTTTGAACCTCCAGTTCAGAAAGCGGGTTGGGGGTCGAAAACAGGACCGTGTCTTTTTTCAGCAGTTTCTGGACGTTACACCGGGAGGCTAAAGGACAAATGCTTAAGTCTACACCGTTCAGACGTGAGGTTGGTGCTTGGCAGATGGAACCTGAAGCGGTTCTTTGAAATGGAGATTCGTTGTGCACAAATTGCCAGTTTTTTTGTTGCTTTTTTGAAGGGGCCCCAAAGGATTCCTTCGTCTTCAGTCTGGTTCCAAGCGCTACCCGTTCAGATGATTCCCACCCTCAACTCTGACTCCTGTCTGGAGCGCCCTTATGCCGCTTAAATCCGACCTTTCAACAGTTTGGTTGCCCCTGTTTGGTCCCAAAACTCACTCCCTCAGCTCATGGACTATACAAACTTTTCCGGAAGACCAGTTTAGTGATAAACAAGAAGGTCGCACTTGTCTTTGCCAATCCACATGTAAAGGTCCCAGCAAGACCCCCCCCCCAGCCCCCACCCCTCCCCTTTTCTGAGAGGCTGAACTGGGTGATTTTGCACTTCATCGGCTTCGCGGCCTTTCTGGGCCCAGCGGCGCGGGAACTCAATGGGTCGAAAGAGAAGGCTCGCTACCCCGTGAACCGGGGTTGGTTTAAAGGGACAACCAGCGTTTTCGGGACTTTCTAAGACACAAAGCTGTACGTGCATATTATATATATATACATATATATATATATATATATATTGAACTAGGGTTATGTGAGGGCCATACTTGAGTAAAGCCCCTTATGAAGCATGTGCAGGTGGTTCCCTGTACTTGAAGGTTTTTATGCACCACTTTCCGTGAGTTACAGCGCAGCAGCGCATGACGCGTTGGGGTTGGCTGCACTGCCCATGCGGGCGAATGCCTACTCATCAGGCAAGCAGCTCATCATTTTTTTGTTTGTCGTGCCTTGGGCAACCCAGATCCTACTTGTAACCCGGAGGCATCCGGAGGCCCTGAATTGGTGGCTTTGGGTTTGGGATTCGAAGCCCTTGCTGAGGGTCATGTTGACCCCATATGAACTCACCCTAGTTTATTCATAGGGGGGGTGTCCCTGGGTTTAGTGGGAATCATCACTTTTGGGGGGCAAACCCCCCCCCATTTATAAACTGGGACTGATTAATGTGGCGTCAACGTTGGCACCAAGACGCCTCAGTTTTCCGGGCCGCTGCCCCTTGCTGAGGTGATTATCGAGCTCCCGGTTGCTGTGCACGAGATTCTCACTCACCAAGGCCGGACGGACGGGTTGAATTAGAAGCGGGATGGCTTCCAGGTTCCGAGCGGCAAACAAAAGGAGAGGTATAGGTTGCTGTGAAACTGGGTTCCGACTAAGGGTCGATGTCAAACTGTTTTTTTGTGGGTACTTGTCCTTAGAGTCTTGAGGGTTCAGGGGCTTTTGCAGGGTTCTCAGAGAAGCAAAGGCGCGAATGGGGGGGCAATGGGACAGGGGGAGGTGGGGGAGACTTGGGCATGACTTTCCAACAAGAATCTATTTTTATCTTAAATTTCGATAGAGCCTTAGGGGAGCAGGGAGGGATATGGCCCTTAATGGGCCCGAACAACAATCACTCGGCACATCTCGTCACGACGTTGAAATCTCCGTCCTTCCACGTTCCCCGATTCTTTGCCCACACTGGGTGGAACACATGTTGACTCTCCAGCTGGCAATTGGAGATGCCCCTTAACTCACTTCCTGAGTTTCTGGACCTTCAACCTTAGACCATTTTAGTGGCACACCAGAAGTTTGGCGAATTACATTTTTTTCGGCCCAACTCGATCGGAGGTGAGTCAATTCGATTTTAGTAGGCTGCAGTCCTCCCTCCGCGCCGCTCAGGCTCCGGCGACGGTCTCGCCTTGGAGGCAGTTTCGGAGTGGGAGCGGACTATTCTAAGGATGTCAGACAACTGGCTGCTCTCAGCGCGACCACGACTTATGACAAGATGGCCCACCAGCAGCAGAGTTTGGATCATTGTCATGGCACATATTTCTAGGGGTTGATTCCTTTTCCATTCTTTTCAACCATCGTTCATCCCAAAAACCGGATCCGTTTTCCCTGGGTTTCCGGAGGTTGACAAGAAAGATTCGGATTCCTGGAAAGAATGGGGAAGGTACCCCTAGAACTCTGCTGCGACACGGGAAATCAAACAAGGCACCAGTTGGGTGACTCTGGGCGGGTCCCATTTCAGAGGGGTCCATCAATTTTGGGTTTGCCCTGCTGCATTTTTTTTGGAGGTAAATCAGTCTTGGGTCAGCAGGAGCCTTAGAGGGACGCTTGAGTGAACCGCGCTGATGGATTGACAGGCAAGTCACAGCGAGTTTAGCTTTCCTCACTTCCTGAGTTCCTGGACTTTATACTTGTTGGAAGGACCATTTGAGTGGAAATCAAATCAAACAGTTTGCACTTTTTGTTCCATCCATCTCAGGAAGTGAGTTTCACTCACACGTGGGGCCCGTCATTATGTTCAAGCCCTTCCAAAACTGCTTTCCCACAATTCATAGGCCTGGGCTTCATATCAGAGTTTCCACCCGGTACACTGTGTGGCTTTGTTTCCAAACCCGTACTCCTCTGTCAACAGGAAGAGTGAAACATAGCTGGTTCTTCCTTGGCGTCCCTTTAAAGTAGCCGGCAACCAAAAAGTGAACCTTTTTAGAATGGGCTAGCAAAGAGTTCCAAAAAATGGATATCCATGTATGTATATATGTATACATATTTGCATTTATAAAACTACATTTGCACATATATGAGTGAGTCAATGGATAGCTGCTTGTGTATGTTCATATGGGCCGCTTGCATTGCTCGTCTCGCGAGGTGGTGCGCATGGGACTCGCCGGCATGCGGGTGATGTGTGCAGTGCTGCTGGTGGTGGCGGCCCCTTTCCTCGGCAAAGACAAGACCAAGCCGCTGGGCTGAGCTGGATATGCAGCGTGGGGGACACCGGGCCGAAAGGTGGATGGACCAGCTGCCAAAGGGTTTTTGGATCCGTTAGTCGCAATCAATTCCCTTTATTAGAATGGTCCACCCAGAACCATGTACAGGATTAAGGCGGCCGCAGCTATTTATGGTTGGGATCGTCCCTTACTAACCTTTATCTACCCGGGTTTGATTGTGGCTTATGTATCCTTCAATATGAACAGGCCCCCGGGAAACAGAGTCTTCGGTGGACGAGCAAGGTAATGCTTTTGCTAGTGCTCGGATCATATTCCAATCCAAATCTACAAGGGGAAGTTTCCTTTGATCCAACGGAAGGACGGCACAGTGCAACGAGAAAAACCTGCTCAACAAGTTTTCTGCGGATGTGCGAAATCCTCTTCGAAGCGGTTGCTTGGCAAGGAGGGTTATCGATAGGGCTTCATCCATCCCAACTGGTTCGAGGTGAGTGGATCGAATTCGGATGTTTTTTTGTGTGTGTGTTTTTGGTGGGGGTGTATGCCTGGCACTCCATATGCGCCATTCGTGCCATTTGCATTCCAACCTAACCTGGTTTCAGGGCAAATTCAGCTGTGAGCTGTGTATGTGTGAGCGTGTGGTTTGTGCGTGGGTGTGTGTGTGTGTGTCATGTGTGTGCGTGTGTGTCTCTGTGTGTCTCTGTGTGTCTCTGTGTGTTTGTGTGTGGCTCTGTGTTCTCTGTGTGTCTCTGTGTGTCTCTGCGAGTCTGTGTGTGTGTGTTTGTGTGTGTCTGTGTGTGTGTGCGCTTCTCTATCTGCTTCTGTATGTCTCTCTGTGTGTATGTGCGTGTCTCTCTCTCTCTCTCTCCCTCTGCTTTGGGGTGTGGTAATGTCCGCTGTTACAAGGGGCAGGCACTTATCTAGCGCCATGGTAGTACCCCTGCAACAAAAAATGAAATTCCATCGTGTCGTTGCGTGGTCGTGTGCCAAGGAACCCCAACACACTCGGAGCCCTGAAGTGGCGAGCAGAGTCAGGGGCCCAGCGCAGAACAGAGCAGACGTCTTTCGTCCGTGCTAGGAACCACCCGAACGCTGGCTGGGCGAAAAAACAGTTCAACTTGTGGGCAATGTAGATGAAAGGTCAGGGGGGGGAGCACCCCCCAACCTCTGCTTTTTGAACAGCAGTCGGGATTTTGGACATGGCAAGAGCAGTTGGCGGGGGGTGCTGGGGAAAAGAACTGACCCTCTCCCCCCCGGTTCTGAACCTGCGAAGGTCCCCATTCTGCGGGTGGACGAAATCCATTTCGCACCACACCTAAGAAAGCCTGGAATGATTCGATTCCCCAACGTGCATGTCAGTGCATGTCAACCAACTTGATGGTTCCAACCACGATTTCTCCAAGTGGTGCGAACGGATTTCGCCCATCCACTGCACGTCCCGCAACTTTTGGGAGGTCGAGCCTCAAAAAAGACAGACCCAGATAAAACATCATTGGTTACCTCAGATCTGAGACCCCTCTCAGTTACTGGACTTGACACTCCCCAACTTTTGGTTGGGTTGAACATTGCCTTTGGTCTTCAAGGTGAGCTTCCCTTGAAGCATTGGTACTGATAGGGCCTGTCAGTTGCCGATGCCCCGATCCCTGCAGGGTGTGTTTTGGAGATATGGGTCTGTCTTGAAAAGGGGGACCAACCCGAAATGTTGGTTTGTCTTTTTCCTCTTCAGAACCACCCCAAAACCGGTCCCCTCAAAAGAAGGCAGGCCCATATTCTGGAGTTGTGCGGTGGGCAGTTCCACCAGGTTCACGGTGGGCGAGTTCGGTGCTTGCCAGATGCGCCCCGGGATCGCAACTGTCGCGAATCATGTGCTTACGGTGGTTCAAATTTGCCATTGTCAAGCCTAGCTCAGTTGCCAAATGGGAGGACATGGGCCCACACCCGGACACCCAGTCAGGCTTCATAGAGGGAGGGTGCAAGATAAATCTTCCCAAGAGGATGGCTTCGTCGTCCAGAAGGAGGCTCCACTTCCGGAGGTTATTTAGAAGCCGAGTGTCTGACCATAATCCTGGAACAACAGCAAGCTTTTTGTTGATTGGTTCCAAGTTATTAGAACCCTTAGGCCTGTTTGAAGTGACCCAGGAAGTGCCAGCTTGATGTACAGATGAGGACAAAGCACAAATAACTCTGCGAACGTACTTCCTGCAAATCGGGATCATTCCCGGTCCCTTGGTTGAAAGGAAGAGGGTTGAAAGGCTATGTGATATGTCAATTTAGTGTAATGGATGTGATGCGAGGTGTTTTGAGTGAATGTTTCTAGACCCAAAAGAAGGGCGTGTCAGAACAATTGGCACTCGGCGCAAGCTACATTTTGGACATCTTGCAGCCGTACCAGCCATGTAGCTTGTCAACCTTTTCAAGCAACCCCAAAATTTAATCACCATATATTCTATGTTAGCAGATGTTTTCCAGAAAGCCTTTGTCTTTACAAGACAGTTTTTTGTATTTTCTCGCAGTTGGGTGTTGCAGGAACTTCTGTAGTGCTTGCCACTGGTGGCAACTGTCCAAGGTGGTGAAACCGTGTTTCCTCTTAAACGTGGTTCAGTCAGTGTATGTTGAATCCTTCCAGGGCATGTTGCCGGTGAAGTTCTCGAGATGTGGAAGGAGCCCCAACTGACTCCACGTTGGACTCCGGACGCGAACGGTAGTATTAACATAGCACCTGATGATGCCAAGAACCCGTAAAAATACGAGAGTTCCTAGGCAGAATAGCAACCAGCAAGCCAACCTGAACAGGGGCGTTCTTCTATGGGAAAGAGCTGTTACCCCAGATTTTGCGGCTATGCTGGGGAGGTTCCATGCATGTTTTGGTTTTGTTCAAGCCACCAGCTCACCTTGGTGGTCCCCGGCCATCCGGTTCCTCAGGTTGTTGTCGGCTTTTTAGGTCGGATTTTCCGTCTTTCACCCCCCAATAGGTATAGTGACTTTCAGGTCGGGGCATCTGAAAACGGATCACCAGAGGTACTTCAACGCCCTCAGCGTTTGGTTGCAGCCAGGCCTGGGAGTGGCACGGGAAACCCACGCCCACCGCGCACCCCATGTTGACAGACCCAGTGCCCTTCAAACAAAACACGAGTCTCACTCCAAATTGATCCAAGGCTCCCTTGGTACCGTTTTTGTTGATGGTTTTGGAAAGGTCGTAAGGTTCCTGAGGCAGCCCAACCGAATTCTGGCTTGATCTTGCCCAAATTTGTTTCAACCAACCCGAAAGGAGGTAGCCTGGAGGTTGTTTCAACAATCCTGGATGCAACAACAAACACTTGTTTTTGCCTAAGGGTGTCTTTTCCACCCCAAGACTGGGGCTCTTGTTTCGTTTTTGTCCGGCCCGAACTTCGGATCTCCGGCCGATCTCGCGTGCGGTTTGGCTCGGGAGGCGCACCACCCTACTCCATGGCGGACTATGTCGCTTTGATGCATTTTGCCAAGGGATGTTAGGACTGAATAACTGTTTGCCAACTCGTGGGTTTTCCGTATTAAAAGTCAAACCACCAAAAGTTAAACCACTACCGACTTAAAGGTTTTCGTTTAGTTGGCAAACAGTTAAACCACTAAAATCCAAGCAAACCAACTAGTAGTTGCCAAAATGCTGGGTTTTCCGTAATAAACCACTAAAAGCTAGTCAACTTTCGCAGGGGAGCAGAAAGCAACCGAGGTCCTCATCGGTCTCTTCGCCGCAGAGGCCTTCAGGATCTTCTTCTCGCGGCTCGGTTTTGGGTTTTGCTCGGCCAAAGGGGGGGGAGGAGTTTGTTCGTGGCAGGTCCCACTTAAAGGGGTGGGAGCACGGTGCTTTGGGGGGCTCTCAATATTATGGCTCTTGAATTTCACTGAAAATTGCTGTCAGTTTCAGGCTCTCACCCTTTGGAACGCTTATATTTTGAGGATCAAACTTAGACTGGGGGCATTTTTAGGGTCTCGAAATGGCGATTCAGAGGGTTGAGGTGAAATTCACTTGAGCCACTGCACTGTGGCCATGGTCTTGACCACCCCCATTGCTTGGATCATCAGGCGGCGGTTTCCCGTGCCACCTGCACACAGCATGGCAACTCAAAAAACACACCCTACGAACTATCTTTCACATCATAGTTGTTCAAACCCGCTTCTCCCCCGGTTTGCGTGTTTTTTTTTTTCTGTTTTGGGAGCAGCGGCGGACCGCGGAGTGCGCAAGAGGCGTGCGGCCGAGCTTTGCCATTTCCTGAGGCATGCCATGTTTTGGCTGGCGGCGAGCTCGGACGGGAGGGGCATGCAGGGGTCATGGGCTGAAGGAAAGCGATCGCAAGCTGGGGTGGCATTTTCCTGAGCCTTTTCTTACCTCTTAAAAACACAACTTTTCTCAACTTTTGGGGTAACATGGGCTATATGTCTGTAAAAGATCCATTTCCCCATGGCTTGGAGTTTTAAGGGGTAAGTTTTTGAGTCTTCGTCCGAGTTATGTGGTGAGCCACAAAGGTTGCAACCTAGGTATGGGTCCCACTGGCGGGGAAAACATGGTTACCACATGCTAATTGACCACCTGGGCACCGTTTTGGCGAAAGGTCGTGATGATGCGCTGGGACAAGGTGGACTGGGCTGCTGAGATGCAGCTTGGCATGGGAAGCCCCCTCCCCAACATGGGTGTATCCTTTTAAGGTTGGACCCCAAAATTGTGGTTTTAAGCGAGCCCTGAACACTGGTTTTGGCCAGTCAACTCAGCAGGTCGGTCTATGCAAGCCGGCTTTCTTGTGGAATCCCTTATTTGCAGTGCGTGAGTTCGTTACCAATTTTTTGGCCCGCTAGTTTCAAGGGAACCTAGATGAACACCCAAGCCCACAATGCGGCAGAAGCCGCCCTGAATTGAGACGAACCCATGACTGACCGCCCATTTTGGGCTACCCACCATGGGAGGAAAAGGGCACCCTTCAGCTACCCAGAGGCCAGGAGGGCTTTTCATGGAAGACCCAACCACTCCCTTAGACACACCGGAGGTGGTTCGGGGTCTCAAAACGGTTGTTTGAAGGCCTTAAATCACACCACGCCCCCATCGGTGACCAAAGGGCCGCCTGCCTCAGCTTTTGTCGCGCTGAGGCAGCGGCAGGTGCCTGCGCAGGGCCCGGGACCTCGCTCGGACTCGTAGGGAGGGAGCCCCGTCTCACTTCACCTCCTGAGTTCCTGGACGTTTTTTTTGGTTGAACCAGTTAAGCTGGTAGTCCCCAACTCATGTGTTTTGGTGAGCAATCCCCATCTAATGGCATTGTGAAGAACGACTCTGCAGCTAAGGATCCCCAAGCCTGAAAGGTCTGAATTTCCCACTGCAGTTGATGATATTCACCACTCGCAAGGATCCGCAAGACTTCTTTCACAAACAAACAAACACTAAACCCGACGGACAGCCAGGAACCAACCCACCCGCCCTTGCCCATCCTTGCCCATCCTTGCCCGCACATGGAGATGCGTCAACAGGAGACCTCCCATGGACACTTGGAGACTTAGCGGCTTGCTGAGGAATTTGTAGCGCAGGTTTTTCCAGTGGTGGGTGGGACATGAGTTTCCACCTAGGTTTTTGTGGTGTCTTAGATAGTCCCTTATCTAAAGGTCCAAGCCCAAGAAAGCAAGCCTTCAAGAAGAGGCTGGGTAAAATTCAAAATGGACTCACGGGAACCCCCAAACCCCCCCCCCCCCCGGCAAAAGACAGCCGAGGCCCCGTGATGAAAGCTCTCCGCAGCAAGACTGAGAATGAGCTGATCCATTTGCATGCGGTTCAGGCGGCGGCTTTTCCATCTCTCCAGCCTCTCGAGGCTTCGTTTCTCACTCCGCCAAATGAGTACCTAGTGTTGTTAAAGGTTTTTCAAACGGAAGCCACTCGGCTGAGGGAGTGAGTGTATGAATTTGAGTACCTTTTTGGGGTTGAAATGACTTCGGCGAACGGAAGCCCGGAGCCATGGGTCCTGGGAAGTACCTTATCTTAGCAAAAAAAAGGCTCCACAGCCCAGGGGGAGCCCCCAACAGCCCCAGAAACGTTTGGAGCCGAATTTCCGGAACCCCTGAAAGCTGCACCCCAGAGCCTATGGCAGAGAAGCCGTTGCTTGCAGCTGGGAAGTAAACTTTTTGCAGGGCTCCACTCATTCAGCCCAGGGTTTTGGTTGAACAACGGCGCAGGGAACAGGGTTAGGCAGCCGATGTCAAGAAAAACACCCCGGGGGATCCTTGGTCAACGTGCGGAGCATTCAATGCAGTCCTGTGAGGGACATGCATGAGCGTTGCATGAAGCGTGCTTCATGTTTCTGCCAAGGCAATCGTTAAGCAGCCAGCTGCAGCGGAGTAGGGTTGCGGCAGGCCGGCGTTCCCGACGTCACGGAATCCATCGTCAAGGCAAGGCGTCGGTTGCTGCCCGCCTTCTAGATGTTCAGGCTTGGAAGGTGATGTAGAGCTTCCATTTTTTTCACTCTGGCATCAGTGGTTTTCCTTGGGTTCCCCAAAAAGGCCATGGAGGTGATTGGACCTGGCCAACATGCCCCAGGAAGAACACGTGCATGAGCCCACCGGCGCGTTCGCCAGGCGTCCTCCTACCTCCCGGCGAGCCAGGTCGCCACCGGCTGCAAGTACCCACAAATCAAGCGCGGCCCCCGGTCAGAGGAATTCATCGATGCGGTCCGAAAGGAAAATCCCTAGATGTTCCTGTTCGGCTTAGTTGAAAAGGTACCTGGATCTGGCCAAATGGCGAAATCAAAGCGAGTTTCCTTGGGTGGTGGTGTTTTTGGGGGGAATGTAGTTGAAGCCATGGTAGAAATCAGGACTTCAGGGCGCCCCGGAGCCATTTTTGAGAATGCGACGCGCTGGCCGCGAGGCTTCTGGTCTTCAAGCCCGACAATTACGAGAACTTCCAGGTGCCTTGACTGCTATTGGGATCTTTAGACTTGAACTTTTTTGGAAATCAAGGGTTTTTCACTAAACCCCGAAAAAGTTAAACTTTTTGCAGGGGGGTCAACAGCAACCAAGGTGCGGCCTGGAGAAAAAGGGCGAATCGATGAATCGATGTCCAGTTGACACACTTCCGTTCCTGGCCCTTGTGAGCTTTTACTTGCTGGTTCGATAGGGGAATGAGAAATAGGATGACCGCGGAAAAGAACATACATCCCCGATGTGGTTTCCTTTCAGGGAATCCATGGGAATCCTAGATTCATATTCCCAATACCTGGGCCACCTGGGTCATTCCCCACTGAGCATCAGGCAAGTTAAGTGGATCTTTGTTTATCCTTTGGCCATCTAGCCAAAGAATCAACGGGCCACAGCGGACCAGGGTTGTGTTCGACTGAAGCCCCGGTTCAAAAGGTTGCTTGAACGCGTTCAGCACCAACACCTCATGGCAATTTTGGTCGGTTTTAGTAGGTCCCACTCCCTGCTTCAATTGGATCATGTGTAAGGCCTAGCTGGGCTGGGTTGTGTCTCACGACGCTCGTTTTTTTTTTTTTTTTTCGTGGCAGCTTTGGGCGGGGGGGGGGGGGAACGGGGGGGGACGGACGGTTGGGCATGGAGGCGATGGACTTCCCAGAGCTCTCCAAGGAGGACTTGGACTACTTCAACCGGGACTTGCCGCTCGGACGTGTTTTTAGCCGGACCTTCCCTCCGGGCCCCGCTGTGGGCACCCAGTTGTTGACGGCAAAGTCTGGGCGAAACTGGGCCCCAGCTTTTTTCATGGTTGTTTCTTGGTGTTTTTGGGGGGGGTCCAAAAAATGGATCCCGTAAAGTTGGACTCCAGCTCGATTTCACGAGGGCTTGACACATCAGGGAGTTTCCTTGTGGGGTCATGCTTAAAGGGAGAACCACGTCAGATGTCTTTTTTCAGCCTTCTTTCGACGTGTGAACGAACCAGCCAGGAGACTTGGAAGCATCCCACGGCCGCAATGTTTGTGACCTTATTTTGGGATATTTTCGGGCACCACCACCCCAACCGAAGAAGAAGAAAACAGAGCAAACAACGGGGCATGAGTGTCCAACAGTTGGACCCTTCCTTTTTCCTTAGGTTTTTAGGTTTTGAGTTGGTTGATTGGTTGGGCTTTTTCTATTTCGCCCGCGAACTGAGTTAAACCAGGTGCCGATCTGAAAACGGACCTGGACTCGAGTCGAGTCGAGTCGCATCGCTGAGCTCCGTGGCGCTCTCCACGCTGCCCACGGCGGACACGCTGTTCTTCCCCTTCGGGGAGTACAAGATGGCAGGGGCCCAAGGCCCAAGCGACAGCTACAGTGAAGCTACCCTCCCGACGAGCATGGGTTTGTGCAGAGAGCAGCCCCACCGGGTCATGCAGGATGTCCGGTTCTTGTTTGTTGTGTTTGGCTTGTTTTGTTTCTACTCCCTGACGACGGTGAAGGATCTGGGTTTGTCAATACCGATCCGCAAGATCGTTTTGCCGTTGCCAGACAGTCCTCCCTTGTTGCAGAGGTTCCCACGGGGCCGTTCCCACGGGGCCCTTGTTCCTGATTAATGGGGGGGGCATTTGACCGCTGGAGATTGTGGCTCCATTTGGCCAATGAGCAGTAAAAAGCATGGCTCGAAAAATGGAATTGCCTCACCCTACCCCCCAGGGACAGATGCGATCTCATAGCCGTTCCTGATAATCAAGACTAATTTGGGCAGAAATCGGGGCGGTTTCCCTGCCAAATGTTCCCGATCGATTCGGTCGAGTGGAGACTCTGCGGTTTCCCCAAAGGTTTTCCTCTGATTGATGGGGTCTTTGCAACATCTCTCGTCAAATCCACATTGGATGTTTGGCAAAGTATGGGAGCTGTCGTTTTCACCTCCCAAAAGGCTAAAAGGCACAACTGGAATGAGCGCCCAGTTCCCCCCACTGCGGATACGCTCGCCGGTCCATAGGACAGGGTGTGAGGAACCAAACCAGCTCTCTTCATGTTCCAATGTCGCATCTTTGCAAGCAACTGGTTGGAGTTCGGTAGATGCTGGGGGTCTTATATATTTGGTTGCCCATTTTGAGACAGACCCCGTTTGGGTGTCTTTGTCGGAGCTGGTATGCGTTTTGAGGTTTTGTGTCGCAGGAAACCAAACTAATTATCATCCATTTGCTTGAGCTCCGACCCCAATACTTCCTAAAGCTCTCTAGGATTGTTGGATGAAGGGCAAGGCCAGGTGAGGCCAGGTGAGAGTTTGCATAGCCCATCCGGGCCAAGACCTGCGCGCTCTTCTCGCGGCCGTTTGCAGCTTTCAGGCAACGCGGTCAACTGAGAGCCCAACCAACCGCGAATCTTCAGGAGCAACACGTGGTTCCCATGATGCAACGGGTGCCTTTGCAGATGCAAAAATGCGGCCCCCCCACCATTCTGGGGGCGGGTCTGACATTTGCCACCCCATTTGTCAGGAACATTGCATTTTTCAACTGAAAACCTTTCATCTTACCCCCCCCCCCCCGGTCCGAAGGCCAAGAAAGATTGGCACTGAAGCACGGATGGGAAGTCCGACCAGGCTCTAATTTTTGGTTTGGGACCGTTCAAGGCATCAACTGAAACCCTTTGGGGTGAATGGACTTCGATTCCACTTGTGTGCCTCGCGTGTCGCACTCTCATGCGCCCTGGAAAGCCCCGACGAGTGGTGGACCTTCGCGCGTCGCTGCTCGCCAAAATTTGGCCCAGAGAGTGGAGGGGCGGTGATGTCTGGGGGGTGTTTGCAAGGGTCCCGCAAAGTTGGCTTCCCCTTTGAGTTTCCCTTGAAATCTAAAAAAAGCAAAACGACTCATGGGCACACACACATTTCACGCCCATTTCTCCGCTATGGCCATGCAAGAGCCACTGGAGGGGTGAAATCCGAAGCTGGCTTGAAGCTTTTGACCTCCGCTCCGTTCAGATATACAAAACATGTGCAATCCGACCTTCCCACCACGTCAGAAGGAACCTGACAAGAGGACTTCATTAACGACCTGCTGGATTCCATGAGCTCATTGAGCCTGCATTTTGCCAAGGCTTCAAAAAGGCCAACCTTGTTTTGGGCCTGGCCTGTCACTGGGCAGATTTTTTCCGCTGGTATGGGACCCGGGAAATCCCTGGAGCCATCTGCCACGACAGGCTTGTAAGAGACTAAGCATGTTTACGCCGGATTCATCGAGGCCATAAGGCCGTGCCCTGCATCAAAATCGAGGCGTGTTCATTGGATGAAGTTTCACTGGTTGCCTTTTTCCAAAGTGATAGAGCCCTGCTCCCTTCAAGGATGCTAGCTGGGGCCAATCAGAAAGTCACCCGACATTCCTCAGAGGACTTCCCTTATAAAGCAGGCAGTTTTGGATGGGTTACAGCCCAGTGGGTCCATGTCCCTGTATTGTAGGGAACCAAGGGAACCAAGGGAACCAAGGGAACCACCCTTGAAAAACAACAGCAAGATATCACAACTGGGATCCACTGGGCAGCATAAAGCAGGTGGTTTTGGGATGTCAACCGGAGTCATCCAGCAGTACATCAGCCTCCCACCGCTCGCTTTCGGGGGGCGGTTTAGGCGGTCTACAGCGAGCTTGGGCCAACTCTCCCCTCAGGCGCGCTCAACGGAGGGGGCAGGTGGAATCAGCCCTCTTCTGGGCCGCAACTACTGAACCTTCGGGTGTGTCGTCGTTTTGTTGTTTTTTTCCTTCCAGGGGGGGGGGCACCCTTTTGTTGTTCTTATGTTGTTTCTGTTGTTGTTTTTTGGGCGAAAATGCATGGTGGTCACGTCATGTCACGTCCATGTCAAACGTGGGGGAAAACCCCCTTTGAGCCCCAACTAGCCCGGATAAACTTTGAAGATGCCGCTTTAACGGCCTGTGAACGTTGTCAGGCAAATGTGCGGCTGTCCGTTTGGTTAAGAGGCACCACCCTCTTTGCGAATGTTTTGAGAGGAGGTGATATTTGATTCGGTTGTCTGTTTTTGTGGGCTTTGTGTGGAGAGAAAGTGCAAGTAAGCCCAAATGGGATTGTTTAGGAGGGAAGCAGGCGAAAACCAACCTCCGCAGTGCAAATCGTTGTTTCCCGGTTGTTCATTGGCATCCTTTAAGGTGAAGTTACTGCTATTTACGTGTCATTTTGTTTTAAAGGGGTGAATGCGAATGTGTTGCGATTTGCGACTTTGCGAGGGCAATTGTCAGACCACTAGCCCAGTAGCACCAACTGAGACTTTTGTGTATTCCATGTTCATTTGTTTCCCAGCCACTCACTTCCCGAGTTCCTGCACTTCAAGCTTTTTGGGAATGCCAATGTAGCGGCAACCACACACCTTTTTTTTCTGGCAAATCCACTCAGGAATTGGGGTCAATGTGGTTGGTTCCCTTTCTCTGTTGCCCAGTGGTGCCCTTTTTCCTTTTCTGGGGAAGGGTTCCAAGTCCTTTGAACTCAAGCAACAGAAAAAAGGGTGCCGATCCTTTCTTCCCACGGAAATCCACTGGGCATTTGAGGATTTACGCGCTGGATAAAGAACAACAGCTCTGACTAGAAAGACTATCATATAGACTACAGAAAAAAATGGTTCCCTTATTCTAACCTCCCCACTGGAGGACATAGTTTTGTTCTTTCCCTTTTTACCAGACTTGCTTTTCGTGGCCCACCGGAACCGCCAGGCGAGGGACGGCAGCCCAAGCGCCCCGTGCTCGCTTGCTTCGACCCAAAGCACGGGGTCAAAAACAGGGATCTGGGTGCGCGTGTTTTTTGAGGGAAATCCCGGCACCCCGTTTTTGTTTGTGGGATTTCTAACAGAAACCAAGAGGAACGCAATCTAAACGAGGTGTCCGCTCAAAAAGACACGGCCATATTGCCCCGAGATTGCGAGATGATTTCAACTTGATTTCAATTGCGAGTTCCGATTTTAAGGCTGAGGGTCCGGGTATGCACTTTGCTTGTTTCTCCTAACGTTGCAGCACGGAAGTTGGCAAAACAGAAAAGAACTTTCCGGCGCTCGAGAAAAAACAGCTCCCTGACCGTGTTTCATCTCAAGACAGGACAGGCTTCCGACCATGCGCCTTCGCGAGGGCGTTTGCTTGGGGCTGCAAGCTCCCCACAACGGTAGGGGTGCCGATTGGAGAACTCACATGAAACCTGACAGGAAGGACACTGGCAATGCCACCCTACCAGCGAGCAACACGCAAAGAAGCATCGCTGTTCCATTCAAAGCGTGAGATGGCCCTGGTGACCCTTCCAGCGCTAGTCCCAAAAGAGTCCGCCACTTTGACAACCCGCCTCAGTGGACACACTCTTGGTCGAGTGGCCGGGTTGGGACTAACAGGCAAGGGTCATCCTCGCGACAGTGCCACACAGTTTCTTACTTGCCTTGCAGCAGCAACCCGCCCAAGCTGACGTTCAAATTGCCCAATGGGCGAAATGGGTTGCCCCGCACCTCAGAACAATGACTACAGCATAGAACTTTGCGTCCTTTTGCTGCTCAATTTGGGGCCAAGTTCCTTATGCCTTGTGACAGGGTTTTGGACCCGGCCAAGAATTCAATGGCAGGGCAAGATGCTGATGAAGCTTGGAAGGCGGCGAGGCGCATTTGCCAGGTTGATGAAGCAAAAAAAACCCTTCGTTTTAGAGGACTCTGACAGAATTGGGTTCCATGTTGTATTTGAATCATTTGAAGCGTTTTGCCGTGTGCTTTTGCCATTCTAGACAGAAGGCTTGCATGTTGTACTTGCAGAGAATCGTATTGCCGTGTGTTTTTGCCACAGCATCACAAAGCTTGGTTCCTGCAAACTGTGTCCCATTGCCACCTAAGCGGGGGTTTGGAGGCCAGCGGGGGGCCAGATGCGCTTGCAACTCCGGTTTCGTGAGTTCCCCTGAAAAAACATGGGCACTGGAAACTACCTTCGGCTTCCGAATCGACAGGCTGGAAGGCCTCAGTCTCAAGTGGCCTGGCCACTTTGACTGATCAGAAAAGCGTTTTTTTGGGGCTTGGTTCAATTTGGAATAGTTTCCCACCAAAGTTGAAGTCCAAATATCCCAAATTCCCTAATATCTTCAAATGATTCCAGGCCTTGACAATCTCTCACAAGTCATGTGGTGTCTTGCCTACCCTGCCGGGAATCGCCGGTTTTCCTGAGGCTTGCGAAGCTCAACACGCGGCAGGGCGCTCGACTGGTCCACTTGCGGCTGGCTGAAGGTGAGAGATACCTTCAGCTTAAGAGACATTTCTGAAGTATCTAACCTTCCAGTTGCTTAAGAAGATGTTTTTGATGTTCCCCTGTTGGTTTTGATAGTCATCTATCACGACTTGTTTTTCTCCAGGGGGCGAAAACGCAGATGGAAGGAAATGGTTCAATGAAGGGGCGAACACGATAAAACCTCCTTCCGCCCGGCAAGGTCGACAAGGCTTTGCAAAACTGGATTTTGGAGGGCCCCCCCGACATTGTTGAGTTAGCTAACTGTTTATGTAGTGGGTTAGTGAGATAGTTATACGAACATATGTGAGTTGATTTTTGTGGATTGCCCCCATCGCCGAATGAGGTAAGCGGGTGGACCTGATTTGGCTCACTGCTATTGACACGGACCAAACAGGCCAGCACTTTTAAGAGGAAACTCTTTTTGGGACATGACCCCCATTTTGGTGTTTGGGGATATGATGCGGGAGTGGATTCAGGGAAGTGAGGCCCAACATGCTGAGGTCGAGTCTTACAAAGGCCGCGCTCTCAGCGCCGTCTCTGAAGAGTCCCTGTCTTTCAAATATGGGTTGTGCGTTTCAAGAGTACCCCTTTTAATCGTTTTAATGTTAGTTTAAAGGCAAACCTCTCGCACATTTTGAGGGGCGCATCCTTTTGGGGGTCTACCGGTTTCTAAGTGAAAACAACAGAGAGACCAGCATGTTCGGTGGGCCGCCTGTGAGGCACTCCCCTTTCTTCACGTTC
This sequence comes from Effrenium voratum, assembly GCA_963377175.1. Classification (NCBI taxonomy): domain Eukaryota; class Dinophyceae; order Suessiales; family Symbiodiniaceae; genus Effrenium; species Effrenium voratum. Next base: position 727,619 of record CAUJNA010000358.1, on the reverse strand, counting down.
GACAGCCTCACCTGGGAAGGGTCAAGCTTATGATGCCTTTGTGTTCTGAAATGTGAGAGTGTCTTGTTTGAGGTGCTCCCCTGCAGATTAACGTGTTGTTCCATTTATAGCTCAACTTCTCTCAGGGGTTCCTAAATATTTCTCTCATTCAGACCTCTAGAAGCATCGGCTCAGTGGAACCCACCGGTAAATCGCAACTTGTTTTTGTTGGGGGGGGGGGGGAAGCCTGCTGCCTGCTGAGGTGGGAGGCCCTGACGAGAAGAGTCGCGGCTTCGGAGAGTGCGAGAGAAGCCATCAGGTATTTAAAGACGTGTCCCTTGATTTGGGTGGCCTTTTTGGAGGAAACAGGCTGGTAAAACGTTTGCCTGTGTGTGTGTGGAGGGTACCTATGGTTGTCACGGGCCTCCGAATAGGGTCTCTGATAACCATGGGATCCCCCAATCCCAATATTGGTGCTAAGGATCCTTTTCCCTTGATCTGGGTTGCCTTTTAGGGTACTTGTACCTGTGGTTGTCCTTTTGGGCCTCCAAGGAGGGCACTCCCAAATTCCCAAGGGCTAAGGATCCTTGATGCCTTTTTTTGGGGTCCCCTCTTGGGTGTGGAGGTCTCTGACAACCATGGGATGGGTGCCCGTTGGGGGGTTAAAGGGAACCTGGACCCATTTTTTGGGGTCTACTTTAAGGCATACCCAGAAACCGCTTCTCCACTAGACCCCTTGGATGGTTTTGAAGATGCGAAACAAACGGACGGGGCCCCACATCTTGAGACACAACACCCAACCATCACTGGCCCCCTTGCCGAAACTCACCTATTGGCAACCAAAAGGTGATGCCCGGAAGAGGTTGAATTCGGTTTGGGCGGGGGGAGAGGAGTTGTTGGCTTGGTTGGGGGTTTCAGTTGCTGTTGTTTTCCGTTGTGTTGGCTGTCATGCTTGTTTGTTTGTTGGTGTGTTGTTCCTGGTGGTGTTTGTGCTTCTGGGTGTGTTTGGGCGTGCGGTTGCATTTGTTTGTTTTTTTGGTGTGCGGTTGCATTTGTGTTTTTTTGTGTGATGGTGTGGGTGTGCATGGGTGTGCGGGCCTAGGGGGTTGCAGGGTTGCAGTTTGCGTTTTGGCACGTGGATGAGGGGAAGAAGACACACTCCTGGACGAAAAGTCAGGCAACTGCGCACTCACAGCCCCTTTTTTTTGATATATATATATATATACACATATATATATATATATATAATATTTTTATATACATATTATATACACAGATCTCCCCTTTTGGGGTAATTAGTGAGCCTTGTCAAACATCAGCTTTTGGGCCACCGGTGTCACAGGGCCAAGACCGCGGAGCCACCGAGGCCGAGGCGCGAGCTCCTTCCCCGAGCTCGCTGGCCGGGCGGAGGCAACGGCGAGTTTTGAGGCCTGCGAGCCTCAAGTTGACCTTGAGCTGTTCCTGGCATGTCTTTTGGGTATTTTAGTTTTTTGGATCTGGTCATTTTTTACTGGTCTGCAAAAAACCGAGATTCTTTTTTGCTACCATACCAAGAGTGGAGATGTTTACCTTAAGCTGTATTTTGTGGGTTGGTTTCATGCTTGGGCCTTTTTTCCCGCCCAGCCAGTGGACACACTTTACAGGCTTTGTCCTTGAAGGCTCTCCAACTTTATTTTAGTGGTGGCCCAAAAAGTGTACACTTTTTTTTCGGGCTGGTCACTGGCCAGGAAAACCAAGAAGGAGAACCGACATCCATTTTCGGGGGCCAACATTCTTGCTGGTGCGATAGGCAGGGAATGAGAAATGGAAGGAACCCTAGAAAAACCATCCAACTGGGGCTTTCCTTTAAAAGAATTGTCATGGGTTCATTCCCTCATTCCGTACTGAGCACCATCAAGTTTGCCTCTTTTGGCGGCGTTTGCGGTAAGGTGCTTTGTGGAGGGATCAGCTTCATGCCCTCCAACATGGAAGCCCAGAGGCCTGTCCAAATGGGATGTTTACTTCCATGCGGTCCAGGGGGTTGAACACGTTCGGATTTTCATTGGGACTTCCTTCCCAAGTCCAAGAGTTTCCAGCGGGCCAGGGGAAAAGGGGGTACGGGCGAATCTTTCAGGCGTTGAGAAACCAGGATCGAAGGAAAGGACCCTGGGTGAACATTCCACGGGCATCCACGGGCTGTGGGGTTTGGGCGCCATGGTAGGCTGCCAAGTTGAAAAATCCGGAGCGCAATTGGGTCCAAGCCGAGAACACCGGAGCTAGACGCTGTGCATTCCGCGATCAGCTTTCCGCCATGGAGACTTCTCGCAAGCAGATGGCCTCTCCTTTGTTGCAGGGAGGGCAGACGTTGATGTTTCTTGGCTGAACTATGCACTGCAACCCCAAGTCCCAACGTGGAACCCAGGAACTCACCTGAATTTACAGGAGTACCAAACATCCACAAGGAGAGCTTTTCAGCTTGATGCGAGGTCCCCAGGTCTAAAAATATGTTGGTTGGGTGATGTAAAATATAAAGCATCTCTGCTTGATTGCCATGGTTTCTGTTTGGGTGGTTTCAACCAAGTTTCACCTTTCTGGACGCTCATGTTAGAATTCCATGCTGAGCACCTTCTGAAAAAATGACCCCCTTTTGACATTGCCAGAATCCAACCTCAAAGGGTACCAAGGGAGCATTTGGGCACGCATCACTTTTGGAAAGGCTAATTTGGAGTAGGAGCCATTTGATGTTCTTAGACCTCCTGATGGACCACCACCCATTTCCCGAGAAAATCTCCAAAATGTGCTGGCTGTGGCTATTGGCTGAGTATGCTAGCTGATTGTTACCCTCCCACCAATGAATGCGGAGCCTGACACGGGGGCTCCCCTCAAGGAACATGGTCCGACCCAGGACCCCCCGAACGTCAGGTTCCACGTGAAATGGTGTCACCATGCGCATTCAGCGGTTTTGGCGGATCGGAGCTCAGCCAAGGCTCCGCGTGAAGGGCATGAAGTGCAACTCCTGTGGCTGGGTGCTAGAAAGCCGGATTTGTTGATACCCCCCTTTCCCCCTGTGTTTGGACTCTCTCCGGAATAGATCCAGGGACCAAATCAACGACCTCTACTACCACAGCACCCCCCCCCCCCCACCCGGCCCACAGGAACCCAGAAGGAGGAGGCCGCTTTCTAGGTCTTTCCATACATGTTTTCCTGACCTGCAAGGGGCAAACGCATAGGGACGGATGGTTCGGCAGGAAAAGTGGGAACCAGTTGATCGTTCCCAGCCGTTGTTTCAATTTTTTTTATTTTTATTTTTGCAATACATGTCCCATGGTGTCCATTGATGATTGTTTCTTCTTGCTTCTGCCTCTTCAAATGGGATAAGACCCACCCCCTATTTGTCCCCATTCAAGTATTCAGACCCTTCGTATTGAATCAACATGGCCTTCCGAGATGGATGTCAATTGGTAGGCACTGCAGGTGCAAATGCGCCATCTTGGGAGGTGCTGGTGTTTGGTTTTCAGTTTCCCCAGGGCTGTCTGTTGCAAAGCGGTACAAATGGGCCACCCTTAGGGTTTCATTTGCCCCAGAGCCTCTTTTTTTTGCAAACCGGTACAAATGGGGTGCTGGTTTCTGCTTGTTTTCAAAACTGGTGTTTGCTTTATATTTTCCCCAGAGCCGCTTTTAACCAAGAAAAAACAACAACGGCCAGGTGTGAAGAAGATCAAGGAGGCCCTCCAGGACCTGCCCTGGCCAGAAGTTGCAGCGGTGGAAGTGGACCTGGCCAAGGCCTTGGTGGAAGTGCGCCTCCTGGAGGATCGATGAATTCGCGTGGGGATCATAGGTGTCCTTTTTGGTTGCTTTGGTTAAACAAAGGACACCAAAAGTACACAAAATGGAACCTAAACAAAAACTAAACAAAAAATGGTACCTTTTGTTTTGGATGTTTTTTGATGGCTGTGGGTCAAAAATAGGGTAACCCCAAAATGGCTTGCCCTGGCAAATGGAACCAAGGACATTCAAACCTGCGGTCCGGCCCCGGGTGGCTCAAGTTGTTGGGAAGCTTTTTACATTTTTGCATATTGTGGTGAACTGCTAACATTCTACTTTCTGCTCCCCTTCCAACGTCAACCAAGTAATGTTGACCCCATATTAGTCAACCAACCTGTTTATTAGTAGGTGTCCTGGGTGAAATGTGGGGAATCAGACCACTTTTGCAGGGGAGATCAAACTTTGGCAATGATGTGTTTTTAAGTTTGCTTGAAAACAAACCACCAAACTTGGGGGAAACCCGAGCCTCAACCAAAAGACGGGCACCCAGTGATTTGTGAAGCCCGGATTTCATTCTCTACCCCGCTCCTGGCTTCCCAGCAAAGGGGTCAGAGAGCGGACGGGCGATGGCGCCTGCCGTTGCTTTCCGAGTTGCTTCCCAAGAATTAGCTCCCCTTTTTGATGTGTTGCTTTGTTGGTTCCCTTTGTTTTCCACTAACCAAGCAAAAAAGATCATTTTTTGATGGGGTCCTAAGTCCAGCCAAGTTTCAAAGGATCCAGTGAAGGTCCGGTCCTTTCCTTGGGGATTCTTGCAGCTGGATTGCAAAATTGGATGATATTGGTAAAGCTAGGTGGCCTTTTTGTTGTTGATGTTTTTGTAGAACAATGCCCGGGTGATTCCTCTTTGGCCCAGTTGTTTCACAATCTACCAGGGAAAGCCGTCCGCGTTTCCTCAAAGGACACCTATGTCAGGGTCACACCTCGTTGGAGCACTTTTGGTATCCAGGAAGTTTTCCACGCGTCGCCCGAGAAGCCCCTCTCTGGCCGGATGTCAAAAGATCTGCTAAATGAGCTTCTTCGAGGTATTTATGCGGGGGGACCATTTGACAGGTTGGCTTGGTCATGCCTTTTGGGATGGAACCCGGTTCAGAAACCACGAGAAACTCGATAGCAACAGACACGCGAAGCCTCCAGAAAGCGGATAAACCGTAACATGGCCTCTTGTCCACTAACATGGAACATGGTCTTCTACTTAGCTAAGTAGGCAGCCGAAACGTCAGGTTCCATGGTGGTGGACCGCGGCAGAACCCGAAGAAACCCCCCACCGACTCGAATCGACAGGAGCCACAGCACAAGGCCTATGAGGCAATCTCGCAAGCCATCGAAGGCTTAGGCATGGAGGTATCCCAGTACGACATCGAGGCGCCGAAACTCGGTCGTCCAACTGGGTGTGTGTTTTTTTGTGTGTTTTTTCTTTTGTTTCTCTCTTCTTTATTTTCCTCAGGGACCTCCCAACATGGCTTCGGTGTTCCTTGTGGTTTTGGTCCCCCTGTGAAACTATACCAAAAAGCAAACGCTCGGTTACGGGCCAGTGCTCCTTTCAAGTGATCGAAGTAGTCATGTGGCTGGCCTTTTCACGAAAAGTGGTTGAGCTCAACAAGTGCCCCTGAAGATCAGTAGGCGCCTTTGTCGTTGCTGAGTCGGACCTCACCACTTTCAGTCCTCGGGGCCTCACCACTTTCAGTCCTCGGGGCCTAGAATTGGGGGGGTCCCCCAAAATTTCCCTTTTTGGCCCATGAAAGGGGAGTGTCCCTTAAGGGTGATGCTTTAAGGGGGAAATATAGGGAGCCCTGTTTAATTGGGGGGTAGCAACCTCTCTGGACGCACCGGCGGAGAGAGAGAGAGAGAGAGAGAGAGAGAGAGAGAGCAAGCAACAAAAGCAACGAGGAAAGAGGCAGAAGCTCCGCGGGTAGTGGACTTCGAAGTGCGGGGCATGAGCTGCGGGTCCTGCGTGAGGAAGATCGAACAGGCGGTGAAGAGTCTGCCAGACGTCCTGGATGTGAGCGTGTAGCCTGGCCGAGTCCTCTTAGAATTCCAAGGTCGCATGGATTGTTTTGGTTTTCATACAGGCTTTGATACATAGGCATTCAATGAAACCCTTCAGGGACGTCAGACTTGGGAGGTTCATGTCCACCCATTTTGAGGCTTTGCCGAAAATCATAGCCGCATGGCTCCCTAGATTTCCCCTATTGGGTGATTTAAGCATCACCCTGTAGACCCATTTGACGGGCAACTTGGTGCATAGCACAATTTTAAGGATAATCCCGAGAGCTGACAAAACGGGGATGTACCCTCCACCAATGAGCATGGAACCTGACAGGGTCCTGAAGCCCGTTTTCCTTTTAAAGGGCCCCCCCCTGTCAGGTTCCATTTGAATTGGTGGGTATATTTGCTGGTTTGTCCAGAGCCCACATGGTTGATTTCGCCCTTCGGCTTCCCGAAAAGGAACGCACCTGTGCCGAAAGCCGGAGTTATCCATCCCTTTGTGGCGGTTTTTCGGAGCTCCAATTGGGGACAGCCGCCAGCCCCCCTAAGGGCGTGGCAGGCCTTTTTCAGGCAAGTTGCTTGGTGCGCCTGGATGTGTTGAGGAGAAAGTCTTCGTGTCCTCGTTTTTCCTGGCGCGAGCTCAGGAACCTCCTATCAGAATCAGCACAGGTGCAAGTCCGGCCAGGCGCGGATGCGAAGGTGATCGTTCCTGCCATCCAGCAGGCCATTGCAGCAGTGGGCTACCAGGCAACTTGACTACTATTGGCTTAGATCTTTAGACTTTAACTTTTGCACTAAAACCCCCTCAAAAAATAAAGGTTTTGCAGGGGGGATCAGCAGCAACCAAGGCAAGCCCTACGAACTTAGCAACGGAAGCCTCCGATGCCGATCTGACCCTGGAAGTGCTTGGCATGACCTGCGGCTCCTGCGCTTCTACAGTGACTTGGACCGCACAAAGGGCTTCAACTCGCCATAGTATTCTCGCCAACGTGCGGGAAAGAAGCCTTTTCGAAGCCCCCGCTTCTTCCGGCCCAGAGCATGTGTTGTTATTAGTAATTAGTAATTAGGGGGTCTCCAGTTCCGGGATTGGGGTCTCGTTTCTTGTTCACTTTGGGCGGGGTCCGGTCATGGGCAGCCAATAACAAGCTCCAGAACCAGAACCATATGTTTTAAGTAAAGTATTCACGCAACTCAATCAAGGTCACCGTTTCCTCAAACAGGGACAAGCTGCCGGACAGGGAGCTGGGGGATAGAGTCAGGGGAAAAAGGCTGGTTTACGAACCATTGGTGTCTATCTGTTTGTGTTGGCAAAGTACTTCCCCCTTTCCGGACATGGAACAAGTTCATGGATGAAGGTTTTCCAGTAAGGGATTTACATGGAAATCGCAATCTGTCCTTTTGTCAAACATAGTGCTTGCGAACTGAGGGCACAGGCTCCCCGAATACGATTGGAGAAGCGGTCGGTGGGAGAAATCGCTAGTTTAGTATTGCATTTCAAATTGGCGGCTTATTGTATGATTTTGTGTTAAACCCCGCCGGGGTTTTGACAAACATCATGTTGCTCGGGAAACCTGTATTATTGGGGCAGTGATTCATTGGGTGCCACTGTTGCCCATAATGCTTTAGCTATTAATCACTCCCCCTCCTTCAGTTTATACATCTTGCTATAGCGGTAAACAACAAGCTTCAACGACAACTCCCAGGCGAAAAATTCCCAAGCATGCTGTGGATGGACGAAATCCTGCAGCCCCTCAACCCTCATTTCTGATGAGCCCCCTGTTTCTTTTGTTTACCAATGGACGTTCTGGTTTCAACCACGGGTTCCAGGTGGCGCGAAATGGATTTTGTCCATCCACCGTATCCCAAGGGATGGACCTCTTGGCTTGAGGTTGAGCGCGCTCTTCAAGGCACCGGACTCGTCCAGCAGGCCTTCGTGACTGAGCTGCCAAAGTTCAGGTTGGTAACGCCCCAATTGGTGCGAATTGGTTTGGAGCCCGGTGCTTTGGTGGTGAAGGGATGGCTTCCCACTAATTGGTGGTTTGGATTGGTTTGGGGAATCCTCAAATGTTGACCCCAGATTACTCAACCAACCTGTTTATAAAATTCGGGGGCTGGCTTTTGGCCCCTAAAGTGGTCTGATTCCCCACTAGGACACCCACCTATTTTTTTAAACTGGGGTTGATGAATATGTGGTCCGCGTTTCTTAGTTGGTGGTTGGTGGTAGGGGACCCCCTCCATTTCACCAAGCCGATCCAAGTCACCAATTGGACGTAACGTGAAAAAGAAAAGTTTCATGGAGCAACTGGTGCAAATTAACCCCACGAATGTGCAAATTAAGGAAGCCAAGGAGTGTAAACAGCCGGTGCTTAAAGAAAATGGTTTAAACAGGCTGTTGGCTGAGCGTCATGTGCAAGTCCCCCACCTCAGAACAATGTCCCAGGTCGCCCGTTTGCAAAGAGAATTGGGGCGGGGGTATGCGGGGGGTGTATTCTCCTGTTTGGGGGAAGAGTCGAGAAGACTTGGGCAGCTGATTCCTGGAATGGCACTCATGGTTCTGATTCTTTTGTTGTTGGGGAAGAGTAGCATTGGGCAGAACTAGTAACTATGTCCCAACAAAGTGGGGTTTCCAAAATGGGCGGCTTCCCTCTATGTCCCTGTAAAACTGCAACACAAAAGGTACCCTCTACCAATCAACGCACCCACGTGAGCTTGCCCGAAGGAGTTTGAAATTGAAATTGATCACCTGACCTTCTGACAAATGCACCTGTACCCATATGTGTACCGGACCTCCCTTCAACCCTGTTTGGGGATGTCTGTGGTAGGGGGGTATGCTTGGAATTGGGTTATATTTGCCCAACCCCTCCCCACTCACAATGTATGGAAGGGGGCATGCCCCCAAGAAAGGGAGTTGTCCAACCATGTTCAATGTATGACAGGGCCAACACGTGCTTCCAGTTGGGGTGGGGATGGGCCCAAACTGTGATCCCCCATTCAAATCTGCGACGCAAATGGCGTTTGAGTTTTCTTGTGAGGGTATAACCCGTCCTGTCAGGGGAACCATGTGCTACAATCACACCCTGCTTGCACTTGGGGTTGGATTGGGTGCGAATCCTTAAGTAGACCACTCTTTGATCAACATCCCATAGCTTAGGTCGCGCTGACTGGTAGGTCTCGAATCCAGTGACTTGCTGAGAACCTCGCAACGGGCAACTGTCAAGGGCCATCCGATTTACAACCACCAGCCATAGCATAGTACGTTCTCGTTATATTGGCTCGGGAGTAGGGGGATTTTTTTCGGAAAGTGGGAGGCCCTGAAAGCTGCAAAGCAACATTCAGGAACCTTTTTCTGGGAGACCGGGTGTTGGTGGGAATGTGATTTTAACACGAAAAATGCGACTAAAGCTACATCCCAGGGAGTACCCCTTCGGTTTTTTTGGGGAAGTTGGGGGGTGGGTGGATCTAAGGTGAACCTCCTGGCGGAGACGGCCTCGGTGCGGCTGAAGTCGGGAGTCTCCGCGAACGCGGTGGAGGAGCTGAAGGAGGCGGTGGAGTCTGCCGGGCATCTTGGCATGGGGGGGGGGAGGTTGGAGGCGTGGCAGGTGGGGTTTTTGGATACTGGCAACCTCCTTGGGGTGTCCGGTTGTCATAGGGTTTGGCGGGGAGGGGGTCGTAAGAAAATCATGCCACCAAAAAGCGAAACAACAGGGGCAACTTGCAATCTCGAAATCGGAGCATTTTTGTCCCTACCTCCAAAAGATCTTCAACATCGGGATCATTTTAGTTGGGGGTCTCAAGGAAAGTGACTGCTCATCGATGAGGAAGGTTGACTCCCCTCTCTTTTCAAGCATCGTTGTCAAAGGCCAGCTCTTTTGTTGTGTGTTTGTGAGATGTTCTGGAAAAATTGCGCCCTGAATTCAGAATGGAGAAACTACCTGTAGCCAGATGGGATCTTCTGCAGCTCCTTCTGTAGATTGTCCAGACTTCCTGTTGGTTTTCCAGCATTTTGAGGACTTGGCTTGGCTAAGGCACCTTGGTCTCTTAGGCCATTGGCCCATGTCGTCTTACTGAGGTACTCCGTGGCACTCAAAACAGCGGAGGTTGGAGAGGAAGAGGAGATCTTGCTGGCCGCTTCTTTCCCAGCCCAGGAAGGGACGTTGGGGCCGTAAGTTCTCGACTTTTCTTTTTGACGGACCTTTTGCCTCTCCGCTCCTTTGGATTCCTTCATTTCCTCCTCTTAATCATCAAGCAGTTCACTAGGGTTTCCCCCATTTCCCTTCTTGGCACCGAAAGTGCCCCTACTTTACTTTTTTTTCCATTTGCTTTGGTATCTTTGAAAGTGGCGATGGTTTCAGCGAGTTGCCCACCAGCGAGTTGCCCCACTTGGGAGCTCCAGTGACCCAGACGCGACGCCGCGCAGGCGGACCTGGAGTCCCGCAGCTCGGTGCTCGCGCGCGCGGCCGCGGAGCTGCGGCGCTGGGCCGCGGTGGTGGCGGTGGTGCCGAATGTGAGCTCCGAGGTGCAGAAGTCGGCAGGTCAAGTGAAGGGCAAATGGACCTGCCATGGGGTTTTGGAGGGTGGGGTTGGGGGTTGGGGGTTGGGGGTTGGGGGTTGGGGGTTGGGGGTTGGGGGTTGGGGGTTGGGGGGGGGTTGGGGGTTGGGGGTTGGGGGTTGGGGGTTGGGGGTTGGGGGTTGGGGGGTGGGGGTTGGGGGTTGGGGGTTGGGGGTTGGGGGTTGGGGGTTGGGGGTTGGGGGTTGGGGGTTGGGGGTTGGGGGTTGGGGGTTGGGGGTTGGGGGAGTTAGGGTTAGGTGTAGGTCTTAGGTCGTTGGATTCTTAGGGTTGGGGAGTTGGGGGTTGGGGAGTTGGGAGTTGGGGGTTGGGGTTGGGGGAGTTAGGGGGGTTGGGAGTTGGGGGTTAGAGGGTTGGGGTTGGGGGGGTTAGAGGTTGGGGGTTGGGAGTTGGGGGTTGGGGGTTGGGGTTAGGGTTAGAGGTTGGGGTTGGGGTTAGGGGTTGGGGTTGGGGTTAGGGGTTGGGGTTGGGGTTGGGGGTTGGGGTTGGGGGTTGGGGGGGTTGGGGGTTGGGGTTGAGGGGTTGGGGGTTGGGGTTGGGGTTAGGGGGTTGGGGTTAAGGGTTGGGGGTTAGGGGGAGTTGGGGGTTAGGGTTAGGGGTTAGGGGTTAGAGGTTAGGGGTTGGGGTTAGGGGGTTAGGGAGTTAGGGGGTTAGGGGGGGGGGTTGGGGGTTGGGGTTGGGGTTGAGGTTGGGGAGGTTGAGGTTGGGGTTGGGGGTTGGGGGTTGGGGAGTTGGGGGTTGGGGTTAGGGGTTGGGGTTAGGGGTTGGGAGTTGGGGTTGGGGGTTGGGGTTGGGGGTTGGGGGTTGGGGGTTGGGGGTTGGGGGTTGGGGTTGGGGTTGAGGGGAGTTCAGGGGTTGGGGTTGGGGTTGGGGGTTGGGGGTTGGGGGTTAGGGTTTGGGGTTGGGGTTGGGGGTTGGGGGTTGGGAGGTTGGGGTTGGGGTTGGGGGTTGGGGGTTGGGGGTTGGGGGTTAGGGGTTAGGGGGTTGGGGTTGGGGTTGGGGTTAAGGGGTTAGGGGTTGGGGGTTGGGGGTTGGGGTTGGGGTTGGGGGTTAGAGGTTGGGGGTTGGGGGTTGGGGGTTGGGGTTGGGGGTTGGGGGTTGGGGTTAGGGGGTTGGGGTTGGGGGGTTTTGGTTGAGGTTGGGGTTAGGGAGTTGGGGTGGGGGTTGGGGTTGGGGGTTGGGGTTGGGAGGTTGGGGTTGGGTTTGGGGGTTGGGGGGTTAGGGTTGGGGTTGGGGGTTGGGGGTTGGGGGTTGGGGGTTGGGGGTTGGGGGTTGGGGGTTGGGGTTGGGGTTGGGGTTGGGGTTGGGGGTTGGGGGGGGGTTGGGGGTTGTTGGGGTTGGGGGTTGGGGGTTGGGGGTTGGGTTGGGGGTTGGGGGTTGGGGGTTGGGGGTTGGGGGTTGGGGGTTGGGGGTTGGGGGTTGGGGGTTGGGGGTTGGGGGTTGGGGGTTGGGGGTTGGGGGTTGGGGGTTGGTTTAGGTGATTGTTGTGGGGGTGGGGCGGGGGGTTCTGGGGGGTTATGGGTGTTGTGGGGGGTTATGGGACCGGGTCGACATAAGAAACCATGGTTTGGAACCAAGGACCTGCCAAAAGGCCGTGACCGGGTTTCTGCTGAAAGGGTCCCTACGTCAAGAACGCAGCGAGTAGCTCAGTGCACAGTCACGGGGAGGCACCTGTGTGGTTCCTTTGATTCCCTACGTGTGATTCGGCAACCAAAGGAAGCAGCCATGTTCATTTACATCAGTTTGGTTCAACATAGATTCCACTGTTTCCGTTCGGCCCAAATGACTTAGCTGCCCTGTAACGGCCGTATTTGGAGTCAGGTGGAGCTTCGAGTTCGGTTCCGCCCAGCAGGGCAGCGAGAGCAGGCGGGGCATGTTTGCTTGTCAAGTTGTGTTTTCAGACAGCGCAAGCCCCCCGAGAGGGCGACTGGGTTCTGTTCCCCACCGCCCCCACCCGCCCGGACTCACCAACCCGGCTGTTTTCACAAATCACGGCCTCAAGGCCTTGTGTGGAGGAAACCCGAGACCAAACGTGAAGGCACCTAGTTGAAAACTAAGAGCTGTTCCTGCCCCTCCCCCCCCCCTAACACACCAGATGCCCAAACCCGTGTTTGATTATTTTGGTCTTTTTCAAGGGTTGCCCGAAAGGGGGGGGTGCGATGACCCACGAGAGAATGGGATGCCTTTCTGCTGTTGCCCGTTTGTGACCCCGTAAGGCAACAGCAAAGGGCAAGGGCAGGTCCAACATTGAAGAACAATTTGGCCCTGTCATTTTGAACCACTCATCGTATCCATCAGATTTGTGTACCCCAGAAATTTGGCCCATTGAGCTTTCTCTGTACCCCAGAAATTATGGCCATTTAGCCTTCCCCCCAAAAATTCTTTCCGATCCATTTAACCGTACCCCCCGGAAAATTTTGGGGTGCCAAAGCCTCCCTCACCTTCTCTGTGTTTCAGATTTGGCTGTCTCGTCAGGTGGTGCGGCAGATGGTTTGGTACCTCGAGGACCTAGGCCTGGAGGTCCGGGCCCAGCAAGCCACCCAGTCCCCGCTGCAGCGAGCGCAGGCCAGGCGCGCAGAGGCGCGGGGGGGGGGGGGGGTTGGCGGTGAAGGGAGCCAGCGGGCGGTGGGGCTGGAAAGAATGGGTGTCTTGTTTGAGGGGATCGAACAGTTGTGGTGTCCTTTTGGTTTCCCATTAAACCACGCAAAAAAAGGAGCGGAGGGTACTGGGGGTACCCTCTAAAAAAAGATACACCCAAATAAGAGGACGCCACAAATGGGGGGACCCTCAAAACAAATTGTGTGTTTGGGTGCACACTGATTGTGAAGGTTCATCTCCACTTCAGAAGCAATTGCTCTTGGGTTTGGGGTTTCGCAACCACAATCTTCATGGCAATTTCGAGCATAGACCCGGCGTGTCCAACGAGCATTGAAACCAAGAAAAGGTTTGTTCCCCCAGTATCTTGAGGCATCGGCCTCTTCAGACAACTGCCTACTTTCTGAATAGAAGGATGCCCGAAGAGAATGTCGCGGAGAAGTGGGGAAGCGATTTTTCCAACTTTTGTGAGCACTTTTTTGCCACCAGCCATGCTAGGCACCGTCTCATCGTAGCTTGACACACCCACTATGACACTTCCCTTTTATCGAGGGTCTGGACATCCCCGAGCCTTCTGCAGGGTACCATGCCTTCTCAAAGAAAGACACGGGGAAATGGAGAGGCTCGGCACCATGGCCCTGGGAAAGCGAGGTGCCCCATTTTGCTCATTGCTGGGTACGCGGTTGTCCCAGGATCACAGTGCCTTGCATTTGTGTTGGGAAGGGGGAGCCCGCGAAATTCGGAGGACGCGAAATTCCAGAGTTCCGATGTCCGGTGGGTTTTCCACTGGCTGCGATGTGTTTTTAACCTTTCGGAGCGCTGAAACTCCTTAGGGAAGCCAGGATAAACTTCCATTGATGCAACTCCTTGGATTAGATAGTGGTTGTATGAACCCCCAGTCCTACTTTTCATGGTTGGACTGCCAGGGGATACATTTGCTTGAAGCAAGCCTCCAGGAAGCACTGCAGTGGCGCAAGAGTTTCTTGGTGGCGTTGGTCTTCACGGTGCCCGTGGTGGTGCTGATGTGGCTTTTGCTGCTCAGTTGCCCAAAGCCGACTTTTAGTTTCGCACTTTCGGTTTTCCCCTTTTTGCCGCCTTTTAGTGAAGGTCCTTTCTTGACGGCTACTGGGTTGGATCTTTAGACTTTAACTTTTTGGGAAATCAAGGGGTTTTCCACTAAACCCACAAAAAGTTAAACTTGTTGCAGAGGGGTCAACAGCAAGCTTTTTTGAGTTACCCTCCCACTTCCATGGCAGCTGTGGGCGGGCACCTGAAAAATCGGTTTCCTCTTGGGGCCATTTCCCAGTCTGCCATGGAAGGTGGGAGAAAGGGTAACATAGGTGTCCTTTTTGGTTGATTTGGTAAACAAGTAGATGGCGCTGGTTTACCCGGTGGCTGAATCATCCACCAGGGCCATCTATTTAACCTCAAAGGACACCTACTGTGGATGGACAAAATCCTGCACCACCTAAGATTCCCCTGGAATGATGATTCCCCCGCAAATGCCAACAAACAATGGGTCAACCATAGTTTCAAAGTGGTGCGAAATGGATTTCGTCCATCCACAGTATGAAGGTTAACCTTTTATTTGACCTATGAAGGTTAACCTTTTCTTCCATTTGCTTCGTTTTACAAAGAATTATCACTCCTGCAAATATGTTTACTTTTTCCAGGGGTCTTAGCGAAATGGAAGTTTTGTTTCTCGGTCCCAAGTGAGGCTGCCCATCAAGGCGGTGGAAGCTGCGCTCATGCTCGGAGGCACGGACCTCGCGGGCATCCTGATGCTCGTGTTGGCCACCCCTGCGGGGGGCCCAGCAAACACCGCCAAAGGGCCCTGGATGGGACGCAACACCTGGCTGTGGCTCAAAATTGAACCACTCAAAAACCGCGTGTTTTAGCTCATGTTTCCATTTACCAAGCTTCTATTTTGGGTACCAATTCTTGACCCACAGCCACATGGAGGCCGCTCAAAAACCGGGATTGGTTTTGAAACCATGATGCGCGGTGTTAGATTTGTTTATGAATATATGTTGTTGCATCTCTAAGCATAGAGCTACAGGAAGTTGGCCAGATATTTTCCGAAACTGGCTTCCTGTGCAATTATTTCTAGGTTTCTTAGACGTTGGAACAACCGAAGAAGGACAGCTTCAAACAACACACCAACATTTTTCTCAATGGCATGTTGGGACGGAGGAATTTGAACAACTATTACTGCATATTACCTATGTGAACCATACCTCTAACTTCACCGAACATTTGATTTTGAGAGCTTGCCTTTGCATATTTGTTCTTCCAACCCTGTTGGTTTAAAAGGAAATCGATTTCACTACTGGCCTTTTTGAATGTCCA
Organism: Effrenium voratum; assembly: GCA_963377175.1. Lineage (NCBI taxonomy): Eukaryota > Dinophyceae > Suessiales > Symbiodiniaceae > Effrenium > Effrenium voratum. Next base: position 712,339 of record CAUJNA010000358.1, on the reverse strand, counting down.
GGGGACTCCGCAGAATGGAAGACTTGCGCAAGAAGATCAGGCATCTTTAGTGGTCGTTTGGGGAGAAACCATTGTTTCTTGGAGTTTGCACGGGAAGCATCATTCCAAGGTTTCTTATCACTACTGGAAATCGTTAATTTTACTCAGGAAACTTAAGCAGATGGAGGTCTTCTGTATCTCTGGGACCCAGGTTATTATTTACATGGGAAACCACCCATCCAAACCACGAATTGGAGCGCACCGAAGCTGAGACAACGTGTTCTTTCCGTCTAGGCCCCTTAGTGGTGCCCTTTCACCCTTTTTTGGGGGAGGGTTCCCCTACAAAAACAAGACAAAACCCGAAAACCGAGTTGGTACCAACTTATTCCAACCTCTCTACTGGAGGGCCTAGCTGTTTGTTCTTTTTTGCAAAACAAAGCAAAGCCGCAATATTTAAATTCACCATTCTTGGGTTGGGAAAATGGCCCGGAGAATTCATCCAAAATGGCTGTGTCTTCGATGGATGTGGGGGCAACTTTGAACCATGGTTCAACCACAAAGCTTGAAACAAAAAATGGTAAGCCATGGTTCAAACACTTTGGGTTTTGGACGCCACCTGTTCCACCACACCTGGTGTTGTTATTTTCTTCCATGTGGGAGCAGCTTGAGGTCCAGTTTGTGAGCGGCTGGGTCTTCTACCGCGAAAGCTTCCAGGGCCTGCGCCACCGCAAGCTGGGCATGTCCGCCATGGTGGCCCTAGGCGCGGGCGGTCGCCTCTGTGTGTGTGTGTGTTTTAGCGTGGTTTTTTCAGGGGAAACCCAGGGAACCAAAAGGAACCCACTGTTTTTACAAGCGGTTCGGAAAGGGAAGCCACAAGGAGACCACGGGATTTGGGGGTGTTTTACAGGGAAGCCAGCAGGAAACCACTCATTCATTCTGGGGTCCCCCTATTTTGACACACATACACACACACACACACCATATTTCGGTGAGTAACAGTCAGTTGGCACGTGGACCCCAAAAGAAGTGGCCCACCCTGCAGAGCTTCTTTTTTTGTGTGCTGCCTAGACCCCTTGTTCATAGCCCTGTGAGGGGTGCACACCCTGGTTGGGGAGAGCGCGCTAAGAACATCAAGCATGTTTTTTGGTAAAAAGGTAGGCGCAATCGCCTAAGTCTCACTCCCTGAGTTCTTGGATTCAACTTTGTGGGAAGAAATTGTTTCAGTGGTAAACAGACAGTCTTTTTTAGGAGAGAGAACTCACGAAGTAAGACACCCAGGATTCCAGCCATATTTCCGTTTTTGATGATTGTAAGCATCAGCTTTCGGTTGCTGATTTGAACGGGTATGGGGCGTTTATGGCCCCTCTTTTCATAGGCACTAGTGACTCTAGGCTGCAACAGCTCCGCTTGCGACCCGGCCCTGAATCAGTATACGAAAAGCGGCCATAGGTTTGAGTTGTTTGTTTGTTTGTTTAAGAAACGACCTTATCCCAAATCAGTTGTCCAGCAAACGCTGGAGTTCAGGCATATAGTCATATAGTCATACCTGTGACGGCTTCTTAGCTGGAATACGGGTCCCGAGGGACTCAATTCCAGGCTTCAATTCTCAAATTTACTTTTGAGCGGTTTCTCTTTCGACCCGCCATGTGCAATCCATTATTTGAGGATGTCACTATAAAACCTGCCCGGTGAGACGAGCAAAGCCAACGAGGGGTACTTGAATTGGGGAGCTCTGATTTTATTCCCTTTTCTTCTGATTTGGTTAAGTGACGACTTCCCACCAAAGTCATAGCGGGTATACATCCATATATGTATATATAATATATTATCCATTCCCTGCTCGAATACGCTCATGATAGCATATAGAAATATACCTAGTCATCGAAAAGACACCCTTTCGAACACATGGGTGGGAGCGGGGGAACTGGCTGGCAGGCTATACCTCCGCAAAGATTCCCTAGGGGTGCCGGGATTCGACCCAGTCATGCGCTTTCTTGTCATAAGATGATAAAGACTGATTTCAGAGAGAATCTACCCTCCCATCATGGAACCTCACAGGGCTGGAAGGGAAGTCTGTTTTCCTTGAACTGGACCTTTTGGTGGGTTCCAAGGACCGGAGGGTAAGCCGGTCTTTGGGGAACCGCTCTGCCGCTGGGTTCTGAATTTTCCGGGGACATCGAATTTCTTGGTGAGCTTTCGCGTGGGGGGACCCCAATTTTTCCCGTGTGTGATTGGAAGACTAGGTGAATGGAATTGGGGGACGCCCCTTCCCCTCATGGGGCAGATTCAGACTACTTGGATGTTCAACCCATAGCAAGTAGGTTGTGCCAATGTTCAAAAGTAGCATCACTGGGCTCAGCTGCCTGAAAAATATCAATCTATAAGTCGGTTGAACATCCAAGTACGCACCAGAAGTTTGGGATTGAAAATGGAATTTGCTTTCGTGTAGGAACAAAAATGGCTTGATTCAAAAGAGGTTCCATGTTAGCAGATGGCTGTGGGTCAAAAATGGGGTAACCCCAAAATGGCTTGCCCTGGCAAATGGAGCCCACGACTAAAATCTGCGGTCCAATTCCTGGTGGTTTTATTTTGACCCACAATCAGATGGCGATTCCTGGTGTACCTGGCGGTGTAATCATCTACCGGTACCATCTATTTCCCTCAATGTTGTTGGGAACCATGTTTCCATTTTTGCTTATTGTGGTTTAGTGGTTGAAATCCCTACTTAACTGCTAAGATTTAAATTGTTGTTCCCCTTCCAACGTCAACCAAGTAATGTTGACCCCAGATTAGTCAACCAACCTGTGTATTAGTAGGTGTCCTGGGTGAAATGTGAGAAATCAGACAACTTTTGGAGGGAGATCAAACTTTGGCTGCAGGCCACGTAATTGACTGCAGGCACGTCTGCCGCCTATGCGTCCTCCTGCGTGACCCTGGTGATGAAGCTTTGCCACGACGAGCCAGCAGCCGCCCGGAAAGAACACTGTTGTTTTTGTTATTTGTTTGTTTGTTTGTTTGTTTGTTTGTTTGTTTGTTTGTTTGTTTGTGTGTTTGTTTGTTTGTTTGTTTGTTTGTTTGTTTGTTTGTTTGTTTGTTTGTATGTTTGTTTGTTTGTTTGTTTGTTTGTTTGTGTTGTGGTGTTGTTTGCTTGTGTGTTTTTGTTGGTTTTTTTTGTTTGTTTATTTGTTTGTTTATTGTTTTGGTTGTTTTAGTTTGTTTGTTTTTGTTTGTTGTGTGTTTGCTTGTTATGTGTTGTTTGTTTTTGTTTGTGTGGTTGGTTGTGTGTTTGTTTGCTTGTTTTTTTTTGTTTTGTTTGTTTGTGTGTTTGATCATGTGCCTGATTGTTTGTTTGATTGTTTGTTTGTTTGTTTGTTTGTTTGATTGCTTTTGTGTGTTTGTTCGTTGTTGTGTTTGTTTGTGTTTGTTGTTTGTTTGTGTTTGTTTGGTTGATTGTTTGTTTGTTTGTTTGGTTGGTTGATTGTTTGTTTGATTGTTTTTTTTTGTTTTTGTTTGTTGTTTGTTTGTTTGTTTGTTTGCTTTTGTTTGTTTGCCTGTTTTTGTTGTTTGATTGTTTGTTTGATTGTTTGTTTGATTGTTTGTTTGTGTGTTTTGGTTTGATTGTTTGTTTGTTTCTTTGTTTGTTAGTTGGTTGGTTGGTTGGTTGGTTGGTTGGGTGTGTGTTGTGTTTGTTGTTTGTTTGTTTGTTTGTTTGTTTGTTTGTTTGTTTGTTTGCTTGTTTGCTTGTTTGCTTGTTTGCTTGTTTGCTTGTTTGCTTGTTTGTTGGTTGGTTGGTTGATTTTGTTTTGTTGGTGCTTGTTGTTTGTTTGTATGTTGGTTTTGTTTTTGTTTGTTTCTTTGTTGGTTGGTTGGTTGGTTGGTTGGTTTTGTTTTGTTTTTGTTGTTTGTTTGTTGGTTGGTTTGTTTGTTTGGTTGGTTGTTTGTTTGTTTGCTTGCTTTTTTGTTTGTTTGTTTGTTAGTTTGCCTGATTGCTTGTTTGATTGTTTGATTGTTTGTTTGTTTGTTTGTTCGTTTGTTTGTTTGTTTTGTTTGCTTGTTGGTTTCTTGGTTGCTTGGTTTGTTTGTTGGTTCTGTTCGTTTGGTGGCTTGTTTTCTTGAATTGCGCACAGCTGAAAGCTGCGGGGGTCTTTGCTCAGAGAAGTTCCGGCGTGTTTTGGAGCTGCTTGCTAGGGTTTCGGAAGTGGGCAAAGAGGGGGCGTTCGGTTGAGAATATCACCTGCTTGTCTTGTAAACGGAGGGCAATGTTTGTCAGGATTACTTTGTTTGGTTTAGGGCCGCGTACAAGAATCCGCTTCTTGTTTTGGAAGGCATAAGCCAAACATGTCCTCGCGTCGCTTCTGGGTTGTGAACGCCAATTGAAGACAAAGCGAAACTCACCCCGCGTCGTTGCAATTCATGCACAGTATAGTGACGGACATACACTTAGAAACAGTTTTGGAAATTTTCTTTTGGCGCCAGGTACTTTTTTCGTTTCTAAGTGCTGTCCCCAGCAGGTACCTTTCGTTTCTAAGTGTTGATCCGGACTGCTACAACCCAATTCAACACTTAGAAATGGTTTTCAACACTTAGAAACTGTTTTCAACACTTAGAAACGGTTTGCAGCACTAGCCCGACAGCTGTTTATGATCGTTCATGTGTTTCACGCCTTGTTTGATGGCCCCACCTTGCTCACACACGTGCTGACATGTATGGAGGATTGGTCATGTATACACACAAACAAGTCCAATTGGTCGACTCTTGGGGGGGGGGGGTTGGGGGAGGCGTTTCTAAGTGTTCACCCCCAGCTGATTTCAAGCTTCCGGCAACCCCAAGAAAGCACCGATGCCCCGAGGAGGAAGGTCTATCTATATACATATATATATATATACACATATATATATATATACACATATATGTAAGTATGTGTTGTATGTAAGTAAATCATGCCTTGCTCGCAAACGCACTGACATATAGGAATTTTTGGTCATGCACATACACAGACAAGCCCCATTGGTAGAATCTGGGGCGGGGGGGGAGGGTGGGGGGCGTTTCTAAGTGTTCACCCCCAGCTGATTTCAAGCTTCCGGCAACCCCAAGAAAACAGCGATCCCCCCATGACGAAGGTCTGTACATGTATAAATATATGTGTGCGTGTTTGTGTAAGTAGATCATGCCTTGCTCACACAGTGCTGACATGTATGGAGTACTGGTTACGGGGGTTCGGGGAGGCGTTTCTTTTTGTTCACCCCCAGCTGATTTCAAGCCTCCGGCAACCCCAAGAAAGCACCGATGCTCCCAGGATGAAGGTCTATATATAAATATGTGTGTGTTTGTGTAAGTAGATCATGCCTTGCTCACACAGTACTGACATGTATGGAGTATTGGTCATGTATACCCACAAACAAGTCCAATTGGTAGAATCTGGGGGGGGGGGGGAAGGGTTGGGGGAGGCGTTTCTAAGTGTTCACCAGCAGCGATGCCCCCATGACGAAGGTCTGTAGATATATATATATATATAAATATGTGTGCGTGTGTTTTTGTAAGTAGATCATGC
>CAUJNA010000358.1:609311-706709 GCA_963377175.1 Effrenium voratum | reverse complement strand
AGCCCCATTGGCGAGGCGACGATTCGCGACATGATGATCCACAAGAAGAGCTTCTTGGTCCTGGATTGGCCCCTGAGGGCCGTCAACTCGAAAGGGAGCACGAAGACCTTCCAGATGATGGTCAACGTACAGGGATGGACAAACATCGAGGAGAGATCATACTATGGGTCGAGTGAGCAAGTCTCCTCACCCAACGACACGTTGAATATCATCTCCCGATTGCAGAAGCTGGATAAGCTCATCGCTGAACGGCGGAGGCGAGACATGGAAGACTCACCAATGTCGGTGCACATCTGGATGTCGCTATATGATTGGGTGTGCATGAGAGGATGCGGATGGCAGGTGACCGCCAACCCCATCATCGACTCCCTGCAGAAAGCGATATCTGACCTCGTCAACACATGCAAGGGCCTGGTCGTGGTGTGCGTGAATCGCGATGTTGCTTTCCATGGTGGAAGAGGGTACTTGGGGACGATCGCCAACAAGGTTAGCGAGATCTGCAAGGCGGCAGGCGCGCTGGTGACCGAGAACGATCGCCTGTGGCGCGTGGTCCATGCGCTCAAAGGAAAGAACTACAAGATCCCTGGGAGCTCGAACTTGCAACACTTCCTCCTGAAGCGACTGCTGATTGAGAAATCCATCGATGCGGTCGCACCAAGCAACGCGTTTGTGTGTGATCTGGAGGGGACGTGCATAAACGAGCCCGACCTTCGATTCAACATCCCGAAGAACATGGAGGAATCGAAGGTGAAATTCGAGTACAAGCCGACCTTCACTGCACAGTCGAAGAGGTAACAAGAGCAGCAAGATGAAGGACACGGCGAGCAGGATGCTTTTGGGAAAGCCGATGTCGGTGATCAACGTCTTCGATGGTATACGGTCACGGAGCTCAGCAAGTTTATCTGCGAGCTTTGCGCTAAAGAGATGCAGATGAGCAAGTCGAAGGTGCTCGGGCCGAATTCGAAGTACAATCCCTCTTCTTGCGTGAACTGTTGCGCGAACTGGAACGCGGACACGAACGGTATTGCAATGTCTATCGAGGGGAAAAAAATGTACACGCGCCTCTTCGCGGAATGCGTGGTGGCGATCCCCGACCTTCAAAACCTCATGGTGGACGTCAACAATATCCAGGCCATGATCACGATCATACGGGAGCTCGCGTATTCAAGGCTGAAGAAGGAGCTTTCTCACGTGGGATTCGTGAGCATGACTTTGGATCAAGCAGCACAGTTCTACAACAACGGTCACGGGAAGCAATTGTGCGCATCCCGGGATGTGATCGTGTGCAAGAATTCCGAGGGAGTCGAGGAGAGGATGTCCATCTTCGTGATAGGCAAAGACCTTGGCAATGTGGCATATTCGTCCTGGATCAAGAGTGTGCTCGACCAAGGAACGATGTATGAACTCCTGGGACAAACCACGAACGAGGAATCCTTGGGCGACGTCGTCGAGATGGTGTTGGGATTCTTTGAGGTGATGTCGTACTTCCAGCACGAACTGCCACTGTGGAAGGATGCATGGAAGATCAAGAGGGAGTTCGAGCAGTCAATAGTGCGACACCTCGCTGGGAACGTGACCCACACGACGGGCCAGAACAGAAAGCGGAACAAACCGTCCACACAGCTCGGCGTGCCCACGAAGGAGGTGCTTGACATCATGAACAAGGTCAAGCCCAGACATCCACGATCCCTGATCACCGAGCCCTCTGCACAAGGGTCCAAGAGAAAGGCCACGGAGGGCGAAGATGAGGGTCTTGGTCAAGCACCAGACCCGAGTCGAAGTTCTCAAGCCAATACTGAGAAGGAAGACAAGAAGCAGCGAGTGATCGACGGGCGGAGAGCGGCACTAGGATTCCTGGAGTCAATGGAGAAGTGCATGGGAGATATGGGGATCTGTAAGAAGTGCGCGAACCTGGCCCACGACGGCGACTGCAAGGACATTGAAGAGGCTGCTGGAAATGAGAAGGCGATGAAGGTGCTCCGTGAGCTACTCAGCAGTGACCCTGTTTCATCTGATGAAGACATGGGGGATACGGAGGAACCGTCCTCATCAACGTCCAAGGAAAGAAAGAAAGGGGGACAAGCAGGGAAAGAAACAATTGAGATGTACAGCTACACTATTAATTTGGTGGAGATGGCTGACACGGCTGAGGGAGGAGAGCTACAATGTGGTGGCGTCGACCTCACCTACAACCCGTGCGGGGACAACAGGACATTCAAGAAGACGCTTGAGATGGGATGCGACACCATCCCGTGCTACATCCCGAAGTATGGCGATGTGAGTGATGTGCACTTGCCATGGGCGTATGCGTCCATCGTTGACCCCAAATACTTTCCCAAAGGTGCAATCCTTGAGCAAGTGGACGTGATGCAGCTTGGCAAGAGTGTCAACTTCTGCATTGCTCCTTTCGACGGTGCTCCACTATGCAGGATTGGTGATGATCGCTCGGTATTTACCACAAGGGACCAAGCAAACCAGCTATCTCACGACCTATGCAGAGTCCTTCGACACAAGATCGGCAATTGCCGAGGAAGCGCTTTCAGGTGCGACGAGGGTGGATGGGTCGACATTGATGCTGTCATTGACGACCGGAACAACGACATATTCCCACCATACACCACGAGAGCGAAACGATACATGGGCATCATGGAGGTGATCAAGTGGCAGGAATCCGGAAGCAGAAAATCGAGATTCCAGGTTTTGGCAGCAAGGTTTCCGAGCATCATGAACCCGAACGACACGAGGGCAGCCAGGGAGGAAATGACCGAAGCTGGCGTGGATCGGGACGACATCGACAGGATGTTCAACAGATGCGATGGATGGTACAGACCTTGGTGCATCCGAGTCACAACCGGTCACAGTGATTTTGGATTCATGAGCTCATCCGCACTGGCGAATAGGTATTCCGCAAGGATGGGTGATTCTCTCGGAGGAGCATTCCATGTGACGTATGTGGAAAACCTGCCAAGCATCGTACGCTGTGGGTTAGTCCCCGGCGGAATCGATGGCGGCAACAGGCTAGCACTGCACTTCGGGGCGTTTGCTCCATGGGATGAGATGAACGTGGCGACGAAGACAACGCTACGGAACGTAAGGAGAGGGGATCCGATTGCGATCATCTATATTCCCAGTGCAACCCTCGCGCGGTATGGGGCTGGAGTCGCGGCTAATGGGACTTTCATGGTCTTTGACGTGATCCCGTTCTATGAGGTCAAGTCCATTTGGATTGGCAAAAGCAACGGAGGGAAGCGCCTGGAGTACGCTGACATCAAGAGGGCGTACTCGAAGTGTGTGGAGAACGAGATCTGCCCTGGCTTTGTCAACTCTTCCCAAGAGTCGGCTGCGATGTTCCTCCAGAACGTCGCAAAGATCAGCGAGAGGATGCCGGAGACTGAGACAGGTGCCGATAATCTGCACTACATCGTTGACATGGTTAATCGTGCCTGCGAACTCTATCGAATCAACAAGATGGAAGAGTTCAATGCACAGGTCAACGAGGTCCGGGACGAAATCAGCAAAGTCGTCATCCTGAATGACGAGACATGGGAAGGACTGAGGTGCCGGATATGTCCATCATGTGCGACCGCGATCCCCACCTGCTTCTGCTTATGCCTGGAGTGCGAAGCACAACTGATCTCCATCGGAAGGTATTACATTCACATCAAATCCGATGACGAGGAGGACAACCAAAACCCCAACGTCTCTGGAGATGCCAGGCGTGCACAGGAAGAAGCTAACCACGATGCGGCAGCACAGGAGGATGAAGACGAAGCGGAGGAAGTTCCGGGAGAAGATGACGACATGGACACGCAAGGATATACATCCGGCTATGCGTCAGAAGAAGAAGACAGCGGTTGGCATTACCGCGACACCGATCTGGCGTCACGGGACATTATAAGTTCCCAACGGATGGCGATCTGCCTTGACGAGCCGCGTGAGGCTCAGTACATGGCAGGATTTATCGCACTCCAGATGTCCAAGATGTGGGGGATGTTCGAGGGTGGTGAGGAGAGAACGATGAATGCCAAGCTCGAGGGGAGAGAGGGCTGCCCTTACCACAATGATTTCAAGAGGTACCCCAACATCACTGAGCACGATCAGGAAGGTATACTTTTGCCATCAACAATAACGAAGATTTCTCAATCGGAGAATGTTCGGACAAGAGCCTTCCGATCGGTTGAGGAGCGTGACGAATATATTCGTATGATGGTGAACAAATGCGAGGGACTTTACACGTTCTACAAGCTGTGGATTGCAGCGAGAATCCTCGATGTCACCAAGGAAGAAATGAAGCTCCTGGTCAAGGACCGAGTGCACCCGGTGGGTGATATTATTTTCAGATGTTTTGCACTAGCTTTCAACTGTAAGTATATATCATTCGTGAGGGATGGCCTAAACCTTGGCAAGCATGGTTACACGGTCAACGTGAGCGCCATCATCTCGGCCGTCGACCCGAACAAATGCGACACACCCCTGCTGGATTGGTGCCTTCGGAAAGGGCACTGGTTGCCAGAGGACTACAACAAGAAGTGTGTCCGGGCACGAGAAGCCCAGAAGAACTTGGACGAGGAGTTCCGTCGACGCACTCACAGACTGTCCATTGGGGACCGGTATGCGTAGTGAAGATGTTGATTGCGGCACGATGTGGGTTAGTCCCCATCTGTTGCTTGCGTCTCATCAACACCATTGCGACGGAACGACTCTACATTATGATATGATTTCATATATCCAAGTTGAATGGATGTGTACATGGTTACATACTCCGATGACTATGACGCTCTGGATATTCATGGATGGGACTATTACCTTATAGATGATATCTTTTCATTATTTATGCATTGTCCATGGTATCTGGAATGGCTATGATTTGCATTGATTACTCACCGATGTTTCTTTGCCGGAGATATGCAGACCGATCACAAGCGGGCGCGTCTGGTGGACTTTTGTGGCCAACCCATTTATGGATGACAGCTGCGCGATGCGCAAATGCGGCAGCTGGAATGTTCACTGGCGGTCAAGTGAAGTGGCCACAGTGTATTATATACACCTGCATATGGATGTGTGCTTCGATTGGAGGATGAATGTTTCACTTTTCGTACAATCGAACCCGGCATGTTTCACAGCGAATGAACGGTGTAGTGATAGCAAGTAAAAGAATGCACGACACGATTTCGTAGTTGAAGCCGTGGCCAGTGGAACGTTTTGTGGTGTTTGGACCGCATGATGAACAATGCGACCCAAATGGGGGATGTTAAAACCCTCTAGGCCCCGTGCCGAAATTGGGTAGCTGTTCTGAGGTCCTTGTTGGTGTTGCTTCCCAAGTTCCATTGATCGCCATTTGGCTCAAGACACAATTGAGGTTCAAGATCTGATGTGTGACTGCAGACCTACGCGATCGGCATTAAGAACGAAAACAACTGCTTGCGCTGCATTTGTCAGGACCACTGTTGTAACTATCATTCCTTCTTCCTTACAACGTTTACACGGGTTCGGCTATAACGGCATCGTCCGTATACACCTTTCTACGTGGTTGGTATTAAAGCTTGAGGGTTCGGTGCACAGCGTCCCACGGGACGTCACCTTGCCGTCTCTTGACACTAAGTGTTCACCCCCAGCTGATTTCAAGCTTCCGGCAACCCCAAGAGAGCACCGATGCTCCCAGGATGAAGGTCTATATATATATATATGAATATGTGTGTGTTTGTGTAAGTAGATCATGCCTTGCTCACACAGTGCTGACATGTATGGAGTACTGGTCACGGGGGTTCGGGGAGGCGTTTCTAAGTGTTCACCCCCAGCTGATTTCAAGCCTCCGGCAACCCCAAGAAAGCACCGATGCTCCCAGGATGAAGGTCTATATATATATATATAAATATGCGTGTGTTTGTGTAAGTAGATCATGCCTTGCTCACACAGTGCTGACATGTATGGAGTATTGGTCATGTATACCCACAAACAAGTCCAATTGGTAGAATTTGAGGGGGGGGGGGGGTTGGGGGAGGCGTTTCTAAGTGTTCACCCCCAGCTGATTTCAAGCCTCCGGCAACCCCAAGAAAGCACCAATGCTTCCAGGATGAAGGTCTATATATATATAAATATGTGTGTGTTTGTGTAAGTAGATCATGCCTTGCTCACACAGTGCTGACATGTATGGAGTATTGGTCATGTATACCCACAAACAAGTCCAATTGGTAGACTCTGAGGGGGGGGGGGTTGGGGGAGGCGTTTCTAAGTGTTCACCCCCAGCTGATTTCAAGCTTCCGGCAACCCCAAGAAAGCAGCGATCCCCCCATGACGAAGGTCTGTACATATATAAATATATGTGTGTTTGTGTAAGTAGATCATGCCTTGCTCACACAGTGCTGACATGTATGGAGTATTGGGCATGTATACCCACAAACAAGTCCAATTGGTAGATTCTGAAAAAAGAAGCGGGTTGAAAAAACCGTTTCTATTTGTTCGCCCCCAGCTGATTTCAAGCTTCCGGCAACCCCACGAAACCGTTTCATTAACCTTATGATTTGTTTCATTATTGTCCACGGTGTCGCGCAGTTTTTTCCAGTTGTTTTCTGTTGAAACAAGGGAGGGATGAACACATGATGAAAAACAGATGATGTTCATGGGAAGTTCTGAAAACAAAAAATGCCAGCAAATCATAATTTGTTTATCATTGTTCATTGTTTCATCATTTGCATACTGTGCTCATATTGGTTCATCATTGTTTCATCATCTCGTCATTTGTTTATCCTTTTTTTGGTAAACTCGTTGTTTTTTCGTGATTTGTAGGTTGTCTTTTGTCTGGCTGCCCGAAGATCTCTTAAGTCTATCATGTGTGCTGTGTGCCTGATTCATTGTGTATATATATATAGTTAGTTCCGCTGTTTTTTTCTTGCATGGTCGGCTCTTTTCTCTCTCGGGGCAACGCCCGTGACCAATGCTTAGAAGCCGCAGGTACCTCTCGGGCAACACTTAGAAACGTTTCTAAGTTTTTGACGGCTGGTAATATGCATCAGAATCGCCATAAAGGCGAAGAAAAGGTTTCTAAGTGTTGGTCGGCCGAACCGTTTCTAAGTGTTGAATTTACTGTTTTTATTTTTTTCGTTTCTAAGTGTTTGTCGGAAATTTTGGAAACCAAAACTGTTTCTAAGTGTATGTCCGTCACTATAGTTACTTCGCGCCGTTTACTTTCAAAGGCAAGCGAAATAGCGAGTATTCAAGATCATGCTTTTGGCTGAGATAATTCTTTTGGAATATTGTCATGGCTGTACATGTCCTTTGCGTCTTGTTTCGAAGATAGCCTTAAACAGAAAGTTTCGATCATAGCCTTAAACGTGCTTTTCCTGGCAAGCTGTCAGGTTGCATCTCCTTTGGGTTAGGTGATGGTTAACGCATGGTGACAAGCATTTTTACCCTTTCGGTCGGACATGTTCGAATGACGCCTGGGAGGAAGTGGCATGTTGGGAAGCTGCAATATTTAAAGGCTGCGATTTGAAGCAAGATCCCACCTCTGTAAAACATGGATTTGGCAGAGGACATTGGTACCGTGTATGATGGCAGTTTTCCCACTCTCCCACCCCAACAAAAAAGAACAAGAAACAAAACAACAAAGAAAATCAAGAGCTACGGGATTTGGGGTAGGTCCAGGGCACACTTGGATGGTCTGAGAGTTGCCAAGAGGTTAGCACCCCGTCAGTCAATCCCCCAGTTAGACCTTGTGCCGGGGTTAATCGGCATTTGCTCATTCAGGGCAAGTTCTGATTGGTGGGTTTCCCACTCAAATCGGGTTTCGCATCCAAAGAAACTAGACCGCTAACACTCACCCCAAGAGTCGTGGTACCCCCGAGGACCAGGGACATCATGATGCGTACGGTAATTTAATTTGGTCAGGGGCGTGCTCCCGTACCTCAAGGGGCGGGGGGCTTCAGAGGGCTCAACTTTCAGAGGCCATGCACCTCGACTTCGACACCTCCGCCCTGCTGGTGACCTTTGTGCTGCTGGGGAAGCTCGGCGCGTTTCATGGACGGAGCGTGTCCGTTTCTTGCGGCGCTTCGTGGGAGAAGTACGTACTCCCAACTCACCCTTTTTCGGCCGGAGTTCGTACTTTTGGGGCAAAACCGCTGAATCACTTTTTCGGCCGGAGTTCATACTTGCGAAGAACAGTTGGCGGAGTGAGACAGTTTTGTGTTGCCCCCTCTCTTTTGAACAAGTTCTTCTGCTTCTCTCCCGGCTCCAAATTGAATTTTGGAGAACCCACTCGGGGAGTGAGACAAATGTGTCTTCCCCACTGCAAGAGAAGGCTTGAGGGCCACAAGCTGCCCCGGTGTTTGGCTGGAATCAGAGGCTTCGGGAAGGAACCGACCTGAAAGTAAGCCAGGCATGGGAAGTTTTCACCTGGGGAACTGGTGCGGCTTATTCCCTAGGGGAGCTTCCCAAAATTCTGTCCCAAGTCCCGGGGCAAACAGCCTGGTCTTGGCAAACGACGGTTGCTGTCAGAATTGGACATCAACCCCTACCTAGTGCTTCCAGATACCACTCTAGTAGCTAACCACGGGAAACCATCAGGTAAGACCTGGACGAATGGATTTCTGGTTACCAACTATAGTGGGCCTGGAAACACTGGGCCAGATGATTCCCTCGAATCCCCGCTAAAACCAGGGACTCCCCCCATTACTCAACCGTTTATTTAGTTTTGTTCATACTCCCCCACTCAACCAGTTGGTTTTATTTTCATCCACAGTCATCCCCTGGGGAATTGGCGAGCCGCAAGCCGCAAGCCCAGGAAGTGGCTGGAGTGCCGCGCCAAAGGGAACACCGGTGACGCCATTACTGCCCTGCTGGCCTTGCAGCCACAGCGGGCATTGCTGATGCTGCAGGCTTTGGGCCCCCTTTGCGCCCTCCCCCAGACGATTGCAGGGAGTCCGAAATGGAAGACGTGGTTTTATTTACAGAGGCCTAACCTGGGAGCTTCCATGTCCTTGATGAGTTTTACTTCCTTTTGGTGGGGAGTGCGGGTGTGCTCACCCTGGGACGCTGCCCACCGCCAAATTGAGGGGGTCTAAGAGTCCATCATCAACTAAGTTGGCAAAAGCCGATCTTGTGACCGTTTGGCTGTTCAATTTGGGCTCAATATCAGTCAAGGTCCCAAAAAGACCAACTTCATATTTCCAGGTGCTTTTGGTAACAAGTCAATTGGTGGGACAGGGGCGTAGTGTCCAGCTCACACTCTCTCAGTGACCTGCGCCAGGACAGCGAGCGGCAGGTGGACAGCAAACTGCTGGTGAAGGGCGACCTGGTCCGGGTGCTTCCAGGCTCCAAGGCTTGGAAGCGCAGGGAAGGGAATGTGTCGGGGTCACCAAACCCAAGCCCGAGGTAGCCCCAGGTTTCGGGGTGGAAGTCGATGTTCCTTTTTAAATGCCGCAGGGTATTCTTCGGGTGGCTAGACAAGCCCCAGCCGCCCCGGAGCCTCTCCGAAATCAGAATCCTCGGAAGCATGTGCGAGCCAGCCGACGCTCCAGGCAGTCCATTTTTACTTGGTGGCTCTTAGCCGTCCGGTTCCTTAGCCTTTTTGTGGTTTTTAGTTGGTTTAGTGGTTGGGTTTCCATTCAACTCTGAAAACGGACAGCCCGTTTCCAACGGCCCCAGAAGGTTTTCCTCCAGTACCCCAACACGGAACCCGCAAGGCCTCTTTTAAAGGTTCCATTTGGGTAGGGGTCAAAGTTGAATCACCAGGAAATGGACCGCAGGTTTTCGTCCTTGCGGTTGACCACCACCCGGCTTCGGCTCGTCAGGATGCCATCGAGTCCTTGTCCCCGACCAACTTTACCGCCATTTTTGTTTTCAAGCGGCTTTTCACTTGGGTGCATTTCGCCAAGGGATGTTCGGACTGAATAACTTGTTGCACTAAAAGCTAGAAGTTATTCACTGTTGGCAGGGCTTCGCAGAAAGTAACCAAGAGGTTCCACGCCGAGGGTTCCCCTCAAGCCGGGCTCCCGGATCCGCAGGTCCCGGCGGATGGCCTCGTGCAGTCCGGGGAGTCCTCCGTCGACGAGTCGGCGCTCACAGGGGAGGCATTGCCGGTGCCCAAGGCGAGGGCCAGTTGGTTCGTTTGCCGTTTGCGGTTTTGTTTCCTCTCTCTTTTTGTCTTTTGGGGGGGGGGGTCGTTTGCTACTACTTCTTTTTTTTTGGGGGGAGATGTCCTAATATGGAGGGTCGATACTTTCTTGTGTTGTTGTGTCTTTTTTTGGGGGGAGAGGTCCTAATATGGAGGGTCGATACTTCTGCTTCTTGTGTTGTTGTGTCTTTTTTTTGGGGGGAGAGGTCCTAATATGGAGGGTCGATGCTTGCATGTTGCTTTTGCTCCTTGTGTTTGATTTTCTTGGGAGGGGTCCTGATATTGAGGGTCATGTTTATCGGGGTTGTTTGTATTCCCGTTTCCGAACCATGTGAGCAGCATTCCATGGATGCCCAGATGCACAATAGGTACATGAGGGTATACCATCGTGCTTACCAGCGGGGATGCCAGGTGCACCTGGCATGTGCGTCATCTCTGATGGTCCCTGAAAGGATGTTTGGTCCCGCTTGGAGGCATACCCCGCTTTCGGCGTGCTGGTATTGCCCTCCTTTGGATGGCTTATCCACAAACACGTGTTTGACTCACTGCTTCGCCTCTTCCAATGCAACGCCGGGGTTGAAGAATCAGGTTACTGTACCCCCCTGTGAAAGCAAAGCGAGGGCTTGAATCGTTGCTGGATCCCGCCCCAGGGCCCCGGGGACAAAGTGGTGGGCGGCACTACGAACCACGGAGGCCAGCTGCAGGCGCGGCGCCCGTCGGCCGTCACAGGGCCTCACCTGGGGGGTTGGAACGGTTCCGCTCGCCCATGAAAATTCCTTACAGGCTCCTGGGGCATTCAATGGAAGACCCGACCCCTCCATTAGACACCCCGGAGGTGGTTGAGGTTGTTTGGAGGCCCTAAATCAATTGGGAGCCTCTGGGTAGGGCATTCCGGATCAGCTGACCGTGTCACACGGACGAGGCTCACCGAAGCAAAAGGAAAGGGCATTCCTCATAGATCCACAGCCATGAATCGAGTCTTTCAACCGCGACTTGCTTCCTGAGCTGCAGGACTTGACACTCTTAAGATGGGGTAAGCACAAATCCCGGACTTTTTCTGAGCAATCTATTCGCCCCTGGTACTTCATCGGTAGCAAGCAACTTCCCTTTGTGGCACCTCAGCCAGGGCTTATCCGCCGAGTCCTTTGGCCGCCGAGTCCTTCTTCCAGCCAGGTGCGGCTGGAGGCGGTGGGCGCGGACTCAGCGCTGGCGCAGATCGCCGGGCTAGTGGAGCAGGCGCAGTCGCAGCGGGCGCCCGTGCAGGACGGAGACGGCTTGAGACGGCTTGAGACGGCGACGGCTGACGGCGGGCGGGGAGAAACACCTGTGGGTTGAATCCACGGTTTGACCACTGCTAGGTCCCCCAGTAGTGCCTTTTACCCTTTTTTGGGGAGGGTTCCCCTACTAAAATAAAATACAGGAAAAAGGGTAAAACTGGTTGAACCATGGTTCAACCACGAAGCTTGAAAGAAAACATGGTAAAGCCCTGGTTCACACACTTTGGAGTTTGGACGCCACCTGTTCCACCACCCCACCTTGGTTTTACACTAGGGATTTTGGTCATGGGAAAGGTAGTTGTTGGAGGGCTTACTGGCTTACTTTCCTGGATTTTACACTTGGGGTCAATTTAGTGGCATTAGTGGCAAACAAACAAAACTTGCTTTGACAAACCCACCCAGGAAGTGACGAAGCAACCTGCTTCTGGTTCCCTGTCGGTTGGGGGGGGGGTGTGGGGGGGGGGTGGGTTCGCGGGGGGGGGGGAGGTCATAGTACTCGTCACCACGAGTCACAATTTTACGCTGCAATGCCGGGTTGGTCGCAACAGTTGTGTAAACGGGGCAGCCCAGAGTTTTTCAACGGTAAGAAAGCCCAAGTGGAGTGGGGCATCAACTTGTGAGTCTTACAGTTGGAGTTTCCCTTCTTGTTTGAAAACCAAATGGAGGCTGTTGAAAAAAACAGTTGCTAGCCACATGTTTCAACAAAGGTTGGCACAACCCTATGGGCACGAAGAAGCTCAGTTGCTCAAAGCGAATCAACCTTTTGACCTTTTGGTTTTCCAATTTTCGTTCATATTCAGGGAAGGTCACAACAGGTGAGCTCCTTGGATTTTCAGGTTCGTTGGGTAACTGAGGTGTGTGTGTGTGTGTGTGGTGTGTGTGTGTGTGTGTGTGTGTGTGTTTCTGTGAGGGTACCCTTCTTGGGTGGCTTTGAAGGCAACACGTGTTTGGTGACCTTTATCTTGACATGCCCACAAGACTTAAACGTAAAGCTCGGAGATGTGTAGTCCTCACTTCCCCTAGTTTCGGACTTCATACCTTTTGGGAAGGACACAGTAGCCCCAATATATAACTATACATACATACATATATGTATATATATATATGCATATATGTACACATGCGATTACACGCACAGCGCAAACAGCAACTAGTCCCTGAAATGTTTCATTTGAAGCCTGCAGCACTGAGGAGTTTGCAGACAAGGTCTCTGGGGTGTTTGTTCCCACCGTCATGGTCCTCAGTCTGACCACGCTGGCGCCTTGTCGCTGCCTTGTTCGCGACGAGCTTTGTCGCTTTTGTTGGGGGGAAGTCGATTTTGAAGGGACATGAAACCAGGGACCCATTTGAAGATAAGCCCAGCAAAGTCTGATCCGAAGCCCGCGAATCAGAACCAAGACACCAATTTCTTCCGCACATGTCCCCTTGCCAATTGACTTCTAGTCATCCCTTGACCTCCCCTAGGTTGGCTCTAGAAAGGGGGTATGACAGGGGTTCCTCCTAGGTCGGCTCAAGCAAGGGGATATGACAGGGGTATGCGCTCATTCGAGCTGACCTGGAGGGAGCTCCGAGCTTGGCGGAACATCTCCGGAGCTTGGGAGGGTGTGGCCTAGGGCGCGGTGTGCAAGCTCACCTTGCGGGGGAACGTCACGTGAATTTCCCTTGGTAAAGGTGATGCTTTAAGGGGAAATGGAAATGTGGGGGGCTGTGGTTTTTGAGGTTACCTGTTTTGGGGTTGTTCCAAAGAGAAACAAAGGGGAAACAAAACCCACCCTTTTGAACCGGGGTGTCTAACAAACAAGAAGAGACACCCAGATGCGGAAGCAGTGTCCATCTCCCAGGTGCTGTGGCTGCTGCTGCTCCACTTTGGCGTTGTGAAGATGGACCAGTTGCCGGAAGCAGACCGCCACAATGCCTTCTCCTTCAGCCCCGCGATGCGAAACATGGACGACCGGGTTTCCTATATATCTTTTTTGGGTTGGCTCAATCATGATTTGACACAATCAAAACCGGGGTTGGTGAAGTTAGTAAGGGACCCGGGACAGTCCCAACCAGAAATGGGTGCAGCAGCCTTGGAAATTCTTTGCATGGTTCTGGGGTAGACCATTTTGATACCGGGTTGTGATCATGACTCACCCTTTGGCCAGGTTTAAAGTGAGTTTATGTTTGCTGGGATGTTTAGAGAGGAGGGCAAATATAGGGAACCCTGCACAATCAAGATCTGGGCAGATGAAGGGTGCGGCCGCCCTTTTAATCTTTTACATGACGTTGTGTAGGCCATTGAATGCCAGGTTCTGACATCGATCTTCCAACCTTGGGATTAGAGTTCGGAATGGGGAAGTTGCCCTGTGCCTTGTGCTGCTCTTGGATTTCATTGTTTTAACCGTACTGTGGATGGACGAATCGTCCATCCACAGTATGTTTGCGTCAAACAATGGCAAGCTTGGCTTGTTGCTGCGGCATGGTGGTGGGAATATGTGGGAATGAACTGTTTCCTCGAAGGAACCACCAGTTGGATGATTCAGTTCAATTCATTCCCGGAGACTGAGAACCCAGTTGGCAGCCACGAAAAACACGAACTTGAACTCATCCACTTCTGGCCCCGCTGGGTCCACCAAAAAGAACACATTAATGAACGACTGGCATTCTGAGCGCAGGTAGGAAAGTAGCGGTCCCTAAAAGGGTAGGGTTCCTTGTTCCTGTAGATGCCAAGCGAAGGGGTCGGCCTTTTTTTGAGAGTCACTCGAATCAACCATACGTCGCTGAAGTTTGGGTGCTGACCTTCCTTGGGTGCTGGTTGGCGGCCTTTCCAAGCTGTGAAGCAACATGGTTCCCAAGCGGAAAGCTTTCGCCTTCCGTGTCTCCCCGGTTTTTAGACACAGATGAAAGCTGTGGGGTCTCTGCCCGGAAATCGGCTCTTTCGGGGTGGTTTGTGCCGGTTTTCGGGGATCCGGTTCCTTTCAGGGGTTCTCTTTGGGCTCTTAGAAAAACAAACCCCACCCGGGCGCCGGTTTGTTTTTCCCGTTCGGGGGCGACCTGGTTTGAGCCACAATCAAAACCCGGGTAGATGAAGGTTTGTAAGGGCCCATCCCAGCCATAAATGGCTGCTGACATCCGCCTTCCTAATTCTTCACATGCTTCTGGTTCACCATACTAGTTCCGAGTTTTGAATTGTGGCGCGCTTTTTTCGTCGGGCCTTCGCCTCGGCGCCTTCGCGCCTTCGGGTCGTGACGCGCCTTCGGAGGTCTGATGATGGCCATCTCGGTGCTGGTGGTGGCGTGCCCCTGCGCCTTGGGCCTGGCGGCGCCCACGGCGGTGATGGTGGGCACCGGGGTGGGGGCCAGGAGTGGGGTGCTCATCAAGGGCGGCCAGGCCCTGGAGGCGGGTTTGGTGGGTTTGGGGTTGGGCTTTGGGGGTTAGAGGTGGGATGGGGCTGGCAGGTTTGGGCGGGGTTGGGCTTTGGGGGTTTGGGTTGAATTTTTGGAAAAGCCGATTGGGTGAAAGGCGGGTTTGGCGGGGTTTGGCGGGGTTGGTTTGGGGCTTGGGTTGGGTGGGCGGAAAAACCGGGGCTGAAGGAGGTGAAGTGGGGATGGGTTTGGATGGGTTGGACGGGGGGGGTGAAGTTTGGTCCCGAGAAGTGAAGTGGGGGTGAACATGTAGGGACTTTTTGGGATGGTGTGAAGGAAGCCAAGAGGAGACCAACCAGATTTTGTGGTTTGCTGTGATTGCACCCAAGTGGAAGTGGGCTGGCATTTTGGGGGAGGTCTTCCAAAATCCCCCTTATTTTCTAGGCATGCATGGCGTAAACGAGGGGTATGAAGGTCCAGCTTACAAAGATTTGAGGGCCCCCTTCTCATTGAGGACAAAACCCTAGTTCGCAGGGCCGAGTGGAAAAATCCCTCAACCCGCCCTCTAGTAAGCAACTTTGAGAGGAGGGTAGCCTTGGCTAGGACAAACAAAAAAAGCAGCTCCAAAGGGAGGGAGGGTTGTGGGTTCGGGAAGGGTGTTTGGGGTTTCCCTGTAGGCCCAGGGTTTCACAAGACATGTCCAGGCGGCCCACTTGGTGGAAGCTGTGGTTTTGGACAAGACCGGCACCATCACCGAGGGCAAGCCCAAGGTTACGGATATCGAATCCGCAGCTGCTTGACCACTAGCTGAGCCGGTGTGGTTTGTGTCCGGCTGGCTGTCTTCTTAAACACAACCACCCAACGAAGCAACCACAGAATAAACTCATCAGCCACCCAACAATCCAGCAAGCAAATCAAGCAATGCCCCCCAAGCAATCCCACCCAGCCCAATCCACTGGCCCCAAAACTTTGCCATCAAGGTCACCCCCATGGTAGGTTAAATGGAAAGAACCCCTGTCAAGATTGCGTGTGGTTTCGCGTGGTTGGTTTCCTTCTGGTGCCCCTTGTAAAACACACAGCAGACTAAAAAGGCACACCCAAATGGGTGTGGGCCAACTATGGGTACCCAAAATGGCTTGCCCTGGTAAATGGAACCAACGACTAAAACCTGCGGTCCGATTCCTGGTGCCTACATGTTGACCCATACCCAAACGACCCCAGATCCATCCAACCCAACGACCCAAGGCCACAGAGCTACCAGACGTGCAGCGCCACCTGCAGTCCTTAGGTCTGACCTTCGACTCTGAGGCGAAGCGCTCGCCGCAAGTTTTTGGAGGGTGGTTGGTGTTGGGGGTGTTTTCCGTGTTTAAAATTATTTAAGTTGTTGGTTTATGTATTTATTTGTTGATGTGTTTGTTCAGTTGTTGCTGTATTTCTGTATTTGCCGTTTGTTGGAGGTTGCCATTTGAGTTTTGGGTGTTAGTCGTGTAGTCGTGTTTTGGGCGTTTGGCGGGGAGCCTGACTCCTAATCGCTCGATAAAAGTTGGATCAACCACCACGTGGCTGCTATTGGGGCCGTGGGGTTTGGTTGGCTGCTTTGAGGGATATCGGGTCGGACGAGCTCCATTGATTGAAGCAGATTGGGCAAAGTATCTCGCGCTGTGTATTCGGGAAAACGGGCGCACCGGTGTTTTTCCTGACTTCTGGTTTAGGAATAGTAGTAGTTTCCCCAGATACCTTCCTGTGCCATGTTGATGGAAGCAGGGGTGGTTTATGGTTTGGGAGCAAGATACCTTCCCATTGTCGTTACATTTGGCATTTCCAGGTTGTTTGGACCTGGGAAGTTATCCCCAGTTCCAAGATTCAAGGTTTGATGCTTCGGGCTGGCATGATGAACCAAGGGATTTCCACTGGATCAGTGGGTAGGGGCGGATATAGCCTGTCACAATGTTGATGCGGAATCAATCGAACTCGTGGACCAAAACAGGCGTGTGTTCACCCCATCCCAAAAAAGACGGTTTCCCTCTAAAGTGTGACACTCCCCTATTAATCAACGAGTTTTTCCCTGGGTCAACATTACACCCAGTGATACATAATTAGATATTGGGAAATATGTACACATACATATACGTATGTTTGCCCTCCATGGGAGGGGGAGTGTAGTGAAAAGTGGCTTAAACGGTTGCCTTCATTCACATTTAGGGGAGACATCCCTACACTTTACATCATCCTTGGTGGGTGAATGGGTGAATGGAGGCCTCATGATTTACAGTTAGGGATGGGAAAAGGAAAGAAGCAGCCACATAAGCCCATATAAACGCGTATAAGCTAATATGAACACATACCAGCGCATATCAAGCCGCATGATCCCATTAAACCACAGCGCGTACAAAACCACACAAACCCAGATTAGCCCACATAAACTCATACAATCCCATAAGCCAAATTAAGCCACACAAACCTGCATTGAAGCATGAATTTAAACCCAATCCAATCCCAGAAGCAAAACGCCGCAGAAGCCCACAGTGTATCAAAGGCTGGATGCATATGTCCATATATGAACCCCTGGTATGAACCCCTAGTCTATGGGTTAATTAACCAGGTATGGCTTAATCATTGGAAAGCAAGGCCGACAATGGGTCCCAAGTGGCCATGGATGCATATATGGGGGTTGGTTCATCTTCCTGAGACCCCGTGGCCAAAGTGTTCCCATTTACTGCTGTGGGACATTTCATCTTTTTAGTGGTGTTCCATGTAATGGTCATCCCACGTATCAATTTCGGACCTTTTGATCAACCCTTCTGCAAAGGAGCTCTAGAAAAAGCGCCAACTTTGAACGCATTATTTGCACTTTCCACCAATTTCGGATTCCCGTTTCAAGGGGTCAGGTAGTTTAATCCAAATCTTAAAACATGTTGCCCATATAGGCCCAAATGGTTTCAGCTAAGATAAATCTCACTTCCCAGTCTTTCGTTTCTGAAAGATCATTTCCTCCATAAAGGCATGGTGATATATATATATATATATGGACAGCTTCCATTTGCTTAAGAATATGTGTCATTTCCTCTTGTCGGTTTTCAAGGGAATCTATCACTACTAGAGAGGGCTGAATAGAATGGAAGGTCGAATGAGCGGTTTGGAGCGTCTCACTGCAGACGGTTTGGAGCCACATGCTGCCGGCGCTCTGGTTGGCCGGCAGCGCGGAGAAGGGCTCTGAGCACCCGCTGGGCCAGGCCATTGCCCAGGAGGCGCACCTTGGAAGGAGGGGACTTGCCTGGTTGGTTGGAGTTGGTTGGTTGGTTGGTTGGTTGGTTGGTTGGTTGGTTGGTTGGTTGGTTGGTTGGTTGGTTGGTTGGTTGGTTGGTTGGTTGGTTGGTTGGTTGGTTGGTTGGTTGGTTGGTTGGTTGGTTGGTTGGTTGGTTGGTTGGTTGGTTGGTTGGTTGGTTGGTTGGTTGGTTGGTTGGTTGGTTGGTTGGTTGGTTGGTTGGTTGGCAGCTTGGTTGGCAGCTTGGTTGGCAGCTTGGTTGGCAGCTTGGTTGGTTGGAAGGTAGGTAGATCGGCAGTTAGGAAGGTAGGTCGGAGGGTTGGTTGGTAGAGAGGTTGGTTGGTAGGTAGGTAGGTAGGAAGGTAGGAAGGTAGGTGGGAAGGTTGGTTGGTAGGATGTTGGTAGGTAGGTACGTTGGTTGGTGGTTTGGTGGGTTTGTTTGTTTTGGTTGGTTAGTTGGTTAGTTGGTTTGTTGCGTGGCTGCCTCCGTTTTTCTGTGATACAAAGTACGGAAAAAGGACATGGTGGGAAACGGCCCGAAATCGGCAGCCACCGGTGGATCGTTTTTTTTAGACGGCTGTCGGGGGAGTCGTTGCCAGGAGCCTTTGATTGGGTGTGCGTCTGGACAAGCTTGGCTCATGCCACTGAGGCTGAGGTTTTCCGCAGCTAAGCCCATGTGTGGTGATTCCAATCCAGTAGGTAGAGTCCAATTTGTCCCCAGCTTCTTCCCCCAACATGTGTTTTGCTTAGCTGAGACAGCGAAGGCAAGATTTTTCCCCGCAGAAGGGTTATACTTGAAGGATACGCCCAACTACCGGGTACATGCAACCCTTCGAAGCACCTGAAACAACAGAAAAACTTGTCTTTTTCCACGCAACCCTTTGAAGAACACGGAGAAAAACCTGGTTTTCCTCCTCCGAGATCTCAGTTTACCCCAGCCCCCCCTCCCCCCCACCCAACCAGCTGACTTTTGCGAGGCGCAGCGCCTAACCGGCGGCCTGGCTGAGCCGCGGAGCTTCAAGGCCTGGCAAGGGGGGGTGGGGGTCGCAGGGGGAGGGGTGGCCTGGGAGGGGGGAGATTGCCTAAGGCTCCTTAAGCAACCCTGAAGAACCGAACAAATCCTAGGGCTCTCAGCTACCTCGAAGAATGGAATCGGTGAAGGTGCGGGCTCTCGTTTGTCCAAGGCGTGCCACATGAGTAGCCATGTAAATGGGCGTGCGGCAAGGGTTTCTTATGCACATTGTTTGGCCCCCCTGTATTCGGGGCTTGTCACAGTCAGAAAGTGGTTGTGTGTGTGTGTGTGTTGTGTGTTGTGTGTTGTGTGTTGTGTGTTGTGTGTTGTGTGTTGTGTGTTGTGTGCTGTGTGCTGTGTGTTGTGTGTTGTGTGTTGTGTGTTGTGTGTTGTGTGTTGTGTTGTGTGTTGTGTGTTGTGTGGTGTGTGGTGTGTGGTGTGTGGTGTGTGGTGTGTGGTGTGTGGTGTGTGGTGTGTGGTGTGTGGTGTGTGGTGTGTGGTGTGTGTGTGTTGTGTGTTGTGTGTTGTGTGTTGTGTGTTGTGTGTTGTGTGTTGTGTGTTGTGTGTTGTGTGTTGTGTTGTGTTGTGTTGTGTTGTGTTGTGTTGTGTTGTGTTGTGTTGTGTTGTGTTGTGTTGTGTTGTGTTGTGTTGTGTTGTGTGTGGTGTGTGTGTGTGGTGTGTGTGTGTGGTGTGTGTGTGTGTTTCCCTAGTTACCTAGTTTGATGCTTGTAAATCAATAGGGCTAAATTTTCCCGTGTTCCAGCAGGAGGCAAGACGGTGGTATGAGAGGGCAAGAAGCCAGCTAGAGCGTGGCACTTGTTGATCTATTCGCGGCTATGCGTTTTCATTTGCTTCAATGTTCCAAGACGAGCCAACAAAAGCGGAATCATTGATGAAAGGGATCGAAGGCACCTTGGGTCACGGCGTATTTGTAAGGGCTCAAAGGGTTATGCAACATTTGCGGGGCAGCCCCTGGACCCTCGTTGCGGGGAAGCCAACCAAAAGGTCGAAACATTCGCTGTGTGAAAGCCATATCTTCAGTTTGTTGCCCCCCCCAACTCATTTTTAGAAATAGTTCTACCCGTACGTCAAAAACCACACCTGGCGGTCGAGGCCTGGCCTGGCCGGGGCTTGGAGGCACGGGTCCTGGAGCACCAGGTCCTCTTGGGCCGCTCGATTTGGCGTAGCGCGTTTTGCGGGTCCGAAACCACGGGCGTTTTGGGGATTTTGGGGGATGTCGGACTTGAGGGAAGAAGCTGTTACTTGTTGTTGTTTTTCTTCTTTTGGGGGGGCGGGGGAGGGGGGGAGGATGCTGCTTCCCACACTGGGGTTCCGGGAACACCGCGACATGTCACGAGGTGTGGGTGGACGAAATGTCTATTTCGCGGCCAAGTTGAAATGAGTTATATAAATTATGTTGATTGCCGATTTCTCGGCCTTCTGGCCTGCAAGCCTTAGCCAGTCGTACGGGAAGAGGTACCCCTCCAACTAACATAGCACCAGACATGGGTCCCCTGAAGAGGAAACCAATCTTCCTCCCACAATTGCCATGTTAGTGGAAGGGACGGTACCTTTTTTTCCAACCCTGAACCGCTTTGTGACCTCCATTTCAGGACCAGGGTCGGCCGCTTTGCCGGCAAGAGAGCCTCGTATCAGGACGCCAAGCACTCTGAAAGGCTTACTCGGCCTGGCCTTGGGGTATGGTTTCATAAGATTCGGGGCCGTGGTTGATGAAGTTGAAGGCCTGCCCAAGTGATTGTACAGAGGGGCCTTACCTTGATCATCCTTGATCTCTTTTTGGGGAATGCCTTGTTTGGGTTCCAGGTAGTTCAGAACTCTGGCAAGCTCAGGCAACATGGCGTGGATGGAAAGCAACGATGTTGACGTCAGCCGCGCATCCCATTTCATCAACCTACAGGCCCAGCTGGAGGCACCGCCGGGGCCGAACTCGCTGCAACAACTTGGCCCGATGCGGCAAGGCGACAAGTGGCATCATTGACTTGTATTTGCTTATAAGAAAATTGTGTCTTGTTGGTTTTACAGGGAATCTAGCACACAAATATGTTTGTTTTAGGGGCTTAAGCAACTAGAAGTTGATATGTCTTCCAGAGAATGCCCAGTTTTCGGGCTGTGCCGCAGTGTCGGGTCTTCTTCGGTGCTAGAAAGTCAACGTAAAGGAAATCAACAAACAACCCACTTTGGCGGCTTCTTCTTTGGGACAAACCTGCGACATGTTTTACCGAGGGAGCCCAGTTGTTCGGTTTGTGTTTTCTGTTGATGGGCAGAATCCTGCACCCGTGGATAGGTGGTTTGCCCCAAGGTTTCATCTCTTTCAGCTGGAGTTCGTCCATCCACAGTTGGTCTTGCATTGGGCATTCTGCGTCATTCCACACGCTTGAAACATTATGCCTCAGCTAAACGTAGATCTACAGTTCGCGCTAGCGACGGCACCTATTTGTGCCATGCACCGTGTTGGTGCAGCGCTCTTTGCTAAATATACGTATATGGGCGTGTGTCTCTAAATAGGGGCAACCGCTAACATGGGTGGGAATTCCCTTTGGTTCGCTTCAAAATCACGCCAAAAAAAGGGCACACTTAAAAAAACACCCATGTTGCATGGCGATTCCAGTTCTTCCAAAATCAATCCCTCGAGCCGCTCGAGCCTCCAAAAAGATGCGCCCACACTCGACCACGTTCTCATTTGGGCTGCCTTGTTGACAGAGACATTGGCACCGTTCCACCCCAAAGAAAGACGGTCCGCATCCTTTTAGAAGCCCTTCCAACGGACTTTCTCTCTCGCGCCCTTTATTTGTCAAGTGAATATGCAAAGTACGGTGCCCTCGGCTCCTCACCGGGAGAGGGGGGGGTGTCTTTGGATTGGGGACCCACAGCATGGTTGGTTGGTTGGTTGGTTGGTTGGTTGGTTGGTTGGTTGGTTGGTTGGTTGGTTGGTTGGTTGGTTGGTTGGTTGGTTGGTTGGTTGGTTGGTTGGTTGGTTGGTTGGTTGGTTGGTTGGTTGGTTGGTTGGTTGGTTGGTTGGTTGGTTGGTTGGTTGGTTGGTTGGTTGGTTGGTTGGTTGGTTGGTTGGTTGGTTGGTTTCCTTGTAGCTTCCCTTTCAACCCCGCAACAGGGTTCCCAAAGATAGATACCACTTTAGCTACCCACTTTCTTGAGATACGTACTTTTTGGAAAGCCTAGTCCATGGTAGACACCCGTTTTTTCGGTCAGGAGTTGGCATCAGATTCCGAGAAGAAAAAAAAAAAGGGGTACGCCCTCCTTCAGCCAACCAAAGGATGCAACGGAGGGTCCTCAACAGAACACGGCGGATTCATCAACAGACTAAATGTTGAGAGCTATGCAGAAAATCCATGACAAACGAATCTGCAGGAACAGCGACATACGTGGCACGGATTGTGAACAACAACCGGCTGCTAATGGCAGTTGCAGCTGGCTGTCTGGGAATGCGAAGTTTAGGGCTCCACTAGCTCGGGGGCAGCAAGGTTAGGATTTTTTGCGAATCAGCTTAGGCAACAGCCAGGTCCTTCGGTTTTGACTTAGGCTCAACCTGGCTTGAATTCGCGGGAATTATGTTGTCCTCTAGCTTTGGCCACCAGTAACAGTCGTGTACATCAAACGGACTACTCCCAACAAGCTCACATGAGTCAAATCAAAACCTAGCACAAAAGTGGTCTCCCAAAACTATGCAAGCGATCTGAGAATGGATCCCTTCCAAAGACTGGGAAGGTTCCTTCCGAACCTTACCTTTTTGGGCTGGCTTTGGGTCTCACTTAGGATTTTAGCAATTGGTTTCTCTGGTTTGGTCATATCTGCATTGCTTCATTCCTAGCATTCCCTATCCTGAACAACCCAGTTCAGAAAGAATCCCAAAGCAGGTTGATTGAACCATAGTCGCTTCCTCCTGATGCACAAATGGAGTTGGAAAGCTGGGAAGCCAGCTTCATGCCCTCTCAAAACCCCTAAGGCCACCAAGCCTCCCTCCCAAGAACCCCTCAGGAGGACGGGAAGACGGTGATTTTCGTGGCGGTGGACGGGTTGTTGAGCTTGCTCCTGGCGCTTAGCGACACCGTGAAGCCGGAGGCTGCGCAGACCATCCAGGCGAGTCCTTAACGGGCGAAATGGGGATTTGGTTGACCCCATATGAACTAGGTCCCCACAGTAGAATCCAACAGACAACCCTGACAGCCCACCACCCCAACAGCCCAACAGCCCAACAACCCAACAGCCCAACAGCCCAACACAAGCAGAAGTTGCCCTTTCTCACCACTTTTTTGGGGGAGAGTTCCCCTACTAAACTAGAATACAGAAAAAAAGGGTACCCTTATTCTAACCTTTTTACTGGAGGACCTAGTTGATCAACCAACCTATTAATACGGGGCGTCCATTTCTAGTAAATTGGGAAATCAGACCATTTGTCTATGAATAAACTGGGGTTGATCAATATGGGGTCAGCATTAGAGATCTACTCGCTTTGCCTGGCACAAGGAGATCCCATCGGCTAACACGCAACTTGACTGAGGGGTCCTGGAAAACGCTTTGCCTTTGCAAGGAACCCTTTGTTAGCGAACAGGAGGGTCAAATTAATTCTCAGCAACCCCTTTGTATCCTTGAAAGCTTTCTTTGCGCTTAAACATGCTTAAGCCACTAATTGTGGATTTTTGTTTAAGGTCGGGTTCAATCCAATTCAAACAACATTTCCCACGTATAGGCCCAGATGGTTTCAGCTAAGAACCATCTCACTTCCCAACTTGTTGTTTTAAAATGCAAATGGCTTAGATCAAAAGAAGAGTCCAGACACGGGGGAACTAGAAATCGGCCCAGCTTCCAAGTCACCTTTACCTGTTGGTTTTTGAAAGCACTGTTGAAAGATGGTGTGAACCCAAAGAGCTAAAGATACAACTTGGCCAAAAGCACCTATTGCATCATGGCCCGGATGTTGAAGCCGAAAAAAACGCGCAACCACTGGCCCTCGGTCCTTGCTGGCCCTTGCAAGGAGGCACTACCCAAAATTGGCCTTGGGAAATTGTCCGAACGGCGAATTGAAGGGAACCTTCTTACCCAACTAGGCCTTGTCCAAGCAACAAATTAAAGGGAACCTTCTCTTGTCCGGATATTCTGAAAGAAAGCTCAAAGCCTGGTATTGGAATGGAGCGCGGAGATCCGCACCTGTTTTGTGGCCCGTTGAGCAAGTCGTTGATGTGAGTCTGCGTCATCCTTCGAATTATCGCCGCATTCAGGAAGTAGAACCACCCACACAAGCGGACAACTGTTTTACTTGTGGCCCAAATCTGTGGGCTCCGCAAACAATTCAAGAACCTTCAGCAGGGAACCTCATAGATATGCGCTCGGTTCGTTTTTCCGCCGGATCGCCGGAATCGCTGAGAACAGATGAAATCGGCAGCTTGCTTGCCCAGTTGTTTCACCACTATCAAAGTCACCTCCCCAAGTAGTAGGTCGAAGGGAAACCGCCAGCCAGTTTCTCGCTTTAACCCTCCAGAACCAGCCAACATGACCCCAGTGATGCATAGTTGTTGAAGCCTCTACCGTTTCAACGCGTTTTTAAGCACCTTTTTGCGTGGTTCCCCGGGAAAACCATACCCCCCACCCCCCTCTCAGGCTTTGGCTCGCATGGGCCAGGAGGCGCGAACTTGGGCACAGCACCTGGGTACCAAACAAATTGGTGGGTGTCCTTTTGGTGAGCCCCTTGAAGGGCGAACCAAAGGAGGCTCCCAAAAGAAGGCAATTCAGCTTTTGGGGGTTTTGGCGCCTGAGTCCGTTGCATGGTACTTGGCTGTGGTCACAGCTCCAGAGTGACCAGAAAGGTGCTGGATGGTATGGGAGTTAGCCAAGACCCCAGATCGACAGCCAAGCCGCCCAAATTCCATCAATTGGAGATCTCCGGGGGCGGTCAACCAGACTTTCACAGGGAAATCTTGCAATTCATCAGCTACGCAAGCAAGTGCGGCCGGCGTCGACTGGCCCACTAACCTGCTTTTGCTACTCGACGTGTTTTCCTCAAACATGGCATGAGTAAGGAAACCATGATACTGGGGCGCTTTCCTTCTGGTTCCCCCAATGACAACGCTAGCAAGGGTACGTCCCTTTCAGCATACGGCGGTCAAACCTGTCCCAGACCATCCATCCAAGAACTCTGAAAAGGGTAGCCCCTCAACCCGCCGTAGTCATAAGCCACCAGCCTCACCAGCCCACCCGCCCGCCCGCCCACCCAGCCAGCCACAGGTGTACATGCTCACCGGGGACAATGCCCGCACGGCCGCCGCCATCGCGCGCCGGGTGGGCATCCGCCCCGCGCAGCTCTAGCTGCAGGTTTCGTATGTTCAACCTGTGCAAAACTAACTGTAGGGGCAAATCGGAACCCAAAGCCCAGTTTGGTTGGATCTATTTTTTGCTAGTTGTTTCTTGTTGGTGGTTTGCTGGTTTGTTGTTGGAACCCACCCAAAGCCCAGGTATCCCCGGTTGGAACTTGGACCCCTGGATTCTCGCCAGCTGCTCCGCGCCGAGGAACGTGGTGGCGGGCGTGCTGCCCTCGGGGAAGGCGGAGAAGGTGAGGGAGCTCCAGAGGAGAGGCTTCGAGGGTTTTTTGGGGCCCGCGGGCGCGCCTGTTCTCCGATTTGGGATGCCCAAATCGGGGGCCTTGCCTGAAAAAAACTCTCCTGAGTTCCTGGACTTTATGCGTTTTGAGAAGACCAGTTTGGTGGTAAACAACGAGTTTAGACTTGTTTTGGGCCATCTAATGAGAAAGTGAGCCTTCACGAGCTGATGTAGGATGTGGGCTCCTGGACCCTCAGTCTAGCCTTGAAAAGGAGATCAACTTTTGCGGCAAGGGTCTAGGCTAATGATTCAGCAATACTTCCACTGCCATGGAACACACCAGAAACGCCCTTTAGGACAATGGTCGGGCTGTACCACGCAAAAATGCCTTCTAGCTAGTTGGACTGTTGACATGTCTCTGTGAGTCGAGGTTCCAAAACGGTGTCCAGGTCCTTTGGGCAGGTGAGAACGGGGACCGAAATAAGAAGATGGGTGTAATTCAAGTTAAATCAGATGATTTTACGGCACAAGGCCACCTGGGCTGTTTGTGCCAAAGTCAAGGACAATTTTTTAGAACACCCCCCCCCAGACAGAAAAAACAAACGACACCATCCCCCGAAGTAACAAAACACAAAGTAACAAACGCAATGCACGCAACAAATCACACACGCATCCCCCCCCGCCCCACAGCAACATGAGGAACACCCTGCCCCCCCATCCCCCCCCCCCCCAGCGCCCCTCTCCCAGGAGACTAGCTCCGAGCTCTCACGCACGGGAGGTGGCGGCGAAGCCCCGGTGCGTGGCGATGGTGGGGGACGGGGTGAACGATGCCCCGGCGCTCGCGCAGGCCTGACTGCCGCCGAAAGCGCGTTGGAGGTGGAATGGCTTGGGTGTGCGTGAAAACATTAAGACCGACTTGTTGACGAATTTCTGTTGCCCCTTACGAGGTCTACTCTATGACTGGCTTTTGGTTGGATCTTTGGACTGAAGAACTTTTTGGACCCACAACAAGTGATTCGCTTTGTTGCTGAGGGGTCTCGAGGGGTCTGGTTCCGGCAACCTTAAGCTATGACTTTCTGCAACCTTCCCATTTGATCCGGGCCCTCCCCCCCAAAAAGAAAACAAAAACACCACCCCCGTGGGGCCCCTGGGGTGTTTTCCCCCGCGCGCGCGCGGGGTCGGTCGCCGGTTCCCCTGGACGCCGGCTTCGGATTTCGCAGCTCGAGGCGGACCTGGGCATCGCCATCGGCGCGGGGGCGGAGATCGCCATGGAGGCGCGGAGACATGAGAAAGTCCCAGGTCCATTGGCTCAATATGGCTGTGGCTCAGAAACCGGTAAGGTACCAAAATGGAAGCCTGTGGAAACATGGACCAAAACCTGCGGTTTGCCCCTCCTGGGTAATTTTGAGCCACACCCAGATTGAAATCCTCACCCAGCCAATCAGAATCGTCTTCCAGGGACCCCTGGACTTGATGCTTTGTGGGAAGATCTCTTTGTAGCAGTAAGCAAAAAAGTTTAGACTTGTTTGTCCATCCCCTCGAGAAGTGAGGTTTGTTATGGGACCCTGTTGGTTGAACAGGATATCTATCACAGCATTCTTGTTTTATTGGCGGACTTAAGCCAATGGAAGTTTCAGACGGCCACTTTCTGCGAGAAGGCGAACCTCCTTGAAGTGAGAACGGTTTGGAGATGGAAAGCCCCATGTAGTTTCCCGCAACCTGGGGCTTAATCCTTACGTTGTATAACAAACCCTGGAGGCAGCGGACATGGTGCTGGTGCGCTCCAAACTCTCTGACGTGGTCACTGCGCTGCACCTCTCCACTGCCATCTTCCGGAGGCGGGCGGAGTGAATCCTTCCTTCCCATGGTGGAGAGTGACAACCATGGGTGTCCTTTTTGGTTGGTTTGCTTAAAAAATAGAGGGCCCTGGTTTAGATGGGGTTTATTCCATTTACCAGGGCAGTCTATCTTTCCAAAAGGCCACCTATGGTGACAACGCGGGGCGCCTTATGTCTTTCGGGGCGTAGGGATTGAGAAAGCCACTCAAACTGAAAATGGGCAGCCTGGAAGTCGCCATGTTGAAAGGCATCCTTGTCCAGCAAGTCAGTGGGGGCGGTTTCATGTTTTAACCCCATGTCCATTGCCCTTATCCACTGGATTCAAATTAATGGCGGTGTGCGTGGTTACCTATTACTGACCCCTATTGGCCATCTTCGTAGGTTTTAGGAAGGTAGAAAACACAAGCCATTGTATAAGTATATTAGAAACAACAGTGAATGAAGCACGCTCCGCCATGTTCAATGGACCACGCTGCTTAAGTCACCCGCCCAGGATCCAGCTGAACTTCTTGTTCTCCCTGGGCTACAACTGCCTCAGCATCCCCCTGGCCGCGGGGCTCTTCTTCCTGCTGACGGGTCAGCCCCTGGCGCCCTTCGTCTCGGGCGGCGCCATGGCCCTCTCCTCGGTCTCGGTGGCCGCTGGGCTGAGTTCGGCGAAGAGTTTTGGGGTGGTCGAACCCGGAAGTGGTCTGAAGGGAAGCCAAAAGGACCGCCGAAGCCCTGTGTTCTTGTCTTTTTTCTTTTTTTTTTTTGGTTTGGGGGGGGGGGTCCAACCTGAAAGACAGACCCAAATGGATGTTCAGGACGGACATGCGTAATAGAATCTTCCGAATTGAACCCACAGAAAAAAGTTAAACACTTTTTGCAGAGGGGTCTCGCCAGCAACCAACTTTGACTGTGGCGACCTCGGACTATTACTTTTCACGTGTCGCCGAAAAAAATGTGCATTCTGCATAGCCTCACATTAATAAACCCTAGCTATATACAGGGCTGTTTCGATGACGATACGGTTCGGTACCGCAAGCTCCGCGATACCACTCGATTTTATTGATATGTATTGCTTTGAATATCCGATAAACTTGCGATACAGCAGGGGAGTATTGAACAATATCTCGATACTCAACCGCTGGGCGCTGCGGCTGCGCGCTGGTGTGCAAGCTGTGCTGCCAACAGGCCGGGAACCTCGAATTCGTCGCCAAAAGCCCGAAAGAAGCAAGAATCGAGCCGGCACTTCTGCGGGTGCAAGAGCAAGACACAATCCACTACACCAAAATACTCTTACAAGCCTCCTCAAAAAAAGGTCTGAAATCGACATTAATTTTGGTCACCCTCAGGAACCCTCAAAAACGATCTAACTCGCCGAGTTAGGTTGATTTCTGGCCTCGGCTGGTTGCAGCTGTCCCGGATGAGCCCTGGGAAGTGGGAACCCTCAAAAACGATCTAACTCGCCGAGTTAGGTTGATTTCTGGCCTTGGCTAGTTGCAGCTGTCCCGGATGAGCCCTGGGAAGTGGGAACCCTCAAAAACGATCTAACTCGCCGAGTTAGGTTGATTTCTGGCCTGGCTGGTTGCAGCTGTCCCGGATGAGCCCTGGGAAGTGGGAACCCTCAAAAACGATCTAACTCGCCGAGTTAGGTTGATTTCTGGCCTTGGCTGGTTGCAGCTGTCCCGGATGAGCCCTGGGAAGTGGGAACCCTCAAAAACGATCTAACTCGCCGAGTTAGGTTGATTTCTGGCCTTGGCTGGTTGCAGCTGTCCCGGATGAGCCCTGGGAAGTGGGAACCCTCAAAAACGATCTAACTCGCCGAGTTAGGTTGATTTCTGGCCTGGCTGGTTGCAGCTGTCCCGGATGAGCCCTGGGAAGTGGGAACCCTCAAAAACGATCTAACTCGCCGAGTTAGGTTGATTTCTGGCCTTGGCTGGTTGCAGCTGTCCCGGATGAGCCCTGGGAAGTGGGAACCCTCAAAAACGATCTAACTCGCCGAGTTAGGTTGATTTCTGGCCTTGGCTGGTTGCAGCTGTCCCGGATGAGCTGGAAGTGGGAACCCTCAAAAACGATCTAAGCCGAGTTAGGTTGATTTCTGGCCCAGGATGAGCCCTGAGAAGTGGGAACCCTCAAAAACGATCTAACTCGCCGAGTTAGATTGATTTCTGGCCTCGGCTGGTTGCAGCTGTGGGAACCCTCAAAAACGATCTAACTCGCCGAGTTAGGTTGATTTCTGGCCTTGGCTGGTTGCAGCTGTCCCGGATGAGCCCTGGGAAGTGTTCAACATGGAATCGGCTTGAAGCAGTCTCAGTCTGTTTTCTTGGCTTTCCATTTCTCCAAAGAGGGTCTCTTCTAAGCAGCCTCTCAAAGACTTTGCCAGCGCCTCCCGTGCCAGGCAGCCACCAGCACAGCAGCAGCTGGCTGCCGCCCTTCTGGCCCCAAAGGGCCCCTCAAAGCAAACCCCAACCGATACCGATACAAATCGGTATGATTCAGAACGATTTGCAGCGATAGTCTTCGATACGATGTGAGGTTGCGATACTTGCTTTTCGATACCGATAGCTCGCAATACGCAGCGATACGATTCGGTATGTTGTATTTGTATTGTTGAAACGACCCTGTATATAGTCTATTAATAGTAATAGGCTCCCCCCCAGAAAAGTGGTCTCATTCTCCTATGGACACCCCTTAGCAACCAGGGGTTGCTGAGTATGGGTCAGCGTTACTGCATCAGAAGTTCATTTTCCCCGTACTGAATCTAGCACATTTGTTTCCTCGCCCCTGTGGAGATTCCCCCGAATTTCTCAGGTGTCCTCCTCCTTGCTGTTGCGGCGGTACCGGGCCCCGACCGTGGAAGGCGCCGCAGACGCGTGGATTGAGAGCCGTGGAAGTTGTCGACGTATTTGGGGGTTCCAATTTGAGGGTTTTTCGTTTCGAGAGTTTCATGTGCTTTTTAGTGTTGCCTTTGTAAAGGGAAGCCAAAACAAAAAAAACAACCACCCATTTTGCAGGCCCTATTTTGACACATACCCATCTGGGCAAATTCCCGGTTGTTCAGTGGCATCAATTCGGTTGCCCTTTCCGTCTGCCAATAAAAGATCCCCTTTGTCTTCCAGGGTCGGTGAGCAGTTGGGAAATACAACGAGCTACAAGGGCCTAACTCATTAGCATGGGGGTTCTAGGGTACTTTGAATCCAATTTGGTCATGATTTCCGGAAGAAAACAGATGCGTTACCTGTTGCCACTAATATTACTTCAACTTCCCATATGGTTCAATTAGTCCAGGAGCTTACAGATCTGGCCACCCCCCCCCCCCCCCAGCTGATGAAGATTCTAGGAGATTCTGTGCTGTGAATGTGTGACTCATAGTTTATGTGGCCATTTGTTTTTCGCGGCCCCGTCAGCTTTCGGAATGGAATCTCCTTTTTTAGGTTTAAGAATCATATTCGTCTAAGGGCAAGTTGAACCTTGTTTCTAGTCAACTCAGATTGGCCGATGGGCGCTGGTTAAAGGGGGTTGCTGTGGGATTCCGTATCCCATTTCCCAGTTGTGGCACCCGTTTTCCTTTTGTCCTGGAGCATCCCGAGTAAAATTGTATGTGATTCTTTTCGGGGCGCCTCTTGGCTGATAAAACAGCTGGAAGGAAACCACAAATCGTGTAGGTGGCCTTAAACTGAGATTTTGCTCACCAGGTACCGTGGCCGAAAAAGTTGAGGTGACTTTCCGGGGCTGTTGCATGGCAAGAATTGTGGCCAGAAGCTGAGGCAACTTCCTGTTGTGCTGATAGACCAGAAACTGGAAGGAAACCAGAACTGTGCAGTTGGCCTTAAACCCGGGGCTCACTTCCCCGACAAACATACCATGTTTGGCTCACTAGGTATCCCTCGGCATCCCTTCCCAGGCCCTCCGCGGGAGTTTTGGTTCTCCCGCCTGGCGGAGCGCATGGGGCTCCGGGCGCGGCGCGAGCTGCTGGAGGACCGCCAGGCTCAAATCCTCTCGGCGCAGCTGCAGCTGCCACTCGGATCATCGGAGCGACTGTGGATGGACGAAATCCTGCACCACTTGGAAACCATGGGAAACCATTGTTAGTTTGCATTTACAGGGAAACCATTCTTTTAGGTTTGCCAGTTTCGTCCATCCACAGGATTGGATGCCGTGGCATATGGCGATGCTCACTGTTGCGTTTGGACCACTATGGAGGTACACAAGAAGTTGAGACTCTTTTTTGCCAATATACTTGGGAAGCGAGGATGCATCTATGGCTGTGGGTCAAAGAGAGCTGATCCTCAAACTGGAACCATGTGGAAACATGGACTAAAACCTGCAGTCTTGGTATCTGGTAGTTTAATTTTGACCCATACCAATATAATGTTAATATCGTTTTTTGCCCACCCCCCCAGAAGGTCAAACTTCAGATTTAGGCTGTTGAAGGAGAGAAGGTGGTCTGCGGTGAGATTGAGGCTTGAGGACACATCACGAAATTTCAGCAAAGACTAATTGACCGGGAGTTGAAATCCACTTTTGTGCTGAAGAAGTTGTTCTGCCGAACGCGCAGTACTTCTGGGGGCCCGCGTCAGAGTTTCGAATTGTTGTCTCTTTTGAGCGAAGTAATCGCTGAGCTTCTAAGGAAGGCACTCCCCAGGTCATGTTCTCCACTGACATTGCATTCATAACAGCTGCTGCCATACACACCGATCCCAGCTCAAATGAAATCCTTTGTGTTCTTCCGCAAGGGTGGTGTGGTTGCCCCAAAGAGTTTGTTTCCGCGTGCAGCCGACGGTGTTAATTATTATGATAGCGCAGCGCCACGGCGCAGTGCCGCTGTGGGCGCCGTGCACAGCGCCAAGTGGCGCCGTGCTGACATGGGTGCAATGGACACCCAGGGTAGGGGAGTCCCGTGTTTTCACCTAGGTCCCCCAGTAGTGCGCTTTTTGGGGGAGAGTTCCCCTAATAGACTAGACTACAGAAAGAAGGGTACCCTTATTCCAACCTCTCTACTGGAGGACCTAGTCACCGTGCTTCCACATGGCCTGCCTCATTGCTCCAGGCAGTCCAAATGCCGCCCCGTCGACCCTTGTTACACCGGGAAACCCAAACAAAACCACCAATCTTGGGGTTTTAACCTTTTTTATCCCTCCCCCCACAAGAACTAGCACAACCAGAAGCAAAAAACACCGGACAACCCCGCCCCCCTGGCAGTCTAGCCCCCTCAGCCCATGCGCATGGCTGAGGCAAGGCATGGTGGAGACCTGCGGACATCTCAAAGGTGCCGACTGCGCTTGCGAGCCCTGCCTTTGCCAGAGGTGCGGCTCGCACGTGAGCACCGCAGCATCCGAGTCCTGAGCATGGCGCAGCCCAAGTGAGCCACTTGATGCCACGGGCCCCGGGGAACGGGGGAACGGGTGAGCGGGACACCTAAGTTGCAAATTGGCTAGACGCCCAAATAGGGTTGGATGGCAAAGCGCGTTGACGCCCCTGATGGTACACACCATCACGGAAGCAGTGGATTCCCTTGTATGCAATACTTGGGATCTGTGCATGGAGTGCAGGCTGCAGACAACAGGCTCTGGAGCCATGGCTGAATTCCCCAGTACAGCGCAGCGACGTGCGTGGCAAAATGTAAAGATCATGCCGAGTAGTTATTAGGATTATTTGTGCCATGTACAGCGCATAGCGGGCACCATTGTAGCCGGAGAGGCTGCCTTGTACTTAGCGAGCTCACCGATCGGTGCTCAAACAAGCTGAGAGAGATGACAGCTCCTTTCGCGGGCACTCCCGATGTTCGGTTTGTGAAGTGAAGTTGGGGTTGCGGAAATGAGGGTTGGCTTCCACTTCCACTTCTGTGATGCCAGGGAACCTCCCTCAAAAATGTCATAAATCGTCTATTGGAAGACCTTCAATTAGTTCCAGAACATCTCCTTGACAGAATCAGAACACTTTTTTTGGCGTGCGGCCAAGCTTGATTTCGACACCCCGCCACAAATGGGACCATCTCCCTTGTTTCCTGAGTTCCGAAGGCTTGTTTTGCAGGATGCGCTTCCTGGCTGTCCGCCGAAAACAAGAGACCGGGAGAGGGCATGGGTTGGGGCCAACCAAAAGGCACCAGGCCTATGGTTTTCCTTTGGCTCAAACAGGGCCCCCTCCCGCAAAGAACAGCAACGGCAAGCAAAAGGAACCCTGCGGTAGTAGCTGCAATAGGCCGCAGAAACCCCCTTGTTGGGGGGAGGGGGCCTTGCAGTTGGGGGAGGGGGGAGAGGGGTGCTTGACCACCATAGGAGGTTTGTGCAAAGCAACTGTTTGTTTGTTTGTCCCCGGCGGAGAGCGGGCGGGGGGGGGGGGAGGAGTGTGCTTGACAACTATAAGTGCATGTATTTTAGTTTCTGGGGGAGAGCAGGGGGGTAGGGGGCTGAAACATGTCCCGCCTTGCAAGCGAGCGCCAGGCCGGAGCTGGAGCTGCAGGTATGTACCCTAGAACCGGCAGGTGGTGGTTTACCCACCAGTTTTGCTCACTTCCTGAGTTTTTCTTCGGACTTTAGAAAGACTTTTTGGGTTTGGACCATTTTAGTGATAAATGCACGGGTCGGACTTGTTTTGACCAATCAGTTCCTGGACTTTAGTCACTTGTTGGGTTTGGACTTTGGACCTTTTAGTGGTCAATAAACAGGTCGGAGGTGTTAGCAATCCATCCACTCAGGAAGTGAGTTGTGAGGGAACAACCTGGAGCCTCTGAACTTTCCGGGCGCAACTTCCCTCAGATCAGGCGCCTGCAGAGCGATTTGGAGGGTTTTGGAAGACCATAGACCGAGTGGGGGTGGGGAGGGGTGGCGGTTTCTGAGGCAAGGGAAGCTCTAAGCTGCTGGAGCAATGGGCCGCACACCCAGCCAAGCGATTTTGTTCTCGCAGTCGTTCGCTTACTTCAGAAGTTTCTGGTCTTTTCATCCGGGAGGCTTGGACCATTTTTGTGGCAAAAACCTTCCTAAATTCCTATCCAACCCCGAAACCCCCCGCAAAAATCAGCACTTTGTAATGGGAGCCCTGGGGAGCAAAGGATCGGTGAGGTTTAGTGAGTCAGTTTGGGTCGCACATCTCACCAACTTGCACGCAATGCAAGATGGTCGCCACTTTCCCCAAGCCACTTCGCTATGCACTGAGCTTTCCCATGTGTCGGGCTTTCACCTTTCAGGCAACCTTTGATTGGTGGTTTGCATTGGTTTGAAATTGGATTTGAACCCCTGGCTTTTGCACAGGGGGCTCCAAACCTCCACTTAGAGGGGGCTCCAACCACCAAGTAGACAGGGGTCACAAAGGATTTTCTTTGCACAGTTGCAATTTTCCGGTGGTTTTCCTGATTTTCCCCCCTCGCCTTGGAGTGGTTTGGAATCGGATTTGAACCCCGGTAAATAGGAACCCACCCCCAACAACCACTAAGCCACCGATTCGGCTCCAAACCACCAAACAAGGGGCACCCAGGTGAACTTTGGACAGCATCATGGCCCCAATATTTGAGCCTGGGATTTTGGTCAAGATCTGAGAAAACCATTGGGGGGGAACCAAATTCGGGGCCCCAGAAAAAAGGCAATTCTCCCAGGTGAAACAAAAAACCCCAAGAACCAGTTTCAGACTTTGGAGTAAACACAATACTTCTACCAGATGAAAAACAAAACCCCAACAACCAGTCCCCTGACTTCCGACTTCCCGACATGGGGTGACCCTTGGCCCACGTAGGTGTCGGTGCGGCGCCGGACGCGCAGCGAGGCGCTGGAGGCGCTGCTGCGGCGGCGCCAGGAGCGGCAGCTTTGGCGCCTGGCGGCAGGCGGAAAGAAAGCGACCGCGACCGCTCGATCGACGCCGGACCGCCCCGCTAGACTCGAGCCGGGGTGTGGGAGCACTCGGGGTTGATCCAACCACTTCTGTGATTTTTTTGGGAATCTCCCCCCTTTTTGTTGGGGGGTTGGACCGCCTGTCGTGCAAGGAGAGACTCGCGAGATTGGAGCCTTCCATGTTGATTTTCTGCTTGTTGCGGCGCCTGCTTGCTTTCCCGTGGTCTGACATTGAATCTCGAGATTTGGTTGAAGGGTCCAGGAACCTTGGCAAATGAGTTCCCTTGTCGCGTAAAATTGAAGCACGCCATTCTACTGTGGACGAAACCCTGCACTCCCTACTGTGGATGGATGCGAAATCCAGAAATCGCACCACTTTATAAGAAACGAAGGCATAAGGTTTGTTGGCAGTTTGAGTTCCTATGTTGCTTTTGTTTGGTTTGAGGTATCTTGACCCCTTTAGTAAATAAACCTCACTCCCTGAATTCCATCGCGGACTTTAGAAGCACTTTTTGGTGTTGAACCAGCACAAAGTGGTAAACACAAAAGTTCAGATTTCGTTTGGCCAATCCACTCAGGAAGTAAGATGTCGTTTTGGATCAATTCAGTGTGGCCTGCTCTTTGCTTGGGAGCGGGGATAGGGTTGTAAGGACCACCATTTATTTTAGTTTGGATCCCCCCTTAAGGTGGGGACCGGGTCGCATCGCCAGGGGAAGGTCTAGATTGGCAGCACATCCGCAACGAGTACTACCTCTGCACAGTTCCGGTTGGCGCTAAGCAGGCGCGTCCGCATAAGATGCGGGTAGAGGCCATTTCCTCCCGTAACCGCCTAGATTTTATGGTCCACATGGATACATGCATGACTTAAAGTTTGACAAGGGGTCACATACGCAAACAATGCCGAACAAATACAGCCAAATACAGGGTTCGGCGCACGTAGCCTGTCATACTGGCCAAATGGCTCGCCTTTTTGAGGACCTTGGGGTACATGTTCACTGGGGCAACAAGATGAACGTGGCCCTGGGGTTCGGTCCTTGTCCATTTGGTCCCCCCGTTCAAGCACAGATGTTGTGTAGCCCAGAATAATAAACCCCCTGGTTGAGTAAAAGGGGGGGCTGAGAGTCTGGCATTAGGCTGAGGGTGCCTCAGTGTGAAGCAATCTGAGGTTGAGGTGAGCCTCGACGACTGCATTGATGCCTTCACGGCTGCGGGAGGCACAGGCGGGGAACGGTTTGCAGACTCAAGACTCGACGCTCAAGTCTCCGTGCGCCGTCGGGTGTCTCAGTTATTCAGTGGCACCCTTTTCCCCATGTTTTCAACTGGCTGCCCCACCAAAAATGGTCTTCCCCAAAAAGGTGTGAGTTCTTTCCTTATGCCGTTCGTCGTTCCAAAGCGGAATAGACCTCACTTGGATGATCAAGAAAAACGAAGAGGTCGCTGCCCAAATGGCTCCCTTTTTTCCAGGGTAACTGAACAACTCTTCCCCAGAAATAGCTCCCGTTTTCTTTGTTGTTTTGCTTTTTCCCCAACAGCTAAGGGGTCTCAGCCCAGATAAGGTTTGGGGGTGGCTTGGGGGAGCTCTGGAGTCAGGTTCGGGCAAGGTTCCGGAGGTTCCGGGGATGTTTGGTGCAGGCCAGGTGTAAGATTCAAGGCAGGTTCCGGAGGTTCCGGGGTGGTCTGGTGCAGGCCAGGTGTAAATGTTCCGGAGGTTCCGGGGTGATCTGGTTTTTTGCCTGGTTAGTGGAAAACAGAAGGAACCCCAATAAGCTCAGGTGGTATCCCAACAGCTAGGCGCTGAAGTGATCGTTGCGTCTTAGTTCTTCACCTTACACTTGGAACCTTCCTTGAACCTTACACCTGGCCTGCACCGGGTCCTAATTCCAGCCTAGAACTGAGGTGTGTGCTTGCTGGACCTGGGCTGCGGTGTGGGGGCGCTCCTGGCGCGCCTCAGGCCGTTTTTCGTTTCGCCACTGTGGTGCTTTTGACCGAAAGACGTGGCCGCGTCGCGTTTTGTAGGTGGCTTCGGTGCTCCTTTTGGCTTCCCTTGTTTAAAACAGTGGCTACCCCCAAAGGAGGCAAATGGGCTTTCCATGA
Organism: Effrenium voratum; assembly: GCA_963377175.1. Lineage (NCBI taxonomy): Eukaryota > Dinophyceae > Suessiales > Symbiodiniaceae > Effrenium > Effrenium voratum. The sequence goes on along the minus strand of CAUJNA010000358.1, from coordinate 669,390 downwards.
AGCCTGCAAAAAGGAAGACACCCTGGATCTGAGCTGGGGAAGTCCCAACTTGACGTGCGCGATCTTGATAGCGTAGGCTTAACCAACCTGGTCGCTATATGTCCCCTACCTTTTGAAACAAGAGTTTACTTGGCGTGCTTGTGCTTTGGGTCCTTGAGGCGGGACAAGGCCAAAGCTGCCTTGCTGGATTGGTCCTCGAGTTTTGGGGTGACCTCCGTGCATGACTTCGACATCTCCATGTTCACTCCGCCGCCAGGCTGGATTGCTTCGGAACATCTCGGCTGGGTTGAATCTTTCACTTGTTTGGGGCAGCTTTCGGGGGGGGGGGGCTCAACAAAAGGCTCAAAAGGAGGGTTCATCTGTTGTGGATACCACCTGGGTGTATTGTTGGGGTAAAGTGTGGGTTCCCCACCTACCAGCAGCAAGTTAGAGAACGGTTGGTTTATTGGGGACAACGGCCACATTTGGTCCACCCCCACTTCCCTTTTAACATGGTGGATTGGGGGATAGGAGTTTGATATGGAGCTGGGTCTTCTGACTCAGGGAGTCAAAAGATCAGAAAAAAAACGTTCCCATGATTTCGATGTCTCCCCTCAAAATGGACTTGGGGGGCGGGGGGATTTCACCCGGAGATTCGTGTCATTTTCCTTTGGAAGACTAGACGATTGGAGCTTGATAAGATTTGTTTCTTGCTCGTCTTGGACCCCTAGGTGAGTCCTTGCAGCACTTAATCAGGCATTTCCCTTTGCTTGTTTCTGCACAGTGGTTCTTCTTGGTCAGACGGTTCCCACTGCCCGAGGACACTACCCCCAGAGGAATTCGGAGATGTCTACCCTTCAAGGTGTGGCTGTTGGTTGGCTGTATGTCACTTGTCACCATGTCCCATGAAACCTCCGTCGCTGGGGGGTCAAGTTGTCAAGCCTCAGTCCGTGGAAGTCGGCCCACTTAGTCCCAAGCCTCACTCCCACTTGCGGGACTTCACTGGGGATATGAACCACTTGGGGCGGTCATCCACGTGTCGTAGGGACAAGGTGTGGAGAAGTACCCGGCATCGCATGCTCACCGCATTTCTTCAGAGCCCGGCCATAAGACCTCATTTGGGGGGCGGTGGGTTAGGGGGGGGATCGGATCTGGCAGGCTATCCGGACTTTTTCGAGATGCAGCTCCTGCGCTTCAATTTGGATTTCCTCGCGGAGCATGCTGACACTGCCACTCGGTTCACTTGATACGGCTGGCATGGCATGGAAAATAGAGCAGATGCAATCACAGATTAAAAGCGGGGGATCCTCGAGGAGCAGGGATGAAGAAGGTACTTTTAAATCTACTTTAAAGAAGGTGATATGTGGCATGGACCGACCTTTCAGCTAAGGATCTTGCGGGGAAGCGATTCGACATCATCACCTCACACTACTGTGCCTTGACAGGAGAGGCGTACCTGGAGTCTCCGTGACCCTTAGAAAATGGGGTCATTACCCCAAATAATGGGGTCAAACCCCATTTTCTAAGGGTCATGGAGACTCCAGGTAGCCCCTTTTTGACTTCCATGTGGTGTTGGGAGGAGGTGGTGCTAAGTTTAAAGGGCCAATGCCATTGCTGCCGAAAGCGCATCAGCAGGCATGTAGGGGAATCTTCCCTTTTTCCGATGCCATTTTCTACTAGCTATCCCGAACCTCTGCTTTTTCACCCTGTAACCACCTGGGCCGTCAAATTTCCCTGAAAGAACAATTACGTTGCACCCATAATACTGTGAGTTCCCTTTTGTATGGGCAGTCTGAGGGTTCAGCTACTTGTTTCTGGGGCCGTGGTGTTTGCCCTTCAATCTAGCGCTGACTTTGGGCAAATGGGGCCGAGGGCTTCCCCAACTCTCAGGGTTTGTGTTGCTCAGTATGTGGTTGGTTCGTTCAAGACTTTCTTGGACGTCTTTTTGTGAGGGTTCCCCAATTAGGTAGGTGTTCGGTTGAAACCGAAAAGAAAACTACTGTTTTGACTTCCCAGGATTCCGCGTTTCGTAGCATGCCAAACCTGGTGCAAAACAGAACTCTGCATGGGAGCTTTGTGGTGAGGAAGCGGCTGCCATGCGAACATGCTTCCAGGATCCAGGCACGGCCTATTCAATATCCTCATGAGCTACTCAGTCACGACATGTGGCCGGCCATACAAGGAAGGTCAGCTTGCTTGGCCAAAGCGAATCGACCTTCTAACCTTTTTGCTCTCCCATTTTGGGATCCCATTTTTCGTAAAGATCCCAAAAAAGTTAATACTTCCAGGCCTTTTGGGCCAAGTGAGTTAAACAAACGGACTCTGCTCCCGTGGCCACGGTCCATGGAGCGAAGCACGTCGATTTACAGAAGCCCAATGCAAGTGGCGGTGTTTATTCACATCAAGCCAACAACTCTGCTTTGCTAATGGGTCCAGAGCGATCCCCCAGGCACCATCCATGTAGCCAAACACACCTCTTGTTGCCTAACAAGGCACTTGATGCAAGTACACACCTCTTGTTGCCGAAGCCAAGTGTTGCTGTTTGATTTAGCAATCAGACATCCGGGACCAACAGCGAAACAGCGCAATCGTTTCCGAGGTTGGTGCCACCTGCAGGACCCACTGGGTGCACTGAGCTGTGCCTTTGGGCTTCTGAGCTGCGGAGGGGTCTTGCTCTTTATGGAGCCGCTACATGTGCCTTGCCAACCGGTTTTTTCAGGTTGGCGGCGAAATGGGTGTGGTTCCGATTTGTTTTGAGGGCACCGGATTTTGTGTGTGTATGGTCGGTCCCCTAAAAAATGACACTCATACGGAACTGAATCTAAGCCTAGTAGTCCCTGTTGGCCAAATCCCTGGGGGCTGCCTTTGTTTCAGTTTTTTGAGAGGGGGGGAACTCCTTCGAAGTGGACAAACAAGACAAAAGGAGGCAAGGATATTCTTGCCCGTGGAAATCACCTGGGCCTCTGCCACTGCTGGTTGAAGCCTTTCGGGGTCGACCCCATGAGCCATTCACTTAGACGGACTCCAAGCCAGTCCTACTTAGACATTGAATGGACGCAGTCTGGCTGGTGGATGGTTTGTTCCAGTAACTCAGTAGCAAGCTTGATCCATCCCAACTTGTGCGAAAGGGATTTCGTCCATCAGGAATCAAGTGAAAACTGTTTTTCCTCCCCTCCCCCTCTCCAATTGAGCGGAAAGGTCCTATATGGGCCACTCCGCTTTCATAGAATCACAGCAAGTGTATTATGAGGGGATAAATGCTTAGGATAAGGTTGAGGGACTTCAAATCCTGAAAGTAATGGTAAAGGAATCGTGTGCGTGATTTTTCCGGCTCTCATGTTCACTACCCACAGAAAGCCAACTTTGGGCACATGTATGGCGAGCTCACCGATTCGGAGTTGACTTGAGCTTCCCCATTTAATTAGGTCCTTTACTTAGGGGTTGCCGTATTGCAGTTTTGGGAAGAATATAACTTTGCCAAGGTAACTAGTCAGTAAGGCAAGGGCTGATTATGGGGGAGCAACCCGATTGACACGCTGGGCTCTCAACTCCTTGCATGTGACCGGCGTTATGCATTTGGCCTTCTAAAGATGAACGAGTTGGAGCACGTTGAATGGGTCCAAATAGAAGAGGGCCCTGGTGTCCTTTGATTCCCTTACAACCTGATCTGAATCCCCAACCTGCCGTACCGGCAGGAACACACAAAGGGTGTTCTTTGGGTCCCATGCCAATCTACAGGGCCGTATGTGCTTTTGAGCTCCTGGAAACCATAACCTGAATAACGCAGCCTGGCAACAACTCAACCTTAAAAAAGAGAGGTGGATCCCCAAGTAAGAACCTGCAGCTTGAACCCCACAGAAGGGCCGATAGTGGGCAAAAAGGGGTGTTCCCTGGTGGTTTTCCTTTGTTGGTTTACCACATAGTTGCTTGAGGAGGCCTTAAGGAATGGGAGAGTGGGTGAATCAACCCTGGAAAACAGCAAGTCTACTACAAATGAGGCAGGGTTGCTTGAACGTCTGTGGGGGGGGGGGCACCCGGGCACGCGCTGCCTCTCGATTCGATTTTCGAGTCTCAGGTGCCGTCGGGCTCCTTGCCGTACACGGACCACAGGCATCGGGCTAAATGCGTGGCTTCGGCTCAAAAGAAACCCCCGAAATGGTTGGGGTTCTCCTGGCTTCCCGTCAAAACCGACAAAGGGTTCTACAAAAAAAACCGACCCCCGCATTCTGGGCCCTTGGACAAATCACCGGTTCCCTGCAAAAGAAGGTGGGGTTTTCGAGGTATCCTGTAAGGAACCCACTTTTCTTTTTGTGTTCACTAAGAGTTTGGGTAAGCCCAACAAATACACCAAAAAGGCTTTAAGCTATTGTATGTTCCATGGGTCACTGATCAACTGGAGGGCAGTTGCCGTTTTGTTTTTGTTGAAAGCCGGTGGATTTCACTTTGCAGTTGGGGTGTTTTTTTCCTTTTTGTCCCCCCCAAAAGGGCGTCCAACGCTTGGCGAGTTGAACAAATCTGGCCGCGAGCAGGCGGCAGCAGCTGCTGGTTTACAAGCCCAGTTCTATTTGAGGGGTGTCTTTAAGGGTACCATTTTTGGTTGGTTTCGAAGGCAAACCAATTTGTTTAAAGGAAGCCAACCATTTTTGGGGTCCCCAGAAACGACACCCTTCTTGCGACTACCTCGAGGAAGGCTTTAACCGGGGAGTTCCCTTGAGGAAATCAAGCAGTGAGTTTTCATCTGCCGTGCAATCAATCATGGAACCCTGACCTGCAAGGGACTTATTAGAACAGTCAGCTTCCCCTGAATTGGTGGTTTGGATTGGTGGGTTGGCAGTTGAACCCCACTTCCTTTTGAAACCAAATGGGAAAGGTAGCCCCTAACGTCCACACCACAAGCCGAACCACCAAACAACGGGGGAAGCTGAAACAAGGTTGAGATAGTGGCAAAAAGGGTGTCTTGTTTGGGGACCCCCAAAATGGTTGGCTTCTTTTTAATTTTGAGTTTGTTAATGTCCAAGCCAGCAAACCGAACCACCAATTAGAGGCAAGCTGAAACAAGGTTGCATTTCAGCCGCAGGCTCTACGCCTGCGGCACCTCGCCGCTGCGCATGCAAGGGCTGCTGCGCGGCTGGGCAGGGCAGGCGTCGCATGGCGTCGCGGTCGCTGCACGGAGCCGATTCGTCGCCTGGGTCGTGTCAAAAGAATATATAAATATTTCATATATGAAGAACACAAGTAACATATTATTAATATTAATTGAGTTATATGTACGTGTTTGTCTTACTTTTTTTTAAATATAATTTGATAAACGGTGGATGGATGCGAAATCCGCTTCTCGCACTGCAAAATGAAGCCATGGGAAACCATCGGTATGCACAGGGGATTCGAATCGTTCCAGGCTTTCTTAGGTGGTGCAGGATGGATGTCGTCCATTTCAGTAGGTTGAACCCCTCCAACACAATGTACCACCCTCCCGATGGCTGTCCAATGGCACCCAAAGAAGGTCACTTAACAATCCATTTGACAATCGTTGGGGTCCCTTTCGTGGTATAGTATCCATCTGGTTTCGCTTTGAAAATCGCACAAAGTGGGGTTGGCTGCTGGTTGGGCCGTCTCTTGCAACCGCCGAGTTGGCTTCTATGGACTTCTTAAAGTCTTAGGTTTTTATGGGTTGGTTTGTCCAGGGATCCTTCAAAAAGGCAGTCACCAAAAAGCAGGAACAAACAAGGTTTTTCGAAATATGGATAGTTGATAGTTGGCCATGGGTCAAAATCCCGTGCCCCCAGTGAACATCCGGATCCCAAAACGGTTTTGACTCACAGCCAGTTGCAAACAAGGAATCAACCCCTATATACTTTCCCTGAGCCATGTCTCTCCAGCTGCCAGGGCGTGGCAGTGTTCTCTGCCTGTCAAGCAGGCGCAGCGCTCAGCGCTCTATGCTGAGGAAGGAGTTTTCAGAAAGTGACTTCTTGGTTGCCCAGAATTTTCAGAAAGTGACTTTTCAGGAAGGAGTTTTCAGCCCACAATTTTGAAGTTACCCAAAGGGACCCTTAACGTGGGACTAGTATTTGGTTCGCCGCGTGTTTCGCACCCAGTTCTTGGGGGCCACCATGGAGATGTCACCTTACTGGACCCCAAAGGAATCCTTCTCCAAACGCAGCGTCCTCTAGAAATTCAAGAGCAAACAATGCCTTCGAAGCCCCAAACCTTGCAATACTAAACCAATTACGATCTAGCTTGGAGCCAATCAACCAACCTGTGTTCCCACCCGCGCCGGGTGGTTTATTGAAAAGCATGAAACCAGTGCTCAACCAATTTGAAACCAATACGAATGCCAGTCCGAAAGCGATCTTGTGTGTTCCGTTTGCAATTGCTTACTGAGAAAGTGCTGTATTTCAGGTTATCTTGAGTGTGTCGTTTGGATTCGTGGATTGGCGATTTGAACTGGTTCTCGTAGAGGGTAGACCACCCTCGAACCTCCAAACCGCCAATCCAAGAAAAAGGGAAGCCCCATTCAGGCTTCCCCAATTTGGTGGTTTGGATTTTGGATTTGGATTTGAACCCGTGGTTCTTGTGCAAGGTAACTGGGAAACCACCCCTTAACCACCAAACCAATCCAATCCACCAACTAGATGGAAGCTCCTTTTTCTTAAGTGATTGAAGCGAAACCTCTCTTGAAAGTCGAATTGGGGGACGGCGGGTTAGATTTCGACCCCCGGAGTTTTTTCCCTTTCACAGCTTCATGGTTTTGACTGTTTGTGACCGGAAAACGGGGAAATGGGACTTGAGGCAGGGGCCAAGCCACTGATTGAAACATGTTTATGCCTTCGGACCGAAAACCGCGCTCAACGGCGTGCGCGTTTTCAGTTCGTTGGCAGAAATCAGAAGCATCGCTGATCAGCACACCCGCTCACGATTACCCGTTCAGCACTGCAGTCATGCCTGCCACATGATCAGCACACCCGCTCACGCGTACCCGCTCAGCACTGCAGTCATGCCTGCCACATGATCAGCACACCCGCTCACGCGTACCCGTCAGCGCTGCAGTCATGCCTGCCACATGATCAGCACACCCGCTCACGCGTACCCGCTCAGCACTGCAGTCATGCCTGCCACATGATCAGCACACCCGCTCACGCGTACCCGCTCAGCACTGCAGTCATGCCTGCCACATGATCAGCACGCCCGCTCACGCGTACCCGCTCAGACTGCAGTCATGCCTGCCACATGATCAGCACACCCGCTCACGCGTACCCGCTCAGCACTGCAGTCATGCCTGCCACATGATCAGAACACCCGCTCACGCGTACCCGCTCAGCACTGCAGTCATGCCTGCCACATGATCAGCACACCCGCTCACGCGTACCCGCTCAGCACTGCAGTCATGCCTGCCACATGATCAGCACACCCGCTCACGCGTACCCGGTCAGCGCTGCAGTCATGCCTGCCACATGATCAGCACACCCGCTCACGCGTACCCGCTCAGCACTGCAGTCATGCCTGCCACATGATCAGCACACCCGCTCACGCGTACCCGCTCAGCACTGCAGTCATGCCTGCCACATGATCAGCACGCCCGCTCACGCGTACCCGCTCAGCACTGCAGTCATGCCTGCCACATGATCAGCACACCCGCTCACGCGTGCCCGCTCAGCACTGCAGTCATGCCTGCCACATGATCAGCACACCCGCTCACGCGTACGCGCTCAGCACTGCAGTCATGCCTGCCACATGATCAGCACGCCCGCTCACGCGTACCCGCTCAGCACTGCAGTCATGCCTGCCACATGATCAGCACACCCGCTCACGCGTGCCCGCTCAGCACGCGTGCCCGCTCAGCACTGCAGTCATGCCTGCCACATGATCAGCACACCCGCTCACGCGTACGCGCTCAGCACTGCAGTCATGCCTGCCACATGATCAGCACGCCCGCTTGCGTACCCGCTCAGCACTGCAGTCATGCCTGCCACATGATCAGCCCACCCGCTCACGCGTGCCCGCTCAGCACTGCAGTCATGCCTGCCACATGATCAGCACACCCGCTCACTCGTACGCGCTCACCACTGCAGTCATGCCTGCCACATGATCAGCACGCCCGCTCACGCGTACCCGCTCAGCACTGCACTCACCCACCCAACCTACCGACCAACCAGCCACCCAGCCAACCAAGCAGCTAGCGACAGCATGGCCACAACACAACACAGCATGCAAAGCATATGTCCCGAATTCGCTGTCTTCGCAATCGCCGCTGCTGTATCTCTATGTAAAGTCTTGGCAGTGGCGGTACATCTTGCGACAGCGAGAGGTGGAGACGCAGACTGTGCGAGCCCTGCGCCGGAGGTGAAAACGGCAAGGCAGCAGAGTGGGCGAGATAACTCGCGTTTCGCCTAGGCGAAACGCAAAACGCATGAAAAACTGACCCCTGTTTTCGGCCTCGTTTTTGGGGACACAGTAAGCGTTTCGCCTAGGCGAAACGCAAGTTTTTTCCAGAAATGTGGCTAACCGCAAGCGCGGTTCTCGGTCCGCCGGGATGTTTATGTAGGCCTCCATTGACAATGGGGGGGGTGCTAAGAAATGGATGCGTTCCACTGGTTCAGATCGATCTTATTCCATTCACCAGGGAAAGTCATGTATTTCTCCACAAGGTCCCCTACTTAAAGGGGGGCTGTACTTAGTAAGTGGCTCGTAAGACTGGTTATAACCCACTACCTACCATACGTATGAGTTGTAAGTCTCCTAAGTGGATTGTGGGTTATAACTAGGCTTACTAACCACTTACTAAGCACAACGCCCCTGCAACTCTGCCCGAGGAGGGGACCGCAAGCACGTGCTGGCGCTGCAGAAGCGCTCGGAGGGCCCGTTGCCGCTCCCAGCGCTGTGCTTAGCTTGGGGGGAATTTGGCACCCCGCCGGTTCGTTCGGATGGTGCAAGGCTCAGTTGTCTTGCTGCACTGGGCGTATTTTATTGTTGATGGCTAAGTATGTTGTTGGATCTTTGGACTTTAACTTTTTAGGGAAACAGAGGATGTTCCATTGGACCCATACAAGTTAAACAACTGCTTGCAGAGGTCTCGCCGGCAACCAAGTTTCGAGGGTACCCACAAAATTTGGTGGTTGGTGAAAAGGAAGCCAACAGTCGTGAGACAATGATGTGGAACCGGGGCAGGGTATCGGAAGCCCAAATGCAGACCGGAAACCACAAGTTTGGGGATCCCCTCCCAAAGACAACATGAAACTTACACAGGGGTTTCCTGAAAAGGAACATTGTCTTCCAGGAACCCCTATGCAGGGTCTATGCTTACTTTTTTTGGAGGGCACCCCTTTGATACAATCCCAAGGCAGCACTGTGCCCGGGCAGCTTCGGCTTGCCGGTGGATGCGCGCACTGGAGACTTGGAGTTCTTCGCAGCTTGGCCTGGGAACAGCTGGTGGTTGGCATTTCAACTTGTGTTGTTACCTTGCTCGAATGTTTTCCATGATTTCCATGACCATCCTGTTATGTGTGTGTGTTTTTTTTTTCATCTGGTTTTCTGGTTTCCTTTGTTTGGCTACGGGGTACTCGATCCCAAGAACCACGAACCGGTTTGGTCCTTGGATGCATACACATTGAAGCTTGGTGGATGATGCTTCTGCAAGATGGTTGTGGAACCTGCGCTTCGAGGCTACTGATTACTGTCCAAGAAAGCCCCATTTCAAAGTGATCGATGAGTCATGTCTAGGTCCCCCAGTATGTAGTGCCCTTATTTTTTCTTTTTTGGGGTAGGGTTCCCCTACTAAAATAGACTACCTAAACAAGTTGGTACCCTTGTTCTATCCTCTCTACTGGAGGACCTAGATGTTGACGGGAAGTCCAACTTCGTGCAGAGACCCGCGACATGTCAACATCCTGGCAAGTGACCACCCTTGAGGCTGGCTCCCACCAGTATCACACGGGATTCCGAGCAGTATCACACGGGATTCCGAGCAGTAAGGTTACAGTTGCTCGAGGATGCTGGAGAGAGAGAGAGAGAGAGAGAAGGTTACTGTTGCATCCTCTCAATGACCCTCAAGATGTTGACTCCATCCATGGGCAACAAGGGAGCCACGTCAGAAAACTAAGCCAAGAGCAAAACGAAGAAAAACACAACAACTAAACAAGGAGCATGAACTTGGGGCCACCGCATATTCGTGTCGCCAGATAGTTGCCCGGTTGTCATTCGGCGTTGTCCACGGCTTGCGCACAGTTGCTATGCGTGGGATGACTTTGGAGGGTTCCTGGCGGCCGTGTCCAAAACGTCTGATTGAGTCAAAGCCAACGTACCCAAAGCCCAAGGTTGGGACGTCTTGGCAGCCAGGAAGATGGGCACTTTGAAGGGGGCAGGAAAACGGTCATGTCCCCTTCGTATTACTTACAGCCCAACCTTCCCCCACCCGTGTGTCTGTATTTTTGTTGGGCAGGCTTGTGAATAATAGCTAAAAGAGGCTATGGCAAGACAATCTATGGCGCCCTTGTGCCTCAGAGGCTTTTCACCTATGGCATCGTACGAGTTTCGCGCGAGTTCCGACAACAAATTGACAACTAACCCCTGAACAAGTTAGGAAAGCGAAGGTTTAGGCGTTTAACCCTGCGACTCCTTGAGAGCCAGAGACAAGTTTCCTCCCCTCTCTCGCCCTCTTTCAACACGGCCTGGAGAAATTGATTGCCCCCGTCCCCCCTCGAACTCCCCAAACTCAGCTGAGCTCAATAAGAAGCGTAAAGTCGTTGTTCTCAAAGAAATCGACACTTCGAAGCGAAGGCATCTCCAGCTGCGGCAGATTTCAAGGAATGGCTCCGCCTCTGCAAATGCTGAGCGCGAGTGTTTTGTCCGAGCGCCCTTCCGGCGACTGGGTTTGCCTTTTGGCCTCTTTTGTTTTTGGGAGCCTGAATTGGCGGACAATTTCTGGGAGGTGGTTGGAACTGCCGGAGGGGTCCAACCTACTTGTTTTCAATGAGCAAACATCGGTCGGAGGCCTTCAAAATGGTTTTAAAGTCGGATGGAGCGCACAGACGACTTGGCGTGCGGCGTGAGGCTCCTGTGATGCGGTAACCTACCGCCGGCAAATCTGGGCAAATGTCAGCCAAGACCAAAACGATGGACTGTTTTGGGCAGCACTTGCAGTGTTGCAATGCCAGTGGTCCACGCTTTGGTCCGTGTAACTCTTCTTCTTACAACTACTTGAATCCAGGGATGCAACAATTTTGCTTATGTACTTGCTTTTACTGCACCCTGCTCCAGCATCTTTGTGGAGAGCTTTGCAGATGGCTGGGCTGGCTGTTGGACCGGGCCAGAGCCAGTCGGTTTCTGGTTGTTTGTTGCTCCTGTCGGCCTTGCAATGCCAAAAGTACTGCAAGCCGTGAAAAGCATTCCATGGATGGATTCTCATGCGGTACCCGTGTACAGACCGGAGGACCCACATCACTTTGCGCTCAGAAAAGGAACGAAGGAAAATCAGCTGAAACTCGCAGTGCCATGAGGGGCTGGTTCATTCACCCCAGTGAAGTTATTGCGCCCTGATATGCGTGAAAGCGACCCAGGGAATTTTTGCAGCCCTGTGACCTGAGGACATGATGATTCCGAAGGCAGGGTCTCAGACTCGGATCTTTTCGGGTGAAGTCGGGAAGGTGAAGAGCCAATGTTTGAAGCGTCGCCTGTTGGGGTTCAGGATGTTTCGCGTGCGCAGGAGGAAACGTAACGTACTGAGTGACCTGTTCGCCATGCCACATGTCACTGCTCGTGCGATGAGTTGGTTGCCTCGGAATGACGAGTTCACCCAAGAGTCCTTCGAAAGGTGCCCTCTTTGTGAGGGAAGGTGACGCCAAGGGTGTTGAAAGACTATCACTTGAGGAGGCCCCAGATGGCTGGAGAGGTGCGTCCCGGTCCAAAAACCGGTCAGGTTCTGGTGTCCTGCGCCGAGTACGCCAAAGACGCCAAGGGCCCAGCCAGTTGGAACGTGGGCGAAGCTGGGCGTGAACCCGCCTCACAAGCGGTTGGTGAATGTAAAGCCCCAAATGACGTCGATCAACGGGGCCCTCGCACAATTCGCGGCCAAATCAGAGTCAAATCAGGATGTTGAAGCAGTAGGGATGTTAGTTCCAGGGTTGGCCCAGCCTTTGCAACTGAAGAGCTTCAAGGCTGCGAACTTTGGCTCGATCTATAGCCTTCTTCCAATCATGAAAGTGGACAGCAGGCCTGTTTAAGATGGTGCTCTACCTGGTCTGTTCGAAGGGGAGAGGCCTTTTGATGCCAGTTTGAACAGGCCGCAAATCGAAACCAGCAGCCCTTTCGACCCGCCCGCCCCGCCAGTCTTGCAGCCTTCGGACGGTCTGGAGAGTCAAACGGGGATTGGCCAACCCGAGCCACTTTAAAGATTCAATATTTATTCGAAATTGATATGAGGTAAAATGTCAACATCACCACATGTCTCTATCCAGGGATCGTACGCCTCAACGAAACGTGTCACACCTATATGGCTTGCAACATTTGGAACCCAACATTTCTGAGGTTGGCGCCCTCGGCAGCGGTGTGGTGGCCAATAACATGGCGGTGCCTGCAAGCCCGGCGCGGGCCCAAGAGAATGAGTTTGGTTTCGTGCAAAGCCCTATGGGCGGGTGGTGAGGTTGGTTAGACTTAGACGTAAAACTGTCCAAAACAGACACGCCCAAACATGTCTCGATTTGTCCAAAAGGTCCGCTATGGTGAAGCCAGGGTTCCCTTTCGGAACCCCCTGAAAAGAGGGATTCTATACTTTGTGGGAGTCCCTTTTCTTTTCTCCAGGGAGGCAAAAGGCAAACTCATACCCTCTTTTCAACACTCAGGGAAGTGGACTGGGGGGCTCCCTCAAAGCAAAGTAGTTGTTGCACACCTGCCCGTCAACTTCTATGATCAAGAAGGGTGACTGTTGGATGGTTCAATCTTTGACAGCCACTTGAATCTGAGACGACAGCCACTCGACCATGGTTCATTTAGGGTTCGGGACATCGGGGATAAGCTCTAGATTTCAAGAAAGGTCTAGCATCTCCCATGGAGGCATGTGCAACCACGGGGGTGGGGGCCTTTCATGATGTAGGGCCCATTTTTGCAATGCCCACGTTTCCCCCTGCATGGGCAAACGCAAACACATCTACATCCAACTGGGTGCATGATGTCCAAACGAGCACCTATGCGAGCGCGCCAAGATGCGCGTCATATCCGCTGTGGCCTGCAAGTAGTGCGGGCATTGGATCAAACTTTTAGATCTCTAGCTGTGGTGTCAAACCGAGCTCACTGGTTAGGACGATCTCTTTTCAACTCCGGGGCATTAGCCAACTTTTAAGGGAATTGTGAGGGTGCGGATGGATCTAACTTTGCACGTATCCACTTCACAAACATGGATTGATGGGGTGAAATCCCTTTTTTATGGGTAGTTTGAGGGCAAACCGGTGCGTCAGGATGATGTTGCCTTCGACATCACCTCCAAGGCAGCGATGGCTTTTGCCTGATTTGCGCGCGGCTGGGTTTGCCCGAGGGGCGGAACGCATTGCTTAGCCATGTGACGAGCCCAACGCTTTCGGGGGTCGCCCATGTTCAGCGGCGCACCTTATCTCCCAGTTGCCCAGTGCCAATGCTTCCATCTTCTCCCCGACTTTTTTGGAGGCGTTCCTTTCACAGCCAAGCGGCTATGGGTCAACACCCCGTAGCCCCAGTGAACATCCCAATCCCCACAAAAATAGACTAAAATGGGGGGTAGGCAGAATGGGATCCCATTGGTGTTGACCCATGGCCAAGTATCGCCATCTTTTTCTACCTGGAGTCTCCATGACCCCTTAAAAATGGGGCAATGACCCCACTATTTCGGGTAATGATCCCATGTTTAAAGGGTCATGGAGACTCCAGGTCGGTCCACTTTTTCCCGAGCCCGGTGCCCTCCACCGCTCGAGTTCAGGTGCTTGCGGACTCGAGGGCCAGCTTCCTGTCCAGCAAGTCCTTCGCCGCAGCACTCAAGGAGACCCATGGCTGGGCTCCCTGCCGAATGACCCACCAGGGGCAGAAAAATGGCGTTGATCGAAAAGCGGGTGGGAAAAATGGCTTTGGAAAAGCGGCTTTGGATTCCATTCGGGTGTGCCCTTTTTGAGGATACCTCCTTTTGTTTGTGGTTTTAAAGGGCGCAATAGAGATTTCGCGAAAGTGAGCAGTAGGCCTTAGAGTAATTTAGGCACGTTCCTGCTAGTGGCCGTTCCCTGCAATGTGACTGTCATGAATTCTGCCCTGCAAATCTAGGGGTTGATTCCCCATTCTTTTCAACCATCGTTCTTTTCAAAAACTGGCTGTTTCTCCTTTTTGTTTATTGGTTTCCTGAGAAAAAAGGATCCCCTGGAAAGAATTGGAAAGGTACCCCTAGAACAAAGGGTTTCAGCGGCTTTCCTTTAGGACATTCCCGTTGCCCGGAGGAGCCAGGGACTACGGCTTGCAACTCAGAGCTCAGTCTCTGGTGCTAGCTTGTGCTCGGCGGCCATTCGCTGGTGGGGAATCAATTTTCAAACTCGTTACCCTCCCACCAGCTAACATGGTTTGGTGCAGAGACCCCTGTAGAAAGACTACTTTCCTCTTGGAAAGGGCCTGCTTGCACTTCCGTGTTAGTTGGTGAGAGGGTAGGCTTTGTTTTGGTTGGAAGCATGGAATGGCTTTGCCTGGCAATTGCTACTACTGGCACGCTGAGGGCTGTGAATGGATCTTTGTTTTCACAGGGGGTATGGGTTTGGGGATGGGCTTTCTTTGAGGAGCATGGTGTGGCGAAAGTCTGGCAGATGTTCGAAGCCCTGCGCGCGGGTTGCCACGTGAACTCACGCAAAGGCGGGGTTCTACGAGCTCATCAGCGAGTTCAGCGGACAGGTGGTCAAAGCCAACGCGGCCAAGGTGCCAGACACCTGACGCACCGGTCATTTCGCCGCCCACATTTGTTCGGCTTGGCTTGGACGCATTCAGAAATTCAAACTACTCCTTACCATTTGGGAGGGTGAAGGGGCCTGCTTTAAGCGTCTCCGTGTGAGAACCAAGGCCCCATCCAGGGAGTTGCGTGGGGAGTGCGGTCAATCATATCCAGTGCATGGTCCATCGGGGCTTGGCAGGAGGGCGGGAAGGGCGCCCCGCTGCTCGAGAAGAAGCAGGGAGCCCCGTCATGATCGATGCTTTTGCTTTGATTCCTTCTTTTTTGAGAAGCCGGGAGCAGTCCAAAGATGCCACGTGATCCATCGAAGCCAGGAACACTCACAAAGATGCCGTTCCTTCATATCCCTTCCCCATCCACTGATGGTTGATAGGCTTGGAAGTGGATATGCAATATTCCCCCAGCGTGTTCTGGACATCGCTGAAAAATAATGAGAGCTGGAGACAGGCGAAAGGTCTCAGGTGGCAACTGAAATACTGGCTGCGCAGCCAAAGCATGCTCATATTTCCTGGTGGCTCCCAGCCATCCCCCTAGCTTTTTAGCGTTTTAGTGTTTAGTGGTAGTTTCCATTTAAGCCACTCAAAGTTAGTCACTTTTAGCGTGGGATCAGAAAACGGGCAGCCCAGATTTGTGTTTCTGTTTCCTTTGTGATTGCAAGGGGGTGGTGTTGTACGTAGGGGGGTTCTTCAAGCCGTGACCTTCTATTCCTCTGAGGAATAGACGGCAGGGAGTGGCTCATAAAAAGAACGATATGAGTCTGTTTTTGTGTTTTTTTTTGGGTACCTCCTTTTGGTTGGTTTTATCGGGAAACCAACACGGAACCCACCATTTTGAGGGGTCCGCTCCACACTCTTTCTGGTGGTTTGCAAAGTCAGCAACTTGGCTGCTGCTGGTGACTTTGGTAACACAATGAGGCCAGACCAAGGCATGGTGGAGTCATGGCTGGTCTTTGGTGGAAGCTTAGTCCCAAAAGCGCCTTGTGGAAACACTGACGTGGCTTGTCTAATAAAACAAATGTGATCAACCTTTTGCTCAGGGAAGGGCAACCCAGGAGTTTGATTGCGCTACCTCAGATGGAACCCACAAAACACATGTGACACATGTAGAGGAACCTCCTTTTGGAGCCTTTTTGGGTTCTGTGTCAATTTGCAGGGGAGTATGTGTCAACTGAGGGAAAATCCCCGGCTACGCCAAGCTATATCTAAGCTAGCAGCGAGAAACCAAACTGGTCCGCACAAAGACATACATGAAATTGGTCCCACAAATTCCAGAACACCCACATATGTACAGGCACGTCCTTTTTAGAGGAGTCCCTTTTTGGGCTCCTTCCGTTCATTTGCGGAGAAGGCCTCGAGGTGTTGGGTCTCAAAAAAATGCCGCGCCGCGGCGCCGCGGCGCCGAGGCCCTTGGCCTATGAAGTGCAGCTCAGGGGCATCGGCAAGAGCTCTCCGAAGATCGTCTTCCGCCCGGCGGCCGAAGCGAAGCGAAGCGAAGGGAAGCGAGCGAAGCCGTTGACGGGGCTTGGGCTTCTGGGTCCCCCAGCGCCCTTTTACCATTTCTTTTTTCGGGGAGGGTTCCTAGACTACAGAAACAAAGGGGTACCCTCTCTACTGGAGGACCTAGGCTTGGACAATGAAAAGGTGGTCTATACAAAGCTCGGACTTTTTGGGGCAACCCACTCAGGAAGTGAGATTTGCTGAAGTATGTTTGTCATTTGGTCCCCTGGTCTTAAAGGGAATCGATGTCACCACTGGACAAATATGTTCTGATTTTTACCAAGCGAAAACGCAAATGCAAGCAAAGGAAGGGCCTCTCCACTCAGCCGGCTGGTGCGTCCAGGTTCCCCTCAATTGGTTTGGAGACCGGCGGTTTGGATTCAGATTTGAGCCCCGGATGCTTGTTAGAGAGTAAATCGGAAACCACTCATTAGCCACCCAACCACCGATTCGAGGGAAGCTGAATTGTTGTGGTCCCAAAAGGTTATCTTTTTTATATGTCCAGCTCCTCTAGGCAAGTGAGGTTAAGCAACAAAGCATTCGGAGCCGCTTCGGAATGGTCTGCTCCCTTTGCGTGTTTCCGAAAATTGAGAGCAAGTAAAAGGAGAAACCCGGAATGTGACTTGCGGGGAAACGCTGCGGACACTTTCAAGAATGGTTGGTTGTTGTTTGTTTGTCTGTCTGTCTGTCCGTCTGTCTGTCTGTCTGTCTGTCTGTCTGTCTGTTTGGTTGGTTGTAGGCAATTTGGAGCTAGTGCGATGGCTCTCTCATTTGTTTCGTTTTTTGCCCATTTTGTGTGTGCTTCATTTCCCCTTGTCACCGGCAACCAGTTGACAGCATTTTGACTCCTGCATGGCCGGCACGTGGCGTTGCGCCACGGGAAGCCAACATGTGCATGACCTCCCCCATCCCTCTACTCTTTTGGGGCTACGGAAGACAACTGCACCGATGGCTTCGCCTTCTCGCTGGAGCTTTGCCTGTGTAGATGTCAGCATTTTTTCACTTTGCCGGCCCCAGTTTGATGCTCTCAGGACCTGTGCTTGTGAGCACGCTTTTGCCGACACTGGATTCTGAAGATTCCACGCATGCCTTTCCCTTGACGATGGGCTTCACTTGAACATCAGTTGGACTTTTGGGCGCATAGTTACCTCCGGCCTTCATTCCCTTAAAACAATAATCCCTTGGGGCCTGTCAACCCTTGCTTCGCCTCTTCACCGTTGTATCACATGTGTGAAACGTGCACCGGTGTGACTACAGACCATGGTCAAGACTCACTAAGGTCAGCCTGCCTCGCAAGCTCTTCCTGCTGGATGGGACTCGCTCGAGAAGGCGCCGTTTCCCAATGTGCAGTGCTGCCAGGGCATCTCTCTGAGTTCCGCGCTTTGGAGCAAATCCACTTACCCGAAGCTCCCGATAAAACTCCCCATAATGTTTTCACCCTCAAAATGGCTTGTTTTCCGCGAGTCGACCCGCAATGGCCTTTTCAGTTTTGTTGGCTTGCTCGTCAAGTTTCCAAAAGGTGACCACCGTTCATTTCCAGGTCCAAAGGGGGGCAAGTGACTAACCCATGCAACTGCGAAGCGTGGAAATTTGGCAGTCTATCTCCACGCTTCGCGGCGCCTGGCCTCGGGTTTGCACCGTTGCCCTTGCCCCATGAATCCGTTCCCCCATCAAAAAGACAGCCCCCCCCCGCCCAACGATTTTTTTTGTGTTTGGGGGGGGTGTATTAATTAGGGGTCACTGTCCAGTCTTGTGTTGTTGTTCACTTCGGTGATGAGCATCCAAAAAGTGTGTTCCTGAATTGTGTTTCAAGCAAAGGATTTCAAAGGGAAATGCGGCCTGCTGCTGTTCTTCTTTGGCAAACAAATAGCGTTTGCTCCTGAGGGCAGGGGATCCCCTCAAAAGACTGGAATAGAGGTGGGGAGAGATTGCCTGCTAATATGAGTTTCAAATCAAGGCTTCTCTAATCTCTAATTGAGAATTTGGCTCCCCGGGGGTGCTGAAAGTATGTTTTTTCTTGTGGGCCTTTGCTAGTGGATTGGTTTAGAACCTCCGCTCCTTCCTGTCTCATGCGAAGGCCATCTCTTTTGTCGGGATGCCGGCGCATTTGTGCAGGTGGATTGCATGCCGGCCTCAGCCAAGTGAGTGCGGGCAGCTTACTGGCCGCGCGATGTTATCCTTTGGCCTGACCGACCGAACCTTTGGGGTTTTCCTTCCTTGGTGTATTGTCAGAGGTCCCACGAGGTTTCTTGACTGCTATTGGGTTGGATCTTTAGACTTTAACTTTTTGGGAAGTAAAGGTGTTTTCCACTAAGCCTCCAAAAAGTTAAACTTTTTGCAGGGGGGTCAACAGCAACCAAGGTTTAGCCAGTGTTTTGAGGATCTCTGGAGTGAGTTTGCAGCGCGTGTGTTGCTCCACTATCGCAGGCCGCTAGTTGGAGATGGTCCTGCGGGTTATCTGCCCACGAGGCTATGGCCATTGGTTTCAATGTCTGTAAAGCAGCGTGCCGGCATGCCCATGCACCTCATGGATGTTTGCGTGCGCCAAGGTGTCGTTTGTTTGGTGCCCAGTGCAAAGTCAATCCTTCAACAGGGCGGGGGGGCCAGTTGATACTCATGTTGAACAACAGCAAAACCCAGTTGGATGTGTGCAATCTTCATGCCGGCGTGCTGACTGGGTTGTTCGAAACCGATCCCTAAATCCTTATGCCAGAATGATTCTGTGGCTTTCCCTTGTGGCGTACTATGGATGGCGGAGGATGTCCAAAGCCTTTTTTGAACAACCCAGGCTGAGAACAGAACAGCCGATCGATTGTAGGTTGAGGTTTCCAGAAGTTGATTCCAGGTAGGTGAGGACCATTTTTGTGAGCTCTTCTGCGCCCAGAGGTTTTCTGCCAGAAATCACCTGCGATTCACTCAAAACCCCGGCCATTTTGGGTCAACCATCAGAAGTGTGTGTAACGTCAGGTCTTTGGCTGCCAGATAGCGGGTTGTTCCTTTCCCAAATCGGAAACCCAAAGTTGAACTGGGGTCATGAATTTTGAGTTACCAGAGCCAGTCCCTGTTGCAAGTCACATAGGAGGTGAAATTTTCATAGTGGCAAAAACACGCTTTTGACCGCGCCCAGTGTGTCTACGGGTTTGAATGGATCTCACGGCACGACCTGGGTGCAGAAGTTCTTTCCCGCCTCATGCGAAGAAAAAGCCGGCGAGCAACAGTAACAAGGGGTACTTCCAAAATTGAACGTGGCATTGCAAGCAAGCCATTCATGAGGCCTTGTTCAGGGGTGAATAAGGGAGCTAACCTTCCCCCCCCCCTCCCAGGTTCCCCATCGACCCCAGGCCCAGTTTGGCGCACTGATTGGAGGGGGGGCCCTTTTCGCGGGGCAGACCTTGGGGACCCTGGCGAAGATCTTCGCCGATTCAGCCTTTGCATGCGCAGCCAATTGATTTATTTTATACCTTCTCCAAGGTGCAAGGGGAAACCAAAAGGGTAGTGGATCGGTACTTGTCCTGATTCCCCCTATTCCACACCCAGTTTGGTTGAATAAGTCTAGCGTCCTAGCCTTCACGCACCAATGTTTTGACACTCACCGCCCACTGCAGCACTCTTTGGTTGCCGTTGGACGATCAACCATTGACTGCTTGGGTTGGCAAAGTCAGACAGACCTGTTTCTCTTTTCAGGATCTCTACCCACGTCAGTACCCTTCCAAACCTCGCAAAGCCTGGAGCAGTATCCAACCTGCGAAACCAAGATAATCCTCATGGACAAGGCGACATAATTGGGCGAAACCCGCTTTCGGGCCTTTGGCTTCTGCGTTTAGTCAATAAATCTTCCACCACTTGAGTGACTTTGACGTGATATTATTGACGTGCGCGATGGTCCGCCATGAGCGCATGCTGAGCGGGTTGATGTTTGCGAGCATGGCCGGCTGCTTGGGCAGCATTGGGTTTACTTCACCCCGAGCTTTTGATTTCTGTGCGGATAAGACACCTGGTTAGGTGAGATTTCTATGGATATGTTTTTTTCTTTATTTATTTCTCATTTTCAAGGCTGACTGAATATGGGCTTTGCTTTTGGGTTGGAGGCGAAAGCTGGCGTATGCTTGGAAGGGCGAGGTCTGGAATCCATGATCTGGATTTTAGGCGAGCATCGTACGGATGCCTATTAAGGGAGCCATGCGTATGTGAAATCGCTTCTGGTCCTGCATCACTTTGAAGATCTGATAGCTTGAGGATGCAGTCAGAGCAATATCAGCCCAGTTGCCCAGTGGCGCCCTGATTTCCTGTTTTACGAGAAGGGTTCCCCTTTAAACTCAATTAATAAAAAAAACAAAAAACAAAAAAACATGCCCTTTTCCTGGCGCCCTTTTTTCCTGTTTTGCGCCCTTTAAACTCAACGAACTAAAAAAGAAGAAAAACAAAAACCTTTTGCGAGAAGGGTTCTGCTTTAAACTCAACTAATAAAAAAAGGAAAAAAAGAAAAACATGCCCTTTTTCTCCCCATGGAAATCTGGGCCTCTGGAGCCAGAGAAATGGATCATGGCGTTTTGCCTCCGGAATTCTCGCTGGTGCCAGGCATGCGAGCATTTCTTGTTCCGCGAGCGGTGGCCAGGCCGGGCGGAGTGGGGTGGAAAACCGGGGCCCTTAGGTTCCCCCGTTTTTCTGGGTGAGTTATCGTAACAAAAATCCAAGGGCAAATTCCCAACACAAACATCCGGACAAATCCCCCCCGCAAAAAAAGAAAGAAAAGATGAAATCCGGACCCTTGCAAAAGAAGATCGAGTTTCGTGGGTGATGTTTAAAGGGACATCTCGGGAACCCTGTTCAGTGAGCGTCGATGGCTTCAATTAGCACCTAGGGCCTGCCCCAAGGCCGCGCAAGGCAAAAACGCACCGGGCCCATATGGCTGTGGCTCAAAGAAATGTACCAAAATGGCGCCTTGGTAAATGGAACCAAAACTAAACCTGCGTAACCCACCCTTTTGAGCAATGGTCAAAACTTCATTTGGTTTGTTGCTGATTGGGTCATGGTTCTTTCAAGAGGAATCATTACAATGATTATTAAGGATCCCCATTACCAGGTGGATGACCATGCCTGGAAAAATCCCAAGTATGGGATCTATGCGCCAGGCAAAACAGTGCTGCATTTCCCCTGGGATGCACATGCCATCAAGATGGGCAGGAGCATGGCGACTCAGATGAGGGTCAGGAGCAGGAGCAAAGGCCCGGCTGGGTTCTCGCTTCATATGTTTGCATTCCTGGGATCCCTGTTGAATCTGAAGCTATTGTTTGCAGGAGGTGCACAGAGTACGGACCATCAGCGTTATTTTTATGGTTTGTGGGGGGCGGGGGAAGGGGGGGAAGCTGAGGTGTGTGGCATATAGAGGGTCCAAAGATGGAACTAGGGGAGATGGGGGAGCTAGGTGCTTCCCAGTTGAATGAGGGGTTATAGAATAGATAAATGGATGAAATTGACAAATGAATGAAATGGCATGCCATGACATGCCATAGAAGGAAACTGAATGAATGAACTGAGCTGACTGAAGTGAAACAACATGAAAGGACAGACAGAAAACATACATAAAGAAAGACAAGAAAGACAAGAAATAATGGGAAAAAAGGCAAACAAGGCAGACATCAAGAACTTACGAAATGAATGAAATACCGGAACAAGGTGATACATTAATGCAAAACAACAAACGAGGAACAACTAAACAAATAAACAAACAACACAACTATTGACATAAACAAATTCGGAAGACATAACAAAATAAATAGCACAATAAACAGATAATGGCATACAACAATATTAGATACGGAACGGCAACAAGATGGAGATAAGGAAAACAATAAACACCGGCATACATCATAAATGAAGCAATAAAAACACACAACTAACAAATTAGCCAATCAATACAGAAAGGCATACATAACAAAATGATTATTTAGGTACATATAAAGACAACGTAACAATATACTAATATACTTAAATGAAGTAAAATAAGAAACAATTGAACGTAAACATGGACATACATACATTAAGGACATAAGGAAGGAATGAAGGAAGGAAGGAAGGAAGGAAGGAAGAACGGAAGAACGGAAGAACGGAAGGAAGGAAGAACAGCAGTAGATAAACAAACAAGGACTAAATAGTTCACTAAAGAAAGACATATGTATATATATATATATATGGAAATCAAAAGATCATACCAGAACATAAGATCGGTTTGCGTGTTGGAAGCCCTGTGGGCACTTTTTGGAGAACCAGCTATTTGCCAGGCACTACTCTGCAGGAGACATCTCCGCTTTCTGCCGTGCAAATGCCTGGGTTCCCCCAGCCGCAGCTTGGCCTCCCTACCTGACTTGCCGAGGGAGGACATCGCATCTCACACGTCTTGCACGCGGCCGTTTTTTTGATACGTGTTTTTTTTTTTTTGGGGGGGGGGGGGCAGTCATCAAAGCCGTTTGGGCAGTTGGATCAAGATCCCAAACAGCGTGCCATTCACAAACCCACCAGTATGCTGATTCAGAGCCCTCCAAGAGCTCAGGAAGCCCTTGCCGGAGCGCTTGAGTCGACTGGGCAGCTGCGTGCATGTGCCGGCGCTGGGGAGCTCCGCAGAGGATGCTCAGCTGGCAAAGAGCCTTCTGACGGACATCCAAAAAGTCGGAAAGCAGCTGAGGCCGGGGGATGGAAGCTCAGCCTTTGCAGCGTGCATGTTGGGTAAGCACGCAGGTATTTGTGGCTGTGTTTGTGTGTTTGTATGTTTGTGTGTGTGCTTGTGAGTTTGTGTGTGTGTGTGTGTGTGTTTGTCTGTTTGTCTGTTTGTGTGTTTGTGTGTGCTTGTGTGTTTGTCTGTTTGTGTGTTTGTGTGTGTGCTTGTGTTTGTGTCTGTGTGTTTGTGTGTCTGTGTGGGTGTGTGGGTAGTGTGTGTTTGTGTATGTTTGTGTTTGTGTTTGTTTTTGTGTTTTTGTTTGTGTTTGTGGTTTTGTATGTGTTCGTGCTTGTGCTTGTGCTTGTGTTTGTGTTTGTGTTTGTGTGTGTGTGTTTTGTGTGTGTGTGTGTGCATGTTTGTTTTGTGTGTGTGTGTGTGTGTGTGTTTGTGTGTGTGTGTGTGTGTGTGTGTGTGTGTGTGTGTGTGTGTGTGTGTGTGTGTGTGTTTGTGTGTGTGTTTGTTTGTTTTGTGTGTGTGTGTTTGTTTGTGTGTGTTTGTTTGTGTGTGTTTGTGTGTGCTTGTGTGTTTGTGTGTGTTTGTGTGTGCTTGTGTGTTTGTCTGTTTGTCTGTGTGTGTGTGTGTGTTTGTGTGTTTGTGTGTGTTTGTGTGTTTGTGTGTTTGTGTGTGTGTGTGTGTCTGTGTGTTTGTGTGTCTGTGTGGGTGTGTGGGTAGTGTGTGCGTGTGTGTATATTTTGTTTGTTTGTTTGTTTGTTTGTTTGTTTGTGTTTGTTTTTGTGGTTTTGTTTGTGTTTGGGCTTGTGCTTGTGCTTGTGTTTGTGTTTGTGCTTGTGTTTGTGTGTGTTTTTGTGTGTGTGTGTGTGTGTTTGTGTGTGTGTGTGTGTGTGTGTGTGTGTGTGTGTGTGTGTGTGTGTGTGTCTGTGTGTGTGTGTGTGTCTGTGTCTGTGTGTGTGTGTGTGTGTGTGTGTCTGTGTGTGTGTGAGTGTGTGTGTGTGTGTGTGTTTGTGAGTGTTTGTGTGTTTGTGTGTTTGCGTGTGTGTGTGTGTGTGTTGGGTGGTGTGTGTGCGTGTGTGGTGTGGTGTGTGATGTGTGGTGTGTGGTGTGTGGTGTTTGGTGTGTGGTGTGTGGCGTGTGGTGTGTGGTGTGTGCGTGTGTGTTTGTGTGCGTGCCCTAGGCTTGACACAGGGGCATGTACCAAATATTTTTCCAGCAGTGACAAATCCCCTTTTTCGGCATCCATAGGGCCAGACTGTAGCTGAACAACAAACCAGTGGTGCAGGTTACACCGCAGCCGGCGGCACCTGCAGATTTGGGGGGAGCACCTCACCTCCTCCAAGACCTTCACTGCGGTGGTGTCGAGACTGTTGTCCCTCTTCGGCCTGAAGCCGCAGCCTCGAACTGGGCAACTTCCTTTTTAAGTTGCCTGGGTTTCGAAGTAGTGCCCGTTCTGACCCTCCTTTTTGGGGGAGGGTTCCCCTACTAAAATAGACTGCGGATGAAAGGGTACCCTTATTGTAACCTCTCTTTACTAGAGGACGAGGACCTAGTTGCCATGTTGGGTTTGAACCTAATATAGGGAAACCACAAACATGCTTGGTTTGCCTTTGGTTGCCTTTGCAATGATCCCCAAAAAGGGTACCCTCAAAAACGAGGCAGATCCTTTCGCCCTTTCAGGATTCTGAACCAATTTGGTCATCAAGGTGCGAAACCCCTGTGGGCACTGAAAAACGAGCGAAGGGGGCCCCCTCGTTTGGCCCAGGCTGGTGGATTGCTGGGTCAATGTGTACCGGCCTCTCGGTGAAAGGGATGCTTCGGCATGCTGGGCATAAGGTGAGGCCTACCACTTCCTTATTCGGGGGGTTGTCCCTTTGTAAGCATCTTAGCACGGGTTGGGCGGTCCCACGCGGTGCTTGGGATTGTTTGCAAGCAGGAGGCGACAGACCTCAGGCAGGGCAAATGGCAACGCGACGCCTTTGAGCAACGGGCTTGAATTTGAGCCTCCACCGTTTGAGCTGAATGTGCGTAGAGACTGCCACTGCCACCCCCGGACACGAGGAGTGGCGAAGAGGAGAAATCACCGCACCACGATAACTACCAGGAGTGCTTGTTTTCATTGACCAAGCATGACCTCACTCGCCCAAAATCGACCATTCGACCTGTTGGCCTTTCCCCCGTAAGCAAGGGCTCAAGACGAGGTTGACCTGTACCCCCAAGCTACCCGTGGAGCTTTTGATTCCCTCTTTGCAGCGAAGTGGAATGAAGTGGACAGATTCTGTCCCATACCTTCCCGTCTTCCATTGAAAGGTGCCAAGCGATGGGTTGGCGCTTGACATCCCCTTGTAGCTCATGTGGTTGTTCGAGGTTGTTGTTTTTCAAGGCACCCTGTTTAACCTTTTTGCTGGAAGCTTTCTTCATCATCGTAGTGAAGGCCCACAAAGTTTGAACATTTGTTGGCCAGTCAACTCAGCAGGTCAGTTGGGAGTTTCTGGTCAGGAGCATTGTGGCAAAAAAAAAACAACGTTTTCTGTGATGTCAAGGCAACCGCCCCTTGCAAGCAGCCAAATCGTCACAGGAACGACCCACTCTGGCATAGCAGTGCACGAAACACTAACCTGGAGGGTTGGTTTTACAGATGCCCTCCATCAACCCTCGCATCAACTTGGGAGCCAAAAGGGCGGCCTCAAACATGCTGCCTCTTGCTATTCCCCAGTCCTGGCTCTTTCCAGCTTCTTCAGAGCTTTTCACGCGAAGTGCATCTTAAAGATCATGCGCATTATATCATATAGACGGCTAGCCTCAATTAGTTCCACTACTACAGAGGTTCCTTCTAAACTTCCGGTGGCCATGGCAACTAAACAGCCGGGCATTTTACAGCAGGCCTCCTTTTGGGAGGCAGCTTTGTTTGGGTTCCATGCTCATGGCGTGAGGACCGATCTCCGAGTCCCACGGCGACCATTGGCCTCAGCCTGGGCAGCACGCGGGACATCGTCTTCCGGGACAGGCGGCAGCCAGGGCCCCCGTGAGCCGTGCGTACGCGGCTTTCGGCGAGGTGCCAGCTAACTTCGAGGATCCCCAAGTGAGTCAGGCGGTCTTTTTGGATGTATCTTGCATCCTTCAAGGATCCAGTTCTCGTGGTTTCACTTCAAGTTTCTTGGGGGGGTGCAATTTCCAGGGTCATGTTGGAGGATGTCGCTTGAATCACTTTGTGCGATAAGCGATACCAAGGGGACGCCTGGAAAAATTGCGCTCCAGTCAAACCAGCCTTGGAGTCCGCCGGGGTGAAATTTTGGATCCGTCATGGATGTGCGGCGGCAGGTATAGTGGCGAGACCTTTCCCATTCCGCAGCAGAACGGCCCCGCGGATCGAGAGGGGCGCAGTCGCGATCGATTGGGCCTCGAGTGTCAGGGAAACCGTGGCCTGTCGGTGCACCTGGTTTGAGCCCAACCCAAGCATGGATCAGGTTGCCCCGAATCATCTAATCGAGGTCTGGCATGAATGATTTGGGGGGTTTGATCCCCTGGTTCTTGTAGAGACATGGAAACCCCCGTGCCGTAACTTCCAAACCACAACTCCAAACCACCAATCAGAGGGAAGCCGAATACTCGAAAGCCCACCGGATCAGCGCTACCACGAGCTGTCAGTCAGGTGATGTCTTCGCCTTCGATTCGAGCTTCAACCGCCTTTTTACGCACGCAATCCCACCGTCCGAAGATGTGACACAGCTGAAATGGGCACGTTTGAGCCGCCATGGGCTTGGGGTATGTCTGAGGTTTGGGTATGTCTTTTTTTTTTTTTTCAGCATTTGGGTATGTTTTTTGAAGGGTAGCCAAATTCTCTGTTTGGGGAAGGTTGTGCAGGGCAACCAAAGGAATTTGGAGGCAACCCCTTTTGAAGCGTCGTCTCAGGCGATTTCAAAAAAGCACCCCAGATGTTTTGGCCAAGCTGCCCCAAGATGCAGAAGATCAAGACTGACTGGCAAGAAGGAGACTGCACAGAAACTTGCGAAGTCACCTTGCAATTGCTTGCAGGAGCCCCGCGCAATTTGCTCCTTTAACCCTGCCATTCAATGAAGCCATAGTATTCGTTTGTGTGTGCACAAAAAATGAACGTCGGCCTCGGCTGCCTCTGAGTGACTCTATGAACCGCTGCTGTTTGAAGCGTCGAAACCTTTAACCCCATTGTTCAGCGCCGGCTTCTTCCTTGTTGATCAACTCAGTTCCAAGCGCGTCACTGGGCTAGAGTCGCCAAGGTCGTGAAGCTGAACAGGCGAGGTGTTTGTTATTTTCGCATGAGGAAATGGTGAGCTCGAAAGCTTTCGAGCTTTTGGTCTTCCTCAGCACGGGTCATGTCATGAGGGCTGGTCATGAAGCTTAACCAGTTCAATTCCAGAGACCCAAACTTTGGGGCGACTTTGCGGATACTTGCGGCTTCTCAGGGTTTCTTGTGCCGATTCGATGCATTTTGAACCTTGACCCCAGTTGTTGCACATTGGCTCCCCCCCCAGTTTCAAAAGAATCCCAGATACTTGACCTGTATACTCTCACATACCCCAAGACATAAGTTGGCGTCCTCTTGTTTAAAGGCAGATTGGAGGTTATCCCGGTACGCAGTTTATAGTGGTAACCCCTAGTTGGTTTGGATTGGTGTTTCGATGTCTTTCTCAAACCCAACCTTCTAGGGGTTGATTCCCCATTCATTTCAACCACCGTTGTTTTTTTCAAAACCATCCATTTTCTGGGTTTCCTGAGGTTTTCTAGAAAGATCCGGATCCCTGGAAAGAATGGACATGGAAGGTACCCCTAGAAACCTCGATCTCCGAGGACGATACCGGGCTGCGGCTGTCCATCATCGTTTGGGCCATGGAGAGCGATGGCCACACCTTGGCAGTGCCTCAAGCGGTGCGCCAGGGCCGAGGCTTCCCCACCAAGGAGGTGGTGAGCCTCGGCTTCGCTCGGGGGCCGGGGGGGGGGGGGCGGGGGGGGTGATGTTTTCGGCTTGGGTGGGGGGGGGCTTTGAGGGAAGCCCCCTTTTTGGGGGTGGCTTGGAACGGAAGCCAAAGCAAGACCCCCCAAATTGATTGGGCCCCTAGTTCAACATAAGTCTGTCGGCCTTCAAGACTGGATCAAGGATCAACGCCTAGAAGATTTGAGACATAACATTTCGAACACCTATCTTGCTTGGTTGTTCTCGAATTGCGGGGCCCTGAGTTGTAATTTTGACGGTCCCCGAGCTGAACCCTCGTTTGCCCCAAGTCAAATTATATATCTATATATATATCAAACCTGTTTTGCTCGCTGGTTCTCCAGACTATGGTTTCCTGAAATATGACCCCGAACGAACTGAACCATGCGGTTGACGCTTCGGTTCATTCCCAAAGCCCCACACATATACTGAGCAAGCACGGCGACCAGCAATGGACCACCTGGGGTATTTTGGTTGATGTGCACAATATTAGAGGGAACCCGGATCACTTTGCGGGGGAGCTGCTTCCCTGGATTATCTTTTTGTACCATGCCATAGGTTCGCTTATGCCTTGGCAATGTCCTGGCATAGTGGCTGCCTGAAGGATGTTTCTTGGGTGGTGGACTTTAAGTTGCTTGACAGACAAGTTTAGTGCTAAACAACAATGCTTAATCCAGAGACGACACCAACAGATCTTTTTTTGCTCGTGTCCCCTCCGTTTGAATCATTAACCAGTTGCCCCTTGTCCGGCAATCGCGGAAGGGAACAGGAGGGGTCGCCAAGAGGAGCACTGTTTTCCAACAAACCTCCTGTCAGCTTCCATCTTGGAGGGAGGGCACATCACTTTTGCAGAGGGCTCAAGCTTGACCAAGGGCCGGGGGGCGGGGGGGAGCCACCGCCTATTGGCCCAAGAATTTGCCTCATGAAGTGCTTGCCCTTGGCTTATCCTGTTGCCGCATCCAGGGATAGCGCCCCCCCCCCCCCCGGGTTTTTGGAGGTTCATGCGAAATCGCAAAAGGAGGAGCCCAATACGAAGTGGCCAGTGGGGCACAACAGATGGGTAATTTTAGCACCTGATTCAGACAAAAAATCCATACATAATTATGGACTGTTTGAGGGGTATGTTTAAGGTTTAGGTCTCATTGATGGCTTGGAAGGGGGGGCGATGTTTGTTAATCAACCTGCATGGTGCCTCGCTGGGTGCCTGTTTGACGCTTGTCCCTTTTTGAGAAACCTGGTCATGATCTCTCTGTGTGAGTCAAGCCTCCAAATAGATGAGCTCCGAGTTAGCACAAGGCTGCTCTGGCGAACAGGAACCGGAAGTATGGTGCCGTCAGTCTCCTTAAATTAAAACTTCCTGAGTTCATGAACTTTAAACTTTTTTGGGCTTGGACCATTTTAGTGGGAAATATATAGTTTTTTTTTTTTTTTGGGCCATCCACTCAGCCAGTGACACGGCAACGTTGCTGGGTAGCCCCACGCGTGTTTCAGACAAAGCCGATCGGCTCAAGGAGCTGGAGCGACTGGGACTTGGCGGAGGGGCTGTGGTCCGACTCCCGAGCTCTATCTGGGCTCGCCTGACCCTAGTTGATTCGGGGAGATGGCTGTGGGTCAAAAATAGGTACCCAAATTGGAACCCTGGTAAATGGAACCAAGCACTAAAACCTGCGGTTTTTGTGGTGGTTTAATTTGACAATGAGCATCCCAACCACTCATTCCGAGCAAGGGAAACGATTGTGGTTTGGGTGCGTCCGACTTGAAAAGTGGAATAGGCAGCCTCCCCTCGATTGTTTGATTGAACTTTGATCAGTTTTTCCTGAGCTTTGGATTTCTGGAAAGAATGGTTTTGGCATGAAGGAACCCGCAAGTAGCATTCCCCCGTTTGCCTGACGGCTTGGACTATCCCCAGCACCATCATGGAATTATGGGGCGGAGGGGCTTCGGCACTGAAAAATGGCTCATTTCTGTGCCCACGTTGCGTTCTGTACTCGTGAAGTTCCATGTCGAAGCCTTAGGCTTAGTCGGATGTTTGGAAATCCCCTTTCGGTTGGCCTGGGGAAACCCAAAGGACAGGGGCCAGAGTTGTCGGAATGAGTTATAGGCAGTTAGTCGCTTGGACGGTCTTTCATTCATATCCCAGTGAGCAATGCCCGAAGCCCTGAGCGTTCAGGGGCTCCGTTGCCTGAAAATTGAGCCACGCCCATTTTCCGGCCATTTGGTTGGGTCCGAGCTCCGGCGCGCGTGTTGGAACTCTGGCAGTTGGGATGTGATCAGTGAGCCCAAGGCCTATTGAAGCCGAATGGGCGAGCATTGCGACGTCCAAAGCACCGAAGAACCATTTCGTGGCAAGCTGAGTTGAAGTATTGTTGATGTGTTGTGACCCCTTCCGCCAAAGGGCGACCATGCTGCCTGAGAGGTCTCACAGAGAGTCGCAGCCAAGATTTCCTGTCGGCGCCTTGACTCGCGCCCCCTCGGTTGGAGCATAGGCTTGCTGGTAGACTCTTGCTTCTGTACCAGCCGGTAGGCGGCTTGTCATGGCTTGTCCCTGTATTCATGGCTTGTTTCTTTTGTCCCAATTGGTGCAACCTGGATTTTGCCAGCACAGATCTTGGGGGGGGCAACAGCTGAGGCAGGCCTGTGCGGAATTCGCTGCCGGCGTAGTGATGGCCAAAACCCTTTTTCGAGGAACCCCTTGTTTTTTGAGCTGTGAAAAGAAAAAACCACCAGGAAAACCCAGCAGTCCTTGGGTGGTCTCCCAACCAACGACTCGCAGGCCATCGATGGAAGCCGCGCGCCTCGGTGTTCGAAAACGAAGCGAAGGGAACGCCTCCGAGCCGTTCCTTTGCCCCCGAAGTCCCAGGTCGCCCAGCTAGGTGCCCTTAATTCTCTCCCCTTTTTTTGGGGGGAGGGGGTTTTCTCCTACTAAAATAGACC
The DNA here is from genome assembly GCA_963377175.1 of Effrenium voratum. Classification (NCBI taxonomy): domain Eukaryota; class Dinophyceae; order Suessiales; family Symbiodiniaceae; genus Effrenium; species Effrenium voratum. The sequence goes on along the minus strand of CAUJNA010000358.1, from coordinate 638,404 downwards.
AAAAAAAACATCGGTACCAACTTATTGACTACATAAAAACATCGGCACCAACTTATTCTATCCTCTCTACTGGAGGACCTAGCGCGTCACCGGATGAATTCATGAACCCTGTTTATGGGGGGAGTGCTCCTGGGTTTACTGGGGGTTCAATCCGCTTTTTGAGGGCCCCCCACCCCCACATAACTGGCCAGTCGTGTGCATAGCTCCTCCAGACTTGCAATGCCTAATTCGTAGGTGTTACAGCGTCAGAGCAATCAGACACCTTCTTCCAGGGGGATTGGCTTCCATTTGCTGAAATGACTATTTTTGTTCTTTCCCCCTGTTGGTTTTCAAGGGAATGAATTTCACTACTGAACATATGTTATGTTATTTATTTTGTTTTGGGGGGGCTTACGCAAATGGAGGCTTTGCATATGGATGGCCTTCACTCTGTGGCTTTTTGAAGTGCCAAGCGGGGAGCTCGTTTCGGAAGGGGCGGTGGATTTCAAGTCGCCATGGCGGTGCCACTGAAGATGAGTCAATTCGAGACGAAGCTGAAGACGCTTGGCGCTGGCATCGGGACAGGTCATTGGGCATGTTGGTTCAATTACCCTCCCACCAATTAACGTGGAAGTGGAACCTGACAGGGCCAGGGGGTCCCTTTTCAACAGGAAAATGGTCTTCCAGGAATCCCCAAACGTCAGGTTCCATGTGAATTGCTGGGAGTGTAAACCTGACCCTGGCCTTGAAAAGGGAACTGGGGGCTCGGTTGAACAAATCTTTTTCACCGGGGGCCCAACCTCACAGGGGAGTCCTTTTTCGCTGGCGGCTGCCCTTCCAAGAAAACTTCTACCGGGCTATAAGGGAATCATGGGATGCAAAAGGGGTCCAAAAGGGATAGGAGAATTGAACTGGTTTTACAAATCTTATGTTTAATCTTGATGGGGGATTTGAATCTTTCACGTCCCCCATCTCCCTGTGACCCGGTCGGTGACATGACCAAAAGTGCCCAGTGGTTGAAATGGAAACGCCCCAGAGGGAGTTTGAAAAGCCTTGAACATGCTCACGTTCATGCACCCGGCATGACTTGATGCGACGCATGGCATCAGAGTCTGATTTTGGAGGAACTGGAACGGGGCTTTTTGTTTTTTGTTTTTGTTTGCCGGGGGGGGGGGGGGGAGGGGGGGCCTGCGTGGCTTGCTAAGGAAGGCCATGCAACAAGTGAAGCTGATTCTGGATGCCGAGCAGCTTGGCTTCACATGAGCGGGCCTTGCGTTGGTTTTCACCAACCCCTAGTACACACTTACTATAATCCTGAAAGGGAATCCACCAGTGAACCTTGTGGCCTTCCCTTTTGGTCCACTTTGGGTTAAGTTCTCAAAAGGTGATCAGCTGGGTTTGCCACCTCCACGGTGAAGGCACCTTTTTCGGGCCCCTGACATATTCGGTCCTTGGTGCAGCGGCTGGTTCTTGTTGCAAAGATCCTCACCAGAAGTCCTGTGGGTCTTGACTAGCCCAATTTTCGCCAAGACTACAGCGCTCATGTTGGTGCCCCTCGAAGCTATGGGCGTGTTTACCCTTCCTGGAGGTCCCTTTCGTGCAGCCGCATGGGTTCGGATGATGCGAGGAAGACGGCGCGGCTACCCACAGCGGAACACCATGCTTACGAGGAGTTGGACTTAAGTGGAGCGCAGGTTGTTTCTGGTCTTGGCCGTTCGGGGACACAGTTCATGTGCATAATGTAGTTGGGAAACTGACTAAACTTTGTGTGGGTAGTTTGTTTAGCCATGTAAAGGCCCGTAAAGGCCCAAATGTTATTCAGTGATTCGGGGTCAGCCCCAGCTTTCAGACACTGGTTGTTATTTTGAGTGCAGGGTGTCCCCAGCCAAACAGCTGCCTTGAGACACGCGAACACACACACACACACACATGCATGCATATATACATATTTATATTTATCGCAGTGGATTTCAATCGTGAATCCCTTCAAAAGTGATTGGTCATAAGCCCCACCTAAATTGTGTCCACCAACAGGTTTCCAATTCGAGTTTATCCCCACATAAACCCTTCTTCGCTGCGAGTCCCTTTCCCCGGGCAGGACAAGTTCCGCCTAGCTGAGCGAACCACGGCCCTGGCGTTGGCCTCCCATGTGAATTGCCTGGCCACGTTGGGCCTTAGCGCCTTGGGTTGCACTTTGGTGCCCCAGTGCCCTTCTCTACCCGTTTTTTGGGGTTGGGAGGGTTCAACGGTTCCCCTAAAATAGACCACAGAAAAAAAGTTGGTGCCCTTATTCTAACCTCTCTACTGGAGGACCTAGCATTTTCTATCTCCGCCGAGTGCGTTCCCAGTTTTCTTGGTGCCTCCACGTCAGATGGTCACCAGCACTGGATGGAACAAGCGAACTGATCCTCATGTCCATAGCTGGAAAAAGCGACCTGCCGTCTACTTATAGTTGGCTGGATCTGTAGACTTTAGCTTTTCACGAAAGGATGTTTGTCCCACTAACTTGCAACAAGCTAAGCTGTTTGGCAGGGGGAAATAGAAATCTAGTTTCTGGGTGGTTTGGAATGTAAGCCAAGGGCAAGCCACCTTTTCCCTTTCTTCCCGAGTTTCTGGACTTGATACTTTATTGGGAACAACATGTTTGGCCTAGCCGCATAGGAAGTGAGTTGAGGGTAGGTTGACTAAATGTAAGTCACCCCTTCCGGCGGATGCCTCATTTGGAGGCGGTGTTGGAGATATCCATATGTTCCGCCTTATTGCCTCGTGGTTGCCAATTCCAAACAAAGCCTTGCTTCACGTGGCGCCTTTGGGCTTCAGCCTTCAAGTGTCTAACACGGCTTGCACTCTCCTCAAGCCACTACCCCCAGACGAATCTGATATACTTCCGCTATATCTGCGCTGTTATACGTACGATCGCTCCATGTTCGGCCAGCCGCTTTGAAACATGGGTTTAGCACATATGATTGGAACAGCCTCCTGCTGGTTTTTCACGGTTCCTTTTTAAAGGGACCAGGGGCAACCAGCCCTTCCGACCTGCCTTCAAACATGGGTTGCGTGTTTTCCCAGTGTTGTGGTGGTTTCATGTGAACTCCGAGCCGGTGGTTTAAGCCCGTTGAAACATAACTCGAGCTGGGTTTCCGTTTGCAGCGATCTCCAAAGCATGGCTGTTTCTTCAAGCAAAACCAACAAGAGACCAAGCAAGATGGTTTTTCAGGTTTCCTAAGGGCCAACATACATACCCCAAATGGACATACCACACCTATAGGCCTCATATCGGAACAGTTTTCGGGGTATGCATTCTTGAACTCACGTGCAACCCCTATTTTGGGGTATGTTGACTTGATGTATGGAAGGAAGTTGGCCCTCCTTGGAGTGTTGGAAGGGAAGCCGAGGCTCTCAAGGAAAAGGACAGGTCCCAACCCCCGGGCGGTTGATCTATCCACGGACCCCAGCGGAGGCCCGGAGCTTCTGGCGCAAGCCCGGCGCTGGGCGTCCAACTCGCAGGTCAGCCTCCGCTTCAAAGCGCAGGAGCGGGGCGTCCGGGGCGGCGCTGGCCGGTGTTGGGTTTGGCGACCAGGGAAGGGTGGGGAGGGGACCAGGCTTGGGGGGGCCGGGGGGGGGGCTGGTTTGTTTGATCTTCAGGAGGTCTTGTCAAGGAAATTCATGTTACAGTTTTTCAAGTGCCATATCCGATGGGGGCCTCATGTGGACGTAAACGAGGTTGACATGAAGGCTGTGGGCTCCCTGAAAGTTTTTTTTTTTTTTTTTTTGTTTTTTTTTTTTTTTTCCGGGGAAAACATGTCTGATCAAGAGGAATCGCTCAGTTTCGTGAAATGGAGTAGTTCGTGCAATTGTGAATTTAGTTTGAGTTGGGCAAAATCTGATCTGGCTCCTGTGGCTCACAATGCCACAGTTGTCAACGTTTCCACGACACCGAAAGGGGATGCAATTAATATATATATATATATATATGCTCACCCCCCCCCCCCAGGGCCTACCTTTCCACTTCAAAATGTACAAAACCCTCTTATTTTTAAAGACAAGGGAGCATATATATGCAAGAAGTGCTGTTGCTGCATATTTGTTTGTGGGTGACAAGTCATGTTGAGTAACAACGGCAAAGAGTTTATAAACTTTCAAGACAGTTTATAAACCATGTCAAGGGTTTGACGGTTTCCCTGCAACAAGGGCAGGGGGGGGTCAGAACTCTTTACGGGGGGGGGGGGGGGGGTACTGAGAAGTCTTTACAAAGTTGGCTGAGTCACACCTCACTGCTAAGACTTCCAACCAACCACCCCCCCCCCCCCTCCCAAAATTTCCAACCACCCCCCCCCCCTCCTTCAACGATACCATGAACACTTCGTAGGGTGTTGTTGCCTTGATGCGGGAAACTCGTCAAACACTCAATAAGGTTTATAAACTTTCCTGAAAGTTTATAAACCTTCTGTAGGCTTATTGCGTAGCAAGTGGAGACTGTTGTTTGGGAAAAAAAGGACACTCATTTGAGGCCTTGTTTGATGTGGTTTGGGCATGTGGTCCTAAAAGGTTGATGATTGTGTGTGTGTGTGTGTCATCACTGCTGCACTGTTATATCAAAGGCTGTCCATTCGGTCCAAGGGAACACAATCTGAGCAACTGCTGCAAAACACTCTGTTTTACAGCATTTTGTTGGATCTCTAATCCCTTCAAATGTCCAATTTGAAACACCTGAAACCTAGAATCTGGAGATCAGAATCCTTGAGATGTCTAATGTTGGATTCTCCAAGCCTCATAATTTGGAGCCTGGAGTACTCCAACACGAATTGAATTGGAATGTTGAAGGGGGCAAAATGTTTTTTGGGAAACGAACAATCTTCGGCCCAAGGGAACACAATCTGGGCAATTTCTTCGAAACACTTTGTTTTACAGTTTTTGTTGGACCTGCAATCCCTTGAAATGTCCATGGTGAAGCACCTGAAACCTAGAATCTGGAGATCAGAATCCTCGAGATGTCTAATGTTGGATTCTCCAAGCCTCATATTTTGGAGCCTGGAGTCCAACATATCCAAGTACACATTCCTTTCCAAATACGATTTTTGATCCGAATTGAATTTGCATATTGAATAGAATTTAGTAAGCACATAGTTCACCACCATTCATAATTCACCATAATGTCTCTATTAGATCAGAATTTGAACAGGAATACCTTTCCAAATAAGGAAAATATCATTGCAGTAGAATCCAAATATACTTTAATGCAGACAGAGTTCACTTAGCTTTTGAACATAATAATTTAATTAAGAATCCATCCCCAAATACAACTTGAATTGGAATATAGCTTATTCTGGAAAGAAATCACTTGGCCTTTGCAAACAAATTTTAATAGTAACTCATTCCCAAATATGATTTAGCTTAAATGTGGCTAAACAAATAAAGGGCACATATCCCCAGACTCCCAAACTTGGTCTGGAGATGTGTTTGGCATGTGCAGGTCTCAGAGCTTTCATTTTCAGGATATTTTGTGCTTTTGGGTCTGTGCAGGTTGCAGAGCTCAAAGCTGCCAAAAACATCATTTTTTCAATGTTTTTCCCTGGTGTACTCAAAACCACTGTAAAAACCGGTGATTCAATCAAAGCCAGGCTCGAATCTGAAAACGGAATCCGTTTTCGCTTTGCTGCCTTTCAAGCCTCTAAGAATCAGACATCTGCTGTCATATAGAAGGAAAAAAATCAACAAAACACTGTATTTTTACAGTGTTTCAGGCATCTGCAAGAAAGAGGCACACAGAGTAGAGTTGACACCTTCAACTAGAAGAGGGCAAAGGTAGGCCCTGGGGGGGGGGGGTGACCATATATATATATATATATACGGTGCTATTTATATTGATGTGTTTGTACAGGAGCATGGTTGTTGCTTCTTTTTTTTTCTGTGTAAATATATGTAAATACACACGTTCCTACTTTTCGATCGACCGATCCATGTATCGATCGATCCATCTATCTATCTATCTACCCATCCATCTATCCATCTATCTATCTATCTATCTATCTATCTATCTATCTATCTATCTATCTATCTAATATATCTATATCTATCTATCTAATCTATCTATCTATCTATCTATCTATCTATCTATCTATCTATCTATCTATCTATCTATATGTTTAACCTAATCTAATCTAATCCAATTTATTCCAATCACCTATCTGTCTATCTAGCTATCTATCTTATCTATGTAGCCTCACCTCACCAACCTAACCTAACCTAATCTAATCTAATGTAATCTATCTAATCTATATTTTGTTCTATCTATCTATCTATCTATCTCTATCTATCTATCTATCTATCTATCTATCTATCTATCTCTATCTATCTATCTATCTATCTAATCTAATCTAATCTAATCTAATCTATCTATCTATCTATCTATCTATCTATCTATCTATCTATCTATCTATCTATCTATCTATCTATATGTTTAACCTAATCTAATCTAATCCAATCTAATCCAATCTAATCCAATCTAATCCAATCACCTATCTATCTATCTATCTATCTATCTATCTATCTATCTATCTATCTACGTGATGTGTCTATACCATCTGTCTGTCTGTCTGTCCGTCCGTCCGTCCGTCTGTCTGTCTGTCTATATTTTTGTCTATCTGTCTATCTTTGTTTATGTTGTTTTATCTTATCTAATTAATCAGTTAATTTGTCTATCTATCCAACTAGATTGTCTATCTCTCTATCTATCTATTTCAGCGACATACAACAACCATACATGGCCAAGCCTTTTTGCAGGAGAGCTGCAGCTTCCTTCGAGAGGAGACGCGAAAGGAGGAAGATCCCACCAAGCGGGTGGATGAGGTCTCCGTAGGCCACAGCGGGGAGGTGAGTTCTTCTTGTGGAAAGGGTGTTTTAAGTGACAAAGTCATAGAACACCTACTTCTTGATGGCTATTGGATCTTTGGACTTTGACTTATTGGTTGAAACCGGTCGGATTTTCCATTGGACCCACAACCTTGGCAGAGGGATCAACAACCAAGACTTTGCTTCACAGAAATGTTTACTTTGGTGCAATTTGCCAAGGGATGTTAGGACTTCAACTTTTTGCCAACTAGTGGGTTTTCCATCAAACCCCTAACAGTTAAACTTTTAGCAGGGGAGCAGAAAGCAACCGAGTTTATTTCCCCACAAGTGTGGCATGGGGGGGGGATGGGCGGGGGGGGGGGGTTGGGGTGCCCAACTCGACCGCTGCGCCCTGGCCAGCTGGCATGTCCATCGGCTTTACCAGCAAGACTGTCACAAAAGTGCCCGGATCCCAGAGGAACAAGTCGACGAGTCAACGTGTCCTGTAAACATGGAGCCCAACAAAAAGCATGAACAGGGTGAGTCTTTTTTGGGGGGGACCCCGAATTGGCTTGGGTTTTCCTGCTGGTTTCCCTGTAAAACCACGAAAACGGGGTACATCGGGCTACCCTCACAAAAAGACATTACTCATTGGTAGGGGAAGCCCCGTTCTTGGGCCCCGTTCTTGGGCTCCAGGTTCTTTAGCGGAGTTGTCTCTGGTCCATTTGGGGTTCGGGGCCGGAGGCAACCAGAAAAATTCCCACAAACTGGATGGGGGGGGGGAATCTAATTATCCCATGTCCTTTGGTGGAAGCAAGTCAGTTTTGAACATGGGTCAGATGGCGAGTGAGAGAGAGAGAGAGAAAGGAAGAAAGAGTCTCTCTACCCACAAACCTCAGAAAAGGGGGCAAGGGGTGAATTTTGCAGCTTTGTTTGATGCATGAAGGGTACAGGTGAAGCATTTGTTGCCTCTTCTTGCTGGTGCGATAGGCAACCAGTTGCAATGAGCCTTAGAAAAACCATCCAAGTGGTGGTTTCCTTTGAGGGTGCTGGGACCGATCGCAAGTCTTGGGCCTTTGGCTGTTAAACCCCATGGGAGAGGGGCCGTGGAGTCGTGCAGGAGCCCTGAAGGAAGAACAAGAACGGCCCCCATGGAAGTTTCATGTTGACCCCATGCATTGATCGGTCCAACTCCGGTCGAATCCCTGCCAAATCCGCCTGTAGAAACCAGTTACCCCCCTTCTAAAACCAGTCATATAGTAAGTAATGAGCAGTTTATTAGCAGGGGGTGCAGGGGTTCGTTGGTTGCATTTTTTCGGGGGTCAACCGTACCTGCCGAACCGGGGGGGGGGGGGGGGTTGGGGTGGGACTAGCTCAGGACTGAGTTCTTCTGGAAGTTCGAGGTGAGCTGCTCACTCTGCACTTGGCACAAGCAAGCACGCGTTTGTGCATAGGGCCTGTCCTTTTTGTTGGGGAAGTACCGTCTTTTGGTTGGCATTGAAGGGAAGCAAAGGAAACCAACAATTTTGGGGGTCCACTAAAAGAAGACACACCCAGTTCGCACCAGCCCAATGGAATGTACAATAGGGGGGCGAGCCCCAGATAAAGGACCATCCCCCATGTTCGCTTTGGTCCCTCGGGAAATTCTGTAAGGGGCTCACTTATCTTCAGCCAAGTGCCACGGACGGAGATGAATTGACCTTGTGGTTTGTGTCCCTTTTCGGCAAGCATGCTTTTAGCCATCCTTCTAGCAAGTGATCGCCTTTCCAGCTGTTCAGCGGCTACCACCCTCTGAATCCCATTTTGTTGGTGGTTCTCCCAGAAGCAAATTTGGCTGCACCAAAAAGGGTGCGCGTATTGCAACTAGGTTCATTTCCAAGTCCTTTGGGCGAGTTTGATGCCACTGCCATTGGCCGGCACAGTGACAGCTGTGGGTGAATCCACCAATCTGGCGTGGTCTGGAAGCTTGGGGAGGGTTCCGGGGAGGTTCCGGGGGACACTCTTTGAGCTAAAGTTTCTGAGGGCATGCCGAGGGACCGTGTCATTGGCTTTCTCCCTTAGGAATCAAACCGTCAGGGTGGTTACGACTCACCCACTTTTGGAAGGGGTGGGAAGTGACAGCACGCCCAAAACAAAGACGCAAACAAGGAGATGGATGGATGGATAGATAGATCGAGAGAAAGTAGAGAAAGAGAGAGAGACCGTTGCAGACGACTAAGCATGACCAGCATATGGTGTTGGTGTGTTTGAGGGGTGGCAGGTGCAGTTATATATCGTGCATAAAGGTGTTTCCTTTGGCCGATTGGGGTGAGGTTTCAGGACTGTTTGGGGATGTTTGTGGATGGCTCGCGGTAAAGCAGCCTAGCAGCCTTAGCTGCAGCTGAGGCTATCAGCTGGAGCTGTTTCGGGGGGTCGGTGCAGAACCCTCGGACCGGCTCACGCTGCAGCAACGCACGGGCTACTCACCGGCACAACCTGCGGCTTTCTACTCACCACGCGGCTTTTTCGATGGAACCAAGATCCCCTTGGTACGGAAACCCAACAAGCAGGTGGGTTGGGCCCCGGGTGCTGGCAAGATTTCGTGCTTGCTTTTGTTTACGCCCCGGCATTTTGGTTTTAAAGGTAGACTGAGTTTTGCGTTTAGACAATGGACACCCACAGATGGATATTGATGACCTGGCTTGGGCGTTTCTGGCCAATTCACGAAAGGCAACAACCGCTTTTGGGGTGGTTTTCGGTGGATCCCTTCGATGTCAATCTTCCCAATTCAGTTGCCTTGCACATGGCTTTTGGGACCCAGGCTTCATACTAGCTTGCATTTCAAGGACATGGACCCTGCCTGGATCCAAGCTTCCCACCGCATTCCCCCCGCTTTTTCCAGGCCTGAATCAGGTCGCAAGCTAGGAGCAGAGTTGTGGGCGAACTATGGAGAGGGGTGAAGAGTGGGGGCATGGAATCCCTATGTTAAAATGGAGGCTGATGGATTCCTTCTAGCCCCCAAAAAAGGCTACCTAATGCTGACCCCATATTAGTTCATCAATACCGGGGAGGGGGGGGGTCCCTGAATTTAGTGGGGAATCACAGCCCTTGGAGGGGAACACCCCCCTATGAATAAACTGGGGTTGATCAATACGGGTCAACATTGCACAATTCATGGAAAAGGGGACCTACCCCCCCCCCCCCCAAAGTGGGCCCTTCCCCAAGACATGTTCCCCTCACAAAGCCCCAGGAGGAATAAAACCATTGGTTTGGATGTCAGGCAGCACGGAGATCAAGACCAGCAGCAAAGTGTCGCCGCAGCCGGAGCAGAAGATCCCCGCCATTTCCGAGGAGGCGACCAAACTGACACGTCTTTTTTCTGGTCTAGGTCCCCCAGCTAGGTGCCCTTTTACAAACTTTTTTGGGGGTGGGTTCCCCTACTAAAATAGACTACAGCAAAAAAAAAAGGGGTACCCTTATTCTAAGCTCTCTACTGGAGCACCTAGTTGTTTTTGTCCGAAAATGTGGGCCACTTCTTTGGCATCGGTCGCTTCAAGTGCCCTTCCTATGTGGGGAAATGCCTTTTCTCATTTTTTTGGGTGTGGGGTTTCCCTACAAAACAAGAGTGCCATTTTTGTCTATGGCCACTGGGGGGTCAGAAAGGTCCCTTTTGGGTCGGTTTGGTTGAACAGATCGCACTGCTTTCAGTTTGACCATAGTGCCTGTCGGCTGCCATCTATTTTGCTAAGAGGACACATATGACCGTCATTTTGTTCTGTGCAGGCGGTGGATGCCCGACATTGCGAGTTGACTCGACCACAAAACCAGGTAGACTGCAGTAAAGAGGGAGGTTCCTTATATGGAAAACTCGGCCACTTCTGCCAGGGGTCCCCCAAATTCCCTTTCTACTCCAGCCTTGAGGCTTCAACCATGGGTGAATTGATATGTTTGAAGACCAGGGATCCCACGCGTACGTTTGCGCATGAATCATTGTGTTTGTTTGTATTTGAAATGTGGGTGTCCTTTCGCTCATCCGGTGAGTTGTCAAATGTTTGCCCTATGTGTTCGCATATTTGTTCATCATGTTAGTCAAGGGTAAGAAAAGTTGGTGCCAAGTGCCAAGAAGTTGGAAATCAATCATGGAATTACAATCTTCCCCTACCCCAGATACATGCTATTTTGAAGTTATGCATGTTCAAAGCACTTGGTGTCCCATGGTGAACACATTGGCCCTTAGGTTGACCTCGCACATGCCCATTACTGGCACGTGTTTGACTCGGCAAAACGACGCACCTGAAGGGAATCCCAGGGAATGTCCGAGATGACTTGAGACTCGAGAGGGTTGTTTGGGGGCGTGCCGTCTTTTTGCCAATGACTTGAGACTTCGGAGAGCCTTTTTGGCAAGGGTCAGACCTCCAGATGTTTCATCCTTTTTGATCAAAGTCGTTATACATTTTGCCCAAACCTGGAGTGGGCCATGGGTCGTTGTCGTTGCCCAGACCTGGAGTGGGCCATGGCCGCCTTTCCTGCAGCTTATATAGAGGAGTTGCTTCCGTACCAGCTCCCAGAATCGATGTGTCTAAGGCGAACGTCACCTTCCTCTTCAAGACCGAAGCCTTCAAGATTGACCGGGACTCCCCGAAATGCAAGACGCCCGCCAGGAATGCGGAACTTAAGGAGGCCGCCTGTTGCAACATGTGGTTTGAACAGCTAGGCCCCATTCGATGGTTTCTTCAACGGCTTTCAAGCGCGCAACCCTGGAGGCCGCGGAGTATATGGGCGGCTTTGCACGATGGCTGGGCTGTGCAGAGTCATATCTTCAAAACCTGGGGTCAGAGGCGGGATTGAAGTGGTTGAAGGCGAAGCGTGTTAAATCGATGAAGCCCCGGCCCCTTCGAGCTTCACCTTTGGTCAAACTGCCCCAGGCGATTCCGTGGAAGCTCCCGAACAGAGCCATCGGAGCCCTTTGGAAGACTTGGTTCCATTTACAGGGAGCTTCCATGTTAGTCTGAGGGAGTTTAAGCTTGAAGCCCTTATTGTTGATTGTCCTTTGGACGGACCAGAAGAGGGTTACTTTGGTTTAAACCATAGGTGTCCTTATTGGTTGTTTTGGCTAGGAAAATCGATGGTGATTCCTGGTTGACCTGGCGTTTTTGTTTTTTGGTTCATCTACCAGGGAAAACCATCTATTTCCCCTTTAGGGGACACCTATGGTTTAAACTTCATCTTCCATTGGCTTAAGAATATGTTCTTATTTTCCCTCGTTGGTGTTCAAAGGATATTATCACTACTGGATGTGTTTTTTACTTTTCCCAGGGGTCCAAACCAAGTTGAAGTCATGGTTTCAGCAAGGGCTCCCTGAGGTCCTGGCCAAGGCGCAGAAAGGAGTGCTCTCGACCGAGGGCATTCTGGTCCCCGCCCTGCCGCTCATGGTGAAGGCGGTTTTCGGCTGTAAGATAAAGCGAAATGGCTTGGAATCGTGCCCTTTGATAGGGCACCAGACTGCAAAGGGGCCAAAAGTAGGTTGTTTCAATGTTGTGAGGGAACGTGTGTAAATTCCATTCATTACGAAAAGTCAGACTTTTTGCACAGGGGACAATAGCAGGCAAAAACAGTTGTTGAGTCAAATGGTGCTCTTCGTTCGGCACGAGCGCGCCAACCCTGGAGGGCAACTCGGAGAAGCGCGCAACGTGTCAGTCCATCGTACTGCTGACCGAGGAAGAGCACAGCGGCCCAGTGATGTCGGCCGTGGCTGCTTGGCCATCGGGGTAGGCATCCCAACAGTGCAGGACTCATATGACCTGTATAGGTGTACCCCCTCAAAAAAAAGGACCCCCCAACAAATGACAAAAAATAGTACCCTTACAAAACGACAGACCCGTATGCCTACCCCCCGAATGTATGGAAAGGGGGGGGGGCACCCCCATGAAGGTGGGAATTCCGCATAAGGAACTGCAGATGGGGCACCCTTTTCATTAGCCAGGGCGAACTCAATTCCGAGTTCAGATGTTGGGTTGGGGGGCCAAAAGTGAGCTTGTACCCATCTAATTCCCAAGTTTGCTTGGGCCATCCCCTTTACTTGCGCGCATCAAGCGGGAATTGTTGGAAGTGAGAAACGCTAGGGCCCGCAAGCCGTCCGCCCCAGGATGGCAACCTTTTGCTGGAGGAGGAGGCTCGCACGCTGGCGACCAAGCAGCAAAACCTTTTAGAGGCGCGTTGGGCTTTTCAGGTTGCGGACTCCCCTACGGTGTCCTTTAACTTCCATTTGCTTAAGAGTATTTTTCCCTCTTGGTTTTCAAGGGAATCCATCACTATTGGCAATATTATATTTTGTTCCAGGGGGCTTAAGCAAATGGAAGTTAAGGGAACCCCCAACACCGGTTCATGCAACCGGAACATGCCCTACCTATCGCTTGTGCCCATCTCATGGCCATGCTCTAACACCCAAGCACCAAAGCACCGACTAGGACTTTGTCTCAGTGCAGTTGTTTCAAAACACATTTGTTTCAACAAAGTTGATGCAAAATGCAATGGTTTCGACACAACCACGTTCAATCGCATTGGGTTCAACACAGGCTTGTGTCAAACATGCTTTTCACACACAGTTATTTCAACAGTAGTTGTTTCAACACTGTGAAACACACTTGTGTGAACACATGTTGTTTCAACAAACACATTTGTTTCAACACAGTTGATGCAACATGCGATGGTTTCGACACAACCACGTTCAATCGCATTGGGTTCAACACAGGCTTGTGTCAAGCACGCTTTTCACAAACAGTTAATTCAAAAGTAGTTGTTTCGACACACAGTATTTTTGGAAACACACTTGTTTGAACACATGTTGTTTCAAACACATTTGTTTCAAGCACATTTGTTTCAACACAGTTGATGGAAAATGCGATGGTTTCGACACAACCACGTTCAATCGCATTGGGTTCAACACAGGCTTGTGTTAAACACGCTTTTAATACAGTTAATTCAACAGTAGTTGTTTCAACACACAGTATTTTGGAAACACACTTGTTTGAACACATGTTGTTTCAAACACATTTGTTTCAACACAATTGATGCAACATGCGATGGTTTCGACACAACCACGTTCAATCGCATTGGGTTCAACACAGGCTTGTGTTAAACACGCTTTTAACACAGTTAATTCATCAGTAGTTGTTTCAACACACAGTATTTTGGAAACACACTTGTTTGAACACATGTGGTTTCAAACACATTTGTTTCAACACAGTTGATGCAACATGCGATGGTTTCGACACAACCACGTTCAATCGCATTGGGTTCAACACAGGCTTGTGTCAAACACGCTTTTAACACACAGTTAATTCAAACGTAGTTGTTTCAACACACAGAGTTTTCGATACATGCTTGTTCGAACACATGTTGTTTCAACCACATGTGTTTCAACACAGTTGATGCAAAATGCGATGGTTTCGACACAACTACGTTCAATCGCATTGGGTTCAACATAGACTTGTGTCAAACACGCTTTCAACACACAGTTGATTCAAGAGTATTTGTTTCAACACAGTATTTTGTGAAACACACTTGTTTGAACACATGTTGTTTCAATCACATTTGTTTCAATGCAGTTGATGCAAAATGCGATGGTTCCGACACAACCACGTTCAATCGCATTGGGTTCAACACAGGCTCCCAGGCGAAAAACGCCTTGTGCGTATTCCCAAGCATGCTGTGGATGGACACAATCCTGCACCCCCTCAACCCTGGTTTTTGATGAGCCCCGTGTTTCTTTTTTACCAATGAACGTGATGGTTTCAAACGTGGTTTCCAGGTGGCGCGAAATGGATTTTGTCCATCCACCGAATCACAGTTAATTCAACAGTAGTTGTTTCAACACACAGTATTTTTGGAAACACACTTGTTCGAACACATGTTGTTTCAAACACATTTGTTTCAACACAGTTGATGCAACATGCGATGGTTTCGACACAACCACGTTCAATCGCATTGGGTTCAACACAGGCTTGTGTCAAACAGGTTTTTAACACAGTTAATTCAACAGTATTGGTTTCAACACACAGTATTATTCGACACATGCTCGTTTGAACACATGTTGTTTCAAACACATTTGTTTCAACACAGTTGATGCAAAATGCGATGGCTTCGACACAACCACGTTCAATCGCATTGGGTTCAACACAGGCTTGTATCAAACACGCTTTTAACACACACTTAATTCAACAGTATTTGTTTCAACACACAGTATGTTTCGAAACATGCTTGTTTGAACTCAGTTCGTTTCAAAGCACATGCGTTTCGTTTCAACACAGTTGATTCAACATGTGTTTGTTTCAACATAACTACTTTCAATCGCATTTGTTTCAGCACGGCCTTGTGTCAAAACACAATTTTAAACACAAGTATTTCAATTGTGCTTGTTACAACGCACAGTTGTTTCGAAACACATTTGTTTGAACACAGTTTGTCCATTTTCAGCACAGTTGATGCAAAATGCTCTCGCTTCAACACGACTACTTTTGATTGCATTTGTTTCAACACAGGCTTGTGTCAAAACAGACTTTCAACACACGGTTGTTCTGAAAGTATGCGTTTCAACAAATAGTTGTTTCGAAACACACTTGTTTGAAAACATGTTGTCGCAAAATACAGTTGTTTTTGTTTCAACGCAGTTGATTCCAACACATAGTTTCGTCAAGTGTTCAACAACATTTGTTTCGAAACACATCTGTTTCAACACAGATGTTTCAACACACATACAGCCCAGTTGTTTTGAAACACACTTGTTTTTCAACACAGTTGTTTCAATAATAATAATAATAAACATTTCTGTCAACACAGTTGTTTCGACACACACATTCGTTTCAACATAGTTGTTTCAGCACGCATTCGGTTCAACATAGTGGTTTCAACACGGATTCGTTTCAACACAGTTGTTTCAAACACATTCGTTTGAAACATTCGTTTCCACAGTTATTTCGCAACACATTTGTTTCAACACAGTTGTTGCAGAACTCCTGTGTGTGTCAATTTGCAGTTGTTTCAAATCAAGTTCTTTGAACACACACCCAAAGTTGTTTAAACACCTTTGTTTCAATACACGATTTGTTTCAGCATGCAGTTATTTCTAAAACACTTTCGTTTGAACACAGTTGATTCAAACCGCAGTCGTTTCACAGTTGTTTAAACGCAGCCGCTTCAACAGACTTGTTTCAAACTCATTTGTTTCAACATATTTGTTTCAATCCACAGTTGATTCAGCACACAGTGGCTTCAGCGCACGTTTGTTCCAAAAGTGCTGTTTCAATTCCCATGCGCTTCAACTCACAGATGTATCAACTCTAACTGTTTCAGCCCAGTCAGTTTAAAGCACAACCGATTCAACGCAGAGTTGCGTTTTGTTTTCAGGCACAGTCGTGTCAAACCACATGTGTTTCAACGAGAGTTGTTTCAATAGATAATCATTTGCCTCACTCGGTGCACCTGGGAGGCTGTGCCGGATGGGGGCGTGTTCACCCCCACGGAGGCGTACTTGACAGTGGGCTTCTCCCATCTCAAGGATCGCTTTGGAGCGGCGGAGCTTGTCCCAATTGTTTTGGGCTTCGCGGGGAAACGAATGGATGGGTCTATTGTGTTTTTTTTTTTTGCTTTTTTCTCGGGGCTACCCATGAACCGGGTGAGTTCGACAGGGAACCAAAAGGAAAAACACATTTGTGTATTTTTTTTATTTTATTTTTACGGGGGGTTGCCGAAAAACGACTCCGCCAATGGGCGTGTTGTTTGTTGGATGCTACCGTTCTTGTGGTTGGTTTCAAAGGCAAACCAGCAGGACAGCCAGGTGTTCCCCATTTTCCCGTATCACATATCAAAAGCCCGAAAGGTAACTCCAACCACGCTTACCTTTAATACCCCTCCCCCCCACACCGCAAGGTCTTCATAAAGGGGGGGAGGTTGTGAATCAGGGGTAAGCATTAAGGTTTGCAGGCGTGAAAACCCGAAAAGGCGATTTTGGTTGGTGGTTCCACTACTTGGTTTGCTTCCGTCATGCAACGCAGGTCCCCTCAGGCTGTCTCTCGCTTTAGGCATCACCTTTTGGGTCCTTCGGGCATAGGGAGGTCAAAATCCCGGTTGAACTGTTTGGTAGGACCTGTTTTGAGCTGGGCGGCTGCCCGCTCAAAAATTGGGAATTGGCGTTGGCTTTGCTATTCGATTGGGGTGCCGTCAACACCCTTCTAGGCCATTTTAGTAGGTGATTCTAGGGACTCTAGCATTGCGAAATGTCAACCCTACGCTGCCGGATCGTAGTACGGCCTGTGTAAACGTTTACATCTCCATGCAACGGTCAAGAGTCGCCGGGGTTTGGCAGCAGAGGCGGAAATGCTAGGTGTGGCTGGTAGGATCTGAGCTGGCTTTAGTGCAGGGGTACTTGAATTGCTGGTGCGAGAGATGCGGGGAAGGAGAAAGGGAATGACCCATATAAACCATTCCTTGTGGTTTCCTTTGAGAGGACCCCTGGTCAATTCCACATTCCCTACTGAGCACCAGCAAGTTTTGGGTTCGGGATGTGGGAGAAACACATGAAGGTTCCCTTGCTCTTGGGATGGCCACTTGGACACCCAACCCTCCCCTTACATGGAAGGCAAGTTTCCGCTAAACAGGACCCGTTGGTAGGATACATGAAGCCGTCTCCAAATACGGGGTGTTCAGTTTTACTTATGAGAATTTACCCACATCCCCTTCAACATGGAATTGGGCAAGAGGGTGGAATTCCATGTTGTGGGAAAGACTGAACACATGGAATTATAGGGCAGTCCCCACCTACCTTCAGCTAGGTATGGGTTGTCGCCTTGAACGAAGCCAGGCCCTGGTGGTTCATTGGGCAGAGGTCCAGGACTACATTGAGAACATGTTGAGGGCGCAGTTGGTGGCGGCCATCGGCAAAGAGGCAATCACTCCTTCGATTCGATCGCGCGTGTCGCGCGTGCGTCAGAATGATCACACACATGATCTTGCGATCGGTGCGATAAGTAGGGCATGAGGGAATGAACCCAGGGATTCCCTTTAAAAGAAGCCACAAGGGATGGTTTATAAGGGTCATTCCCTCGTTCCCGTCCTTTCCTATTTGGAGCCCAGTTGACACTTGCAGCCTGAAAGGATTTCATAAAGACATGGACCGGCATCCCAAGTGATGGCAGTGTTTGATCGCAGACAAACTAAGGGCAGCTTTGGCTGAAAACCTCCGAGATATGATACGGCAAGACGAGTAGCTCTGTTTTTCCGCGTCTTCCTTCCACCTTTGTTTCTTCCACCCGAGTCACAATCAAAACCCAGGTAGATGAAGGTTGGTAAGGGGCCGCCTTTTCAATTCAATTGCATGGCTCTGGGTTCACCATTTTTGTACCAGGTGTTGATTGTGACTCACCTGTTTGGCTTATTCGACTTGTTCCTTCCATCTTTGCAGAGGCTCGAATGGGCGCCTGCAAATCGTCAGGTGACGCCCGCAGACTTCGCAGACTACATGCGCTTTCACTACAGGCGGGCGCTGGTTTGATGCGTCTTGGTTTGGGGAACCCCTTTTTTTGGTGCTTGTTAGAAGACGCCAGAAGAACAATCAAATCGAGGCCCCGGTCTCCCAAAAAAGGGGTCCCCAGATACACCAGAAGAAAACCACAAAACAATTTAGGGGTCCCGCTAAGAACAACACGCCCGGTTTTTGTTGGGCTTCGCAATGAAAGAGAGTATGACCTCCCTGGAGAATGAGGAAGCAGGGAGAGAGAGGTACTGCAAGGTTTGGCGTAAGCAAAGAAGGGTGGTTCCAACCTAAGTGTTAAGGTAAGTCTGGATTTTCCCAAAGGAAAAGGGGGATGGTTGTTTGATATGTCTCCCCCCCATTGCAGACCAAAAACCTTTAACATGTTCGCACAGAATGGCACGGATTGAATGTGAGGGACGGGTGGGTCCCGATGAATCGACAACTCGCTTTTGTTTGGCCTCAATCAAGATGGCTGACACATCAGGAGTTGCTCAAAATGGCTGGTATGAAATGGCTGATGTTTAATCGGAGGCCAACTAATTTTTGGGGACCCTTATTTTGAGAAACCCTTTGTCGGCTTAGAAGCAGGTCCTTACCCCGAGTGGGAGCTTCCATAGAAGCGCATTTGGCCCGGTGATTTGGTTGTGTCTCAAAGGGGAACCCCCAAAATGGGCTTCGGTCCCCTGTTGGTTACCCTCTAAAAACACAAAGAGGGGACAGCCTCAACAAAGACACACATACACACAGATCCTTTCCCAGCGGTTCCGCGCAGGAAGCTGTTTCAAGAGGCGTACCTCCCGTCGCCCTTCAGCTTTGCAGTGCGGCGAAGCACATTGCACGGCCCGGAGGGCACGGTGAGCATCGAGGAGCAGGAAGGCATCAAGACCCCAGCGCCTCTGGCTGCCGTGTGGGAGGATGCCGGATTTCGAGGTGAGTATCTTGCGGTACTGGAGGAACAACAGAAGCAGTGCCACCGTTTTCTGTTTTGGGGGAAGTCCCCTGATTCTGTGGCCGAAGAGTTTGGAGCATGTTTTGGCGGAAAGTCAGAGTTTGGGTTGCACCCTTTGCGATACCACAGGCTTTTTTCAAATGACAAAGTAACCAGCCATCAGGATCGCCCACATTGGGGTCACAGAAAGAGTTACTGTCCAACCGGGCGGGCCAAGGGGCTTGTGCTTACGGTGGCGGGTGACCATGAGCACAAGTTTCCGTGGAAGTGTTGCCCCAGCAGCTGCAGTAAAACGCATGTGCCGAAATGACGGTCGAACGCTTTGGACTTGGTTTGAACTGCTGAGTTACTGCAAGATTCCCACACATTTGGCGACTCAATAGTCATTGTTTGAAAACAGGCGGGGGGTGTTGGAAGGCCCGCCGGCCATTTTGTGATCCTGCACGTGTTGACGTCAAAGCGATTGCCAACAGTTGGACTGTAGACTCATTTCTGAGTTCCTGGACTTGATTTTTTTGGGGTAGACCAATCCACTCGATCGGAAGTGAGGGTTTTGGATGTCGCGCTCTGATGTAGCCTCAGGTCTTGAGCATGTGCTCGACCGGGCAGACATCTCACATGAGCTTTGCGCTGAACGCGTCGACCAACGTGTCCTTTGCCGGCGAGGTGGGCATGGGATGGATGGCGCTGAAAGGTTTCGATTTTCTCTTGCCGCCCAGGAAATGGTTCCCCACATTCCCCTGTTGGTGGCTTTGCATTAGCCATACGCAGCATCTCTTTAGATGCAGTTTTCTTCTGGGTGATGTTTTATTTGGGGAGTCTAGGAAACCGGGTTGGGGAAATGCACTTCGGGGAGAATTGTTCACTTCCCGGAGTGCACCCAACCTTGAAATGTTGGTTTGGATTGGTTTCGTGATCGGCATGAATTCATGGAAAGGAGAATTGAGAATCCCTCCGCCGGTTGTTGGCGCTGCTTGAATCGGTGGGTTCGATTGGTGGCTCCAGCATATTTGAAGCCAGCCCTGGTACCTAACCAAATGAGCCAACTTCCAACCCAAACCAAAACCCAAAGAACCTGATTACTGACGTCGGGCGTGTATTTTCTCAAGAAGGAAAAACTGTACCCTACCTATTGTTGACCCCGGATGAACTAACATGTGTTGAAAGGGGGGTGGTCGCTCCAAAAGTGGTCTGAATCCCCACTAAATCGGGATTCCCCCCTCACTTCCTGAGTTCCTGGACTCGAGCCACTTTTTTGGTTTGGACCATTTTATTTAGTAAAAAAAAAACAGTTCATATTTGTTCTGGCCAATCCACTCTATGAGAAGCGAGCCCCCATTAATCAAACCAGGGGTGGATCACTGTAGTCAAAGGACACCAAGCCCTGCATGAAGCCCAAGGGGAGAGATGCGGCAAAGAAGGCCAGAGCCTGTTCGGCCCAACCCACCAACCCACCAACCCCAAACCACCCGAGCACCAACGGCAAACCACCACCCACGAATCCGCCAACCCAATGAACATGAAACGTGGCAGGGAGGTCCTGGTGTGGACCATTTTCCTTGTCAAGGGGCCGGGACCCAAACGTCAGGCTACATGTTACAACTGGTGGGAGGGTAAGCCGCCTGGCACCGTAAATGTATTTTTTTTTGGTTTTCCCTATCGTGCATGGTTTTCTGGGTCACACTGGAACAATGAATCTGTTCAACCACGATTTCTTTGCGCCAGGTCCATTTGCATGCCTGGCTGGCGCATCAGTTCTCCGGCGAGACGGGGGCAAAGCTCTCCCTGGTCTCGCGGGCGCGCCAGTTCAGCCCCGCGAATGGAGCAGGGAACCGGGGGGCTGGGAGTTGAGTTGGGTGGCTGGTTCGGGGTGTCTGGGTGGCTTTCAGTCATCCCCTCACCTTTCAGGCTTTTAGGGTTCAGTGGGGATTTCAACTATAACTTCAAACAGTTGGGATTCAACAAGTTGAATTGGGTTTAGGGTTTAATGGGTCAACAGGTTGGTTCCATGATTCCTTTTGTAGTTGGAATGTGGTCAGTTGGGGGCAAGAACCTCACTGTGTACCTCTCATCCACTGCTTTGTTGAGTGTGCGCTTTGGGTGGTTTTTTGGAGGGAGACCCAAGAAGAACGCAATCTTCGGGCCTTTGTCGCACCCAAATTTTGAACCCAAGGCAAGGTGTGATCCGTCGGGTGGCCCGCACCGTTACTTCAAGATCTTCAATCTTTTTGGGTTAGCAGTCAGTAGTCGCCTCACTCGAAAAACGTGGACTTGAAGAGCCTTTTGGGGAAGACCCCGTTCTAGTGGTTAATCTAAAGTTTTCCTGGCCAATCCACTTAAGTACGAAACAGGAAAAGGACCTTTGGAGCCAATCCAGGGAAGCAAGAAGGCATCGCTTGTTCTTTTGACCCTGGGACTGGCAACCAGCTCGAGGACTTCAAAAAGCCGCTCGCTATTGGGGGCTGCTGCGCCGCTGAGAGTGGTTACATGTTGAGAGGCCCATTCTCAAGTTTAGTCTTGTTGGTGGTGTCCTGCTGGACCGCCCATTGGCGGGACAAATTGAGACGGTCACTTTACGGGACCCAGCAAGACTTCCACCTTTCCTGGGCATTTGCGATGACAGCTATGGCGCAGGCAACGGATGCAGGCTGGCATATAATGATTTGGGGTAGCCCCCGGCCTGAGGTCTCGTGTGAACTACTTCTTCCAGCATCAGGAACTTTAGGGGGTCCCCTTAAAAGAGGCACCCAACTACATTCTTGTTTGGGGCAGAGGTAGATCGGATACTGTTTCATAATATGACTGTTCAGTGAAGAACTACTTCTAATTTTCAACTATGACACAACAAACTGAACGTGTTAATGTTTGTGCACCCCGGAGATCCAAGACAAAGAATGAACATCGGCATGGGGAGTGTCCAGATACAACAAATCCCGAGCTCATCCTCGCTGATTGGGATTCTGCTGTGGCTCAAAAAATAGCTGGTCCAAAATGGCACCATGGAACAGTAGGCTAAAATTCCTGGGTTTTGCTGGCTCTCAAATTTTGAGAGATGCAAGCCACAGCCATGTTGAATTCCATAATAGTATTGGCCTAATTTAAAATTAGTATTGGCAATTTGTTGGATCTCCGAAAAGAACAAAATCATTGTGGGAGGATGTATTCATCAAAAGCTGCACTTACGAGGCTCCTTCATTGTGCTTGTGGGCCGCGTGACTTCTGCCACCTCCCTGGAGCCGAGCTATGCTGCGCTGGTGCAGCTGCTCAGTTCTGGCAGGGGACGGTGTGGCCGGGTCGGTGGGTCGGTCAGGGACTTTGTGGATGAAACGAAATGGCTGTGGGTCAAAAGCAATGGGATCCCATTTTGGGGTAGGTGCACCACCCATTTTAGTCGATTTTAGTGGGTTTGGGATGTTCACTGGGGGTACGAAATTTTGACCCATGGCCAAATGGAAAGTGCCCGGACGGGTTGCTGCGTTGGTTCTAGAGGGGAAAGAAGCAGGGAATGAGAAATGGAATGACCCCCCCCGAATTGAACCATCCAAGTGATGGATCCCTATATTCTACCGTAGGTGTGTTCCCAAGACTCCTCTCCAATCGAATGAGAGGCGTGAAGTGTTTCAAAAAAGCCGCCGAAACATGGGTAGGTTTTCCTTTGGTGTCCCTGTAAACCAACCCCAAGGGTACTCCAAAACACACAAGTACATAGTACATCACGCCATGTTGTCTCCGTGGGCAAGCCCATTGCGGAGGCTGTTGGAAGGGGAGCAAGATCTGAAACCATGTGAAACCATTGTTTGGGGTGGTATTTGCAGGGGGTCATCTTTGGGGGTGTTGCAGGATTTCGTCCATCCACAGTGTTTGGGGCACTGATCTGTTGTAGAAGCACGAAGCAAAAAGTCGCGATGTTGATGTATTGGTTGAGGCGACTCCACCTATCCGCAGCCTGGCATGGCAATGCAATTTATCGTGGCACTAGTCAATAGTGACTAACCCAAACAAAGTTGAACACTTTCACAGCCATGGGGTGTTTGAACCGTAGGCCTGTGCCAACGGGGTATGAGCCAGAATGGGGGACCCCCCAACAACAATGATGGGGTTTGTTTCGGTTCCGGGAACACACACACACAAACAAACAAACACTTTGGTGTTTACCTGTCTATATTTTTACCCAAGGGCTCTTGATTCCCCCTCCCCCTCCCCCAGAAAAGGAAAGACATCTACCACGAAATGAAGTTCACCGGGAATCGAGGAACAAAGACGAGCTGGAGATTCCGCTGGACCTCTCGACCATCCCCACGCCCAAGGAGTTCAAGGTGCTGCCGGCATGCCTCACCTGGTATCAGCATTGACATCCATGCCTAGTGGAGCGATCGGGTACTTAGCAAGTGGTTAATATGTCTATGCATGTTTGGTTATGACCTATTAGGAGACTTATAATAAGTGGCTTAAAACCAGGCTTGCAAACCACCTGGTAAGTACCAGGGCCCAACCTAGGCGTAAACCCGGGGTTGGCTCATCCAGGAGAAGCCCTGCGTTTAAGTCTACCTTCAGGTCACAAATTGGCTACAAATCAATAATAGGGAACCGCCTTAAAGTGGTTGACCACAGGGCCCCCTATTGCAATGCACCCCCTTACCGGAGGGTCCCTGTTGGAGCACAAAACAAGACAGTCTTCTGGGATGCCCGGCAGGTTTCATGGGGTCATGTGTTCCGATTCCGTGTCATATGTCGACCTGTCGACTATACCAGGTGCCATGTTGGATTCGGTGGTTGTTATGACATGGAGGGGTGGTTTCCCTGCCTTGCAGCGCCCAAATACTAGCGGATTTTGAGGATCCAATTCCTTGTGATGAAGGTGGCTTTGGGACATATCCTTTGAGGAATCCTTTGAAGTGCTGTCGTTGGTCTTGGACCTTGTCTAGTGGATTACGTATCATGAATTATTGTTGGAATAGGGTTTACTTATCTGACACCAGCCATGTCTTTATATGGACGTATTCATTCAGCCTCGGAATGACTTTGCTTTGCAGGGGCCGTACACACCGGCTTGGCCAACATTACAGTGGGTTTGGTTAATTTCGGCTCAGGCCAAGAAAGGGTAGGGGAGCTCGCAAATCTTTCTATGTCCATTGATATTGTGGGAGCTTCAAGTTAATTTTGTTTGTTGCTCATGCGCATCCTGGTGCGTACTGATTTTGCCCTGAGCAAACCATGCGGATAGTGATGCCAGGCAACTCCAGAGGCTCGCTGTTTCCCATGGCTCATAAGATTCCAAGCGGTCCCTCCTGTTGCCTCCAACCCCCCCCCCACTTGCGCCCTTGAGGCCGGTGAGGAAATAGGAGGGCAGCGGGAGGGGGTGACCCCTAGAATTCCATTTATGGTTTTACTTCCATTCTATGGGGAAGAGATAAATGGAATTGGGGGCCGGTTAAGCCCGGTTTGGCACCTTGAGAACTGCAGCTTTCGGTTTGGTTTCCCAAACCAACCTGAAAAAGGGTGAGCCTCAACACATACCCGTATGGCGCCATGCTGTCCTGTGACGTTGGGCCTGACTTCTACCATGAGTCGCGTTTCCTAGTCTAGACCAGTATCTCTACCATAGCGTGAGCAGCGTGTCTAGAACGCCCCTTTGGGCCTTCCTTCATTTTCTACAAGGGTATGGGTCAAAAGTAAGCACGTGGAATGGCGCCGCATATTTTTGTCCACGTTTCCATTTACCAGGCCAAGCCATCTTTGGGCTACTGACCCTATTCTTGACCACCACACTTGGCCCCAACGGGCCGACAAAGAAGCGCTCGCTCAGGACGCCATCGAGTCCCTGTCCCCGGAGCAGCAGGGCTTCGCCAAGGCCTTCCGCGCCATGCAGTTGGAGAGCACCCTCTTCGGCATCGTGGCGCCTCGGAGCGCGGGCGCGCGTCGACGCGCCGCTGCAGAGCTCACGGAGTTGTTGGACACAAAACCGACAGAAGAGAACCTGGTGGTTTTCTTTTAGATGGTAGTTTTTGGTGGTCTTCCCTGAGAACCTGGTGGTGGTCCCTTAGAATCTGGTGGTTCTCCAATAGAACCTGGTGGTCTTCCCTTTGAACCTGGTGGTTTTCCCTTAGAACCTGGTGGTCTTCCCTTAGAACCTGATGTTTTCCTCGAGTGGTTTTCTCTTGGAACCTGGTGGTTTTCCAATAGAACCTGGTGGTCTTCCCTTAAAAAATTGGTTTTGCCTTAGAACCTGGTGGTCTTCCCTTGAAAAAATGTGGTTTTGCCTTAGAACCTGGTGGTCTTCCCTTAGAACCTGGTGGTTTTCCTAGAGAACCCGGTGGTCTTCCCTCCTTAGAACCTGGTGGTTTTCCTAGAGAACCCGGTGGTCTTGCCTCCTTAGAACCTGGTGGTTTTGCCTTAGAACCTGGTGGTCTTCCCTTAGAACCTGGTGGCTTTGCCTTAGAACCTGGTGGTCTTCCCTTAGAACCTGGTGGTTTTCCCTTAGAACCTGTGGTCTTCCCTTAGAACCTGGTGGTTTTGCCTTAGAACCTGGTGGTCTTCCCTTAGAACCTGGCGGTTTTCCTAGAGAACCCGTTGGTTTCCCTTAGAACCTGGTGGTCTTCCCTTAGAACCTGGTGGTCTTCCCTTAGAACCTGGTGGTTTTCCTAGAGAACTTTCCCTTAGAACCTGGTGGTCTTTTCTTAGAACCTGGTTGTTTTCCCTTAGAACCTGGTGGTCTTCCCTTAGAACCTAGTGGTTTTCCCTTACAACCGGGTGGATTTTTCTCTGTTTGGTCCACTTTTGAAATGCTCCACCTTTGGGTGACACCCCACTAGGATCGGTTTATGGCTTCGGGGATCACATTACATTATGAACCAGAATTAAGGTCGGCAGAGTTTGACAAAATATGTTCAGCATCCTCAGCTAGTTTTCAACGTGACTCTCAAGCAAATGGGCGGTGAATATGTTGGTTTCCGGTTGGCCATAATTGCGTTTTACACCCCGCGCTTCAAGCGTGGAGCGGGTCCCCAAAACACACACCCGGGCAAGACTGAAACAGCCCCGTGCTTCGGCAATTGAACATCACAGCCCCGATTGGGGTGCGGGGTTGGTTTCGGATCATTTGGTTTCGCGAGAGGATGGTGCCAGGTCGGGGGCATTTGCGGCTTGATTTGTGGGACTGTCTCAAAGTCCTTGGAGGCCATGAGCAATTGCAGCAAAGCGGTTTCGGGGAGCAAAGCGGATGGGTCGTCTTATAAGTCGCGAGGTCATTCAGATCAAGCCGCAGCTGGAGAAGCTTCTGAACCTCCCGGATGACAGCCTCACCAAGGAGCTCCGTGCCGCCTCTGTTCGTCTCAGGGCCAGTTGCTGTGATTCAAGAGAGCCCCTGAGAAAGTGACGCGTCCTTGAAAGTTTCCCACCTGCTAGGAGATCAAGCTGACCCAGGACCTCATGCAGCCGCTGGGCTGAGTTTGGGCTCCACTTCGGCGACCTAGCTGGAGTTGTCCGTTTCCTTTGGATTTTCAAGCAGCAAGGGTACCCGCGCAAGAGACACACCCAAATCCTTCACTGTGACACTGTGCTTTCCATTTCAGATGGCTCTCAGCCACTGGAGGGTTTCCCGTTCGAAGCTTGCGAAGCTCATCGCCAGAGGTTTGTCAAGCTACCCATCGTTAGGAAATTGGAGGCCCTCGGAGTTCATTGCCACTTAGCAAACTTCAACCACTTCACTGATATTGGCAAGTTGTTTGGCTTTGTGTTCATTCTTGGGGGCTGCACACAACTTCTTTTTGCTACCATACCAAGATTTGCAATGACAAGCTGTTGTTTCCTGGTCCGTTGAGTTGGTAAGCCATCGAACAATGTGGGTTCAACTCATAGGCTGAGATGGATCCTTTATTACCAACCAACTGTGTAAGCATACTTCTAGTCCGATTGTTTCAGGCTTTCCTTTTTATCAAAGGGTATCAGGGGCTGGT
The DNA here is from genome assembly GCA_963377175.1 of Effrenium voratum. Taxonomy (NCBI): domain Eukaryota; class Dinophyceae; order Suessiales; family Symbiodiniaceae; genus Effrenium; species Effrenium voratum. The sequence continues at coordinate 611,181 of CAUJNA010000358.1, read as the reverse complement.
TGTTGAAGCATATTTTGCACTACTCCTGCTGGGGTGGCTTACCTTTTTACCCCGTTGCCCTTTTGGGGTTCCTTCGTTTTGCCAGCAAAACATCGGTTTTGGGGCACCTGGAGACCTTTGGCATGGTTCTCAAAGTAGGGAAGCCCGTTTTGGGCGAACTTTAAAGGGAAACTGCCAGGAAATCACCCAATTACACGGCGTCTTCCCAAATTTGAAAGACCCACCAAGTGCGCAGGCTTTTCATCAAGTACCAGATCCCCAGTGACCTGCTCTCCTTCTCAGAGGACCTCTTGCAGCCTCGGGAGGCTGGGTCAAAGCTTTGGTCTCTTTTCCCTCTGAACGTGCCAAACAGTCCATGACTTATGTATTCACTAAGGGAAACCAAAAGAGAATGGAGCGTGTCCTGCTTTCACACACTCAACATGGGTTAAACCTAGGGGGGGCTAAGAGAAATGTGATTTTCCTTCTTGGTTTCCCTTTGAAACCACACCCTCGAACAACACCGAGCCGCTGCATGTTGTTCGGGTACACCAATCAGGCTGCCCTCGGGTGGTTTCGATTGGTGGTTTGGAGGCTGGACCGGTCGTTGTAGGGGGTAAATGGTCGGAAACCATTTATTATGTCACCACCAAACCACCGATTCGGCTCCAAACCACGTGGGAAGCTGACCTTAGGACTTGTTGTAAACGGATTTTCCATTGAACCTTCTTGGGAGTTTCGTCCATGTCACCACCAAACCAGTCCAAACCGATTCGGCTCCAAGCTACCCAACAACGTGGGGAATTTCCTCCATGCCACCAAACCACAGCCAAGGTAGCCAGTCCTGAACGAAAAGTGCAGCTGGTGAAGGGCCAGGTGAAGGCCATGACTGACATGATCGAACTGGAGACCCTCGGCCTTTTTGGCCGAAGGCTCGAAACCGAGCCCCGAGCCCGGGGTCGAAATTTGAGGCGTTTTTTTGCAAGTCCCAAGTCCCGAGCCCAGGGTCTAACTCAATTTGAGTGGGGAGTGTTCGACCTGGCTGAGAACCGGCTGAGCCCATCCTCACCTCAAGCTGATTGGTTCTGACCCGTCTGCTTGGCAAAGCTGGTTCTTGGATTCCTATCCTTCGGACCGGGGTGACGGGGTGACGTTCAACGGGTTGCCGACTTTTTTGTTTTTAACAAAAGCTGGCAATCAACACCGAAACGAGGCCATTTCTAGGTACAACAAGTTGAAGCTTTTTGGCCACGGAAGTATTTGAGACACATGGGTAGGTGAAGGGTGGCGGAACGGCGTCATTTCAATTCGCCAATTCGGACATGGCCAAGAAAGCCGTTCTTACCTGCACCCCTCATGCACGAAGTGTGCCTGATCTATTCTCAGCCCCAATGTTTGGCACTAGCTGTATGTTAAAACCTTGCCTATGTGGCCCCTGGAGTTTAATGCACGCAATCGCTTCGCAGAGAGCCAACCGGAAAAATCAGCGAGACGGGGCCCAGGAAGCAGCAGGAGCTCGAGGAGCGACGGAAGGAGGAGGAGTTCCGCCGTCTTGAGCAGGAGATGACGCGCCGGAGGCTCCAGCAGGCCGAGAAGGCGCTCGATGTTGGGAGCCGAGCTTGGGCGGAAGATATATCTTTTGCTGAGGAATTTATGAATACGTTCGTAATATGTTTGTATATCTATGTTTCCTGGTTGGTTTTGAAGGGAATGGAGTTGGCTGCTGGAAATATACTAGATGTTTTTTGTTTTTTGTTTTTTTTTTTTTTTCCGGGGGGCTTTCTTAAGCAGATGGCAGTGGGGAGCCAGTGCAGCCAAGGGGAGCCAAGGTGCATTAAGCATTCGGGGTGTGCCTTTGGTTGAGGGTGCCTGTTTTTGGGGTGTTTAAAAA
>CAUJNA010000358.1:561811-604311 GCA_963377175.1 Effrenium voratum | reverse complement strand
GTTGTCCTCGTTGGCAAATGAGAACCATACCAAGGCCGGCTAGTTGCAGAGGGACACAAATGGAATGAAGCAATCGGTGAGCGCATGGTGGTACCCCTGCAGGTCCCCTGAAGAAGTGATTCGATAGTCATTGGATGCAACAACCTTGGCGTATAATGTATATATATATATATATCACAGAGGTATGTTTCCGCAATGATTGTGCGTGCTCCTAGCACAAGACAGTTGCGAGAAGCCACACATTGGGTTTGGTTACTTTGAATCTTGGTTGAGACATGGCTAGCCCACCATTGCCAGGCTCAACCAAGATGATTGCCAGTTTGCCTTTTTTGACACATTCGAAAACCACCAACAAGTTAACAGCTCGACCCGCTTCCTTCAGGGACCGAATCGCGCCTGATTTGTTTCCCGCAATGTGTGCCACTGGACGGTGCCTGCTGCACTGCTCGGGGCCAGGGTTGCATTGGTTGCCTCCCGGGGCGTGACTACTAAACAATTTGGGGCCCTCTGCAAGCATCGTAAAACGATGGAGTCACATCCAGTCCCTTGAATGTGTGTCATATTTCGGGCACTGACCTGAATTTAATAGCTTTTGAAAGTATTTGTTTGCGTTCGTTCCCTTCTTATTGGCAATTGCGATCACGAAGAGTGGAGGCTTCGTCTTTGGTAAACCTGGTCAGGTCCCTAGGGCACACTGTCTTTTTCAGGGCTATGATGCATGCCCATGCCCCTGAACCAAACAAACACTCGGAAGCATGGAAACCAAGCAAGCTCGGGTGTGTGTCTCCTTTTCGGGGACTCGGGGGTCCCAACTTTTGGTGGTTTCCGGTCGGTTGTTTTTTCTTAAAGCCACAAAACAAATGCACCCTTAGAAACAGACACGCCCAAATCCCCGGAGTTTGCGTCTAAGTTTCTTCCATCTGCTTAAGAATGTGTGTTTTTTTTTTTCTGGCTGGTTATAGAATTGATCACTGGACAAACGGTTTCCCCAAACCTCAAGCAAATGCAAGTGGTTGTCTCAAACCGATGCTAGGAAGAAGAAAAGCGGCAGCTTCTTCGGTGGTTTGAGCTCGATGGCGGAATCTATGGCAAGGCCCTTCTCGTCAGCGAAGGCAGTAGAGAGATGTGCGGCGCAGCTCGCCTAGAATCATGCGGGTGTCCCCCAAATGGCAACGGTGTTCCTTTGGGTTGCGCTTTGACACCACAAAAGGGTACCCTCAACCAAAAACACAATCCCTAAAGTGTGAAAGAAGGGGCGCCCGCAAATAGGAATCTCTTCCCTGCAGGTTTTCCTTCAGCCCAACTGGGCGAATTGGGTGCCAAAAAAAAGACCCTCCATATTTGTTGAACGAGCTTGCCGATGAGTGGGGAAAGCGAGCTGTACCTATGATGTAGGCTTCATGGGATCCAATCCCTTTTTCAAATGTAAAAGCAGATCTAGCAGTTCGATGTATTGTGATTTCGGAGCAAACCGCAAGAGCAGAACATGTGCATCGGGTCTTTGGAGCAGCCCGTGGACAATTGATGGAACTGGGGGCAAGCAACTGAGGGAAACCATTTTGAAAATGGGGGGGGTCGCTTGCTTCCCTGTTGAAAGTACTCCAAAGACAAAAGCACTTGTAGTTGCATCCTTGCCTTGAAGAACAATGGAATTGGGACTGCGGCATGCCCGACTCTTTCAGCGGTTTCTTGCTAGGGCAGAAAGCTGCCGTGAGCTTGAGCTGGATTCCAGGTGAGGGCTTCTTAATCAATGAGACGCACGTAGCGAAAGGGAAACAAACCCAAAGAGGTCTCGTTCGCGGTACTTGGGTATTGGGCTCAACCTCGTCCACGAAGTTCTGCTGAAATTGTTACAGGGATATGTTTTATAGCTATTTTGTATCGGATCCTTGGATGAATAGCTTTCTGGGTGAGGCAGGAATCAGTTTTTCCTAGTTAGACCCACAAAACGATGCAGAAGGGGCTCGATCTGTGTTTCTTGTGTGTCTGAATGATGTTTCTTCCACCCCCAAAACTAGCCCTTTTACTCACTTTTCTTTCAGCTGGCTTTTTCGACTGGCAGGTTGCCAACAAACTCGGTGAGTATGCCAGAGTAAGTACTATGGATGATGCCTCGGCTCACTGATGTTTGTTGAATCCAGGCGGGCTTTACGAACCAATCTAAGAAACCAATTGCAGGACCCATGCCCAAACTAATTGTTAGTTGGTCGGTCTTTGGTGGACCTCCCAACAATCGTGTTTGTTGGGCGCATATGCGTAAGTTTCCAGTCGAAAACAATCAGAAAACAACATGTTTCTGGTGGGTCTTTGGTGAAATTCCAGTACTGCACGGGGCCCCAACGGTCAAGAAGCCCCCTCCTCCCCAGGGATGGCACTATTCGAAACCAGTCAAGGGGTAAGTTGGTGATTCCATTGGTGGATTTGAATCCCCCAACTCCCCTTAGAAGCCCCTCTTCTTTGCAGGGCACTATTCCAAACCGATTTGAATCAGGACACCGCCCCCCCCCATCCACCCACCGAGCGCGTCGCAAGGATCCCCATCTCGGACGCCGCAGCGGCGTCGGCGGCGCCCGCGCCAGTCGCCAGCCCCGGCCGCGGGGATTCCTCGGCGCCGGAGCCGGAGCCGGCGAAAGCGGAAGCTGAGGTGACCAAAGACCCCCGGCGGTGTTGGGTCCGATCCCCACCCCCTGAGAGAGATGGAATTGGGAAAAGGAGGGGGGGATTTCGAGCCCTGGAATTCCGTTTACGGTTCCCTTGTATGGGTTTTGATTGTGGCTCACATGTTGCTTGGCAAGTTACAGGGAAACCATCCGGAGAACGGAAACCGAGGATGCGAAAAGAAAGGAGAAGGGGGAAACACGAACTGGAGGGGGGGGTTCCCTGTCCCATTTTGACGAATGATTCAGTTGGACCCAAAAAGGAGGAGCTCCAGTGAAGGCTGGGTAAAAACTGCCCGGGTTCCTTGGTTGACCTTCCAACAGCTGGTCAACATGCATGGCCAATCCCCTTTCGTCACCTGCAAGCATCAAGGATTGCGCAATAGATTATAATAGCGGGTTGCTTGTCCAGCCTCCAGTTGCGTTTGAAAGGCTTCGAGGGAAAACCAAGAGGAAACCAACCAGTTTAGGGGGGTCCCCTATTTTGCAACAACCGATGGGAACAGGCCCCATTATTTCACTGCTATCAAAGTCACGCCCGTAGGCTTAAGGGAAACCACCAACCACGCACTTCTGACTTTAATCCCCAAGAAGCAGTCAACAAAACTCACTTCCTGAGTGGATGGCTCAAAAAAAGGCACCACACTTTTTGTTTGCCACATATCCAGATCGCAAAAGTGACTAAAGTCCGAAACGGAAATCGGGGACTGAGTTTTCTGCCCCCGAGGAATCGCTGAACAGAGATGGCCCCGGCAGATTATGAAGCAACCAGGTCAGCCAGGAATCGAATCTATGGACCAAACTACCAGCAAATACCAGAAAGTACCAAAGGTATAACACCTACTGTGGATGGATGAAATCCTGCACCACCTAGGAAACCCTAGGAACCATCCACAGTATTACCCGTCAGCCCGGAATCGCAATCTATGGGCAACCAAAACTACCAGAAAGTACCAAGAGTACCAAAAAAGGGACAGACCACTTTGCCCCGGGTCGACCATTTTGATACCGGAATTTGATTGTCACTCATGTGGGTATGGGTCAAAATTACACCACCAGGAATTGAACCGCAGGTTTTAGTCCTTGGTTCCATTTACAAGGGCAAGCCATTTTGGGGTTCCCCTATGTTTGATCCACAGCCATTTGTTATCATGGAACCTCTTTTGAATCAAGCCATCCTGTTCCTACACGAAAGCAAATTCCATTTTTGACCCGCAGCCATGATACCTATTGACTCAGCACACTCTCGCCGAGGACGGAGAGCCAGCGAGCTCTCAGCGCCCAGGAGGGGCTGGAAGAGTTATGCATGGGAAGTCGTTCATCTGGGGGGGGGGAAGCTTGGGTGTACTTTTGACAGTGAGCCAAAACCTGAAAGCTGTACATGTCCATCTCCCCCCTCCCCAAACAAAAACAAACTGAAATCTGTACATGTTGATCCCCCCCCCGCCAAAGCCGGAAATCTGTACATTTCCATATCTCCCCCACACTTGACAAATTTACACTCTTTCCTCTGGACCCCCTCGCGCAGCTGAATGCCTTAGTTTCAGGCTCCCCCCAATTGGTCGAAGCTAAATGGGGAGGGTACCCCCTTAGTTTCTTTGTGGGGAACGCACCACCAAACCACCAATTAGGGGCAAGGCGGAGATGTGTTCAGAAAATGTCTGGGTTTGTGGCGCGCCTGGTATGGATTTAAACATTTGAGGCTCAACCATGACTGAAGCTATCTTCCAAGTTGTTTCTGTTCGTGTTTGGGGGCGAACAGATCCAAGGTAGCAGCTGTGAGGCAAGGGGCCGTGTTTGTCTTTAGAGCGGCTGCATTGCCTTCAGGCCCTTAAGGTCATAGCGGGGTAGGGCCTACAGACCGAAACACGGCGCAATGGTTTGTCCGCTTTGTTTCCTTCTCCCTTAGGTACTGGGGACAACCTTTGAAACACCCTGCTTTGGCACAAAACCAGAGGTCAGGGGAGCTGAAAAAGGCTAACTTGTTCCATTCCGTGTTCCCCTTAGGTGCTTTGTAAGAGGCCGGCTCCGTCGCGATCTTGCCGTTCGTGCGTTCAACGCGCGCACGGAACTCAACGTAGCTCGTGGACGAAGGCAAGCGACCCAGCCACCCAGCCGCCCAAGTGAACGTTCTTCCAACATGGCACGAGCCTAAGGGTGGACTGGCTCATAATGAGGCATTTTCTCTTTGTTGGCAGTTTATGCTCTTGAAAGCCTTGTTGGATTGTGTTGCTGCACAGTTTCTGCAAAAGCCTTTTCTAGTTTCTGTTAGCGCTTGTTAGCTTTCTTTAGCTTTCTTGAGATTTCTGTAGATATTTGTAGCTCCCAGCAGGTTTCTTATTGGAATGTGTTAGCTCCATCATGCTGGCCCGCGCGCTTGAAGCAGGCTGTTTCAAAGCGGTACGTTACATGTTTCAATGATTCTCACTTCCCGGCTTCGGGACTCTACCTGTGGGAGAGCATGTGGGCGTGTCTCTTATAAGGTTGCACCCCGCGAAATTCAGGGTTGTCCTTTTGGTTTCCCTTTCTAAACCAACCCAAAACAGCACCCAAAGAAACAGACACCCTCCAACAAGCGGCTTGGAGTTTTGGATCATCCACTTCGAGTGTGAGGCAACGCCAGCATCGAGACTCCGAAGGCGAGAGAGCGCGACTACACACAGGTGCCCCAACAGATGGACGCGCAATTCGAGCAGCTGGATCCGGACACTTGGATACATGTGTGTGAGGGAGGTTGAAGTGAATTCTTCAGTCCCTGTTTAGCTTCAAAATCGCCGGGCATCCCTTAGTTAATGTAGTGAGGGGGGTCCACATCCATGCAAGGGGCGTCTCAGGCAGACAAAGACCACCTACTGGGCGCCAGCCCCGTTGCGTTCTTTTCCTATGACACTCATGCAGTTCTTTTACTTGTTCACAAGGCAGTCACTGAGGCACAGACTGTTTTTTTCCGAAAGCCAGGCTCATCAGGTTTGCCGCAAGAAAAGGGGAGCTCACTTGTTTTGCCGAACTCACTTAACTTCCCAGACCGCCCACGCTCCCGGACTCTTCGAGTCTGTTTTGCAACCTTATTGGTTGGTGGAAATTGGGGCTCCAACATAAACTAAGTGACTTAAGTGGGTGCGTCTGAAACTAGCTGTGCGCCTCAAAAACGCCCAAGTGTTATTAGCCCACAAAAACAACAATCAAAAGCAACATACATAAACTAACGTCCCCCCCCCAACCCAAAGCCCAAGTGTCGTTAGCCCCTTCAAAAAATAATTAAATCAATAACACATAACACACATAAACCCACATCCCCAACCCCCAACCCCAACCTCCAACCCCCACCCCCCCCCCCCCAAACCCAACCGCCCGGGCCTTCGGCCGGCCTTCGGGGGCTTTCGGGGAACGAGCTCAGGACAGCGCGCTGCGGCCCACCATCATCACGCCGGGGAAGGCCTGGCGGAAACGATCCCAGGCGGCGCTGCTGGCAGAGCCCAAGACCCAGCCGCTGGACCCGGACACCCAGAAGCGCCCCTCGGGAGCGAGCTAGCTGGCTGGGAGACGAATATCTGGCGGTCCAAAAAATGGGGCGGTTGTACCGAAAACATGGGTGGCCCAGGTAAATGGAACAGATATTTTTCCTGGTGGGTTTTGGATTTTGACCCGTACTCGTCTGAGGAGTTTCCGGAAAACCACTGAGAGTTCGATTTGGGAAAGTATCCCAAATCGATCACAAGGACCAGGGTGTAGCCTGGTAAACCTAAACCTTGGGGCTACACCCCAAGCAAATTACCCCAAATAATCCCCAATAGACCACAGCCAGGCTAGCCTATAGGATGATTCCCCAGAGAGCGTACTCGGGTGTAATAGAACAACACCCTTTGGTTGGTAATAGAACAACACCCTTTGGTTGGACTTCAGAAGAAAAAAAAGTGACCTTCTTGGTGAGGGGTTTGTGGCTTTTCCTGTGGGTTTTAAAGGGAAGCTAGAAGATTAGCGGAGATATTTGGCTCGGCTTTTTGGGCTTCGTTGTGCCTTTTGCTCGTTGTGTTTTGTATGTTCTTTGCTTTTCAACAGCTTGTGCTCTTGCCCGTTGGTTTGCGCATGAGTTTGCATTCGCATTTGCTCATGGGTTCCAAATGGCCAATGATTTGTCCATTTCCCCAAAGGCAAGCCAAATGGGTACAGATGTTCTTCTTCTTTTTTTCAGGCCCCCTATGCAGTGTTGACCCAATATTAATCACCCCCAGTGTATTAATTGGGGGAGGGTTCTGTTTAGTGGGACATCAACCCACTTTTGGAGTGGCCCCCACCCCCACACTGGGGTTGATTAATCTGGGGTCAACATCATGTGTTGCCCTCCGGTCCACTTACATGGAACCCACCATAAATTCCATCAATAAACAGATGATCAACCTGGGGTCGTAACATGACTAGGTCCCCCAGTAGTGCCCTTCTCTCACCCTTTTTTGGGGGAGGGTTCCCCTGCTAAAGGTAGACTACAGAAAAAAGTTGGTGCCCTTATTCTAACCTCTCCACTGGAGAATCTAGATGACCACTCCGGTTCTGTCTTAAGGAGAGAAAGAGGCCGCCTTCGACCTCCTGGACGCCATCACCAAGTCTGGGGCTTTGCCATTGAGCACCTCGGAAAAGCTGCGCACCATGGAAGCTGCCACGAAAAAAATCGGCGTCTGGGTGTGGGTCAATATTAAATCACCAGGGGACCGCAGATTGTAGTCCATGTTTCCATTTACCGGGGCAAGCCATTTTGGGGTTACCCTATTTTGGACCCACAGCCATCTTCTTCCATTTGCTGGAATGAATGTTCGGTATTTGTGGACGTATGTTTTTTGGTTTAAGGGTCCTCAGGAAATGGAAGGTTCTCTTCTGAACTTCCGGTTTTACAGTTGGATGTGAGTTGAATGGGCCCGAAATGGTGGGAATCAGAGTTCGGTGGGGATTCAGGAAACCACCAACCAAAAAGTGGTTCCCTGTGGAAAACCGGCCATTTAATTTTATGGTCAGCTGGATACGGACCGTGATTGAAGTCAGCCTGCCAGGTGAAAGGGAAACGGCCGGGCCCCGAATTTTGATTGACCCACAGCCAGAAAAACGACCCCAGCACAAGCAAGCTGTCATGGGATCCCTTCTGAACATTTGTGCTTTTTCCACGGGACGAAAAAGCAAATGGAGGTACTGTAGAGGAAGCATTTTGGGGGGACTCGAACCTCCCGAACCCAGTTTTGCCTCTTACCCCTCCTACGACAGAAAAAAACAAACACAGCCATTGAGATAGGGAAGGTTTCTCACAGGCCACGCGTCCATGCACATCGTCGTGGCCGCGACTCATTGCTTTGACAAGACGGTCACCGAGACGGTGATCCAGGACAACATCAACCCAATCGAGAAGGTGGAGCGATCAAGCCCCCCGGGGAAAAAGGCATCTTTCTTGAGCTGATAGCTGGATCCGTGTGAATGTTGACTTACTTTTTTGTTTAAATCAACCCTGTTGATCCCATTTTTTTTAATCAACCCCAGTTTATGTAATAGGGCCGTGTCTCTGGGTGAAGTATGGGACATCAATCATCACTTTTGGAGGGGCCCCCACCCTCCATTAATGAACTGGGGTTGATTAATATGGGGTCAACATTACTTGCCAGGTTTTTCAAGTCATCTTGGCGCTGGATTAAAACAACAAGAGCCGGGCGGGTTCACCAACTGGGGTGCAGCTTCCCTGCCCAAAGTGCCAGAATCCTTCGAAGGTGGCACATGCTTTGCTATTCAACCACGTGTTCATTGATCGTGGGTTCCCATTGTGCAATGACCATCCATGAAACTCGAAGCGTGCATCAAGTGAGAGTCCTCTAGAACGGATGTGTTGGGCGCACGTCTTGTTTGTTTGCAGGCTGCACTACGGAGATCACCATAACATTCGGGTGTGTGCTCACGCAAGCTTTTTTTCGTGACTGACGTCGACCAAGCGCAGACCAGCTTTTTTGACAGAGAACAATCTTGAACATGTTTTGCCAACGTTCCCCTTTTTGCTTCACATCCCTCCTGTTTGATGATTGCATTGGCAACCTCTCTTGCTGCCATTCATTCAACTTGATTTCGCCGGATGTGCTGATTTGATCCCATCAGGGCACCCCCATCCCCTTGAAAAAGGTATGTATATAATTGGTGGCAGTGGGTTCATTCATGGAAGGCTGGAACAGTTCAAGCCTCCCGGCAAGGCATGGGGGAATAGCGAAGCCAGAATCCTTTGGATTTCCCCTGTTGGTGGTGATAGACACCGGCTGGGTTGGGCCATGTAGGAGCTTAGTTTCTTTTGGGTGGTGCCCTGGAAGCCTAGGCTTGATTATGGCTTCGACGGTGCACCAGCAGCCAGCCGCCGCACTCATCAACGGCTCGCAGACGCAGCTTGGTCGCTCGCAGACGCGACTGGACGAACGCTTTTCCCATTAAGTAGTGCAGGGTGTCCTTTTCCATTGTTGGGCCTGCAAAACTGGCAGTTTCGATAGAAATCACCAGTAGTTTGCAACTTAGTGAGTAGGATGACTAAGCAAGGGTGAGAACATGACAGTGACAAGCATCATCTATATTTGTGGACAATGGAAGTGGACGATCCAGTGAATCCGGAAGACACCCATCCTCTTGACATCTAATGGCTGAAATGAAGAGACTACGTACAGGCAACTTTGGCACACCTTTTACTAAGCTGAAAGTCTCAACCTTTGCCCTTGTCGGTCTCATGAAGCCATACATGGTCTCCCCTTGGGAGCCCCCCAGGGACCCCTTTCACTTCCCAGGCAGCGCGTGATGGGTAGCTCCCCGCAGCTCTTTCTCGCGGATAAGGAGGCACTCTAGAAGCTCGGCGAACCGGGTTGGGGGCCGGAGTGGTCTTTTGTTTTTTGTTGAGGGAACCCTTTTCGGGGCTGGTGGTCAAGGGACACCGAAAAGGAACGCCACTTTTGGGGTGAACCCCCCTTATTTTAAGACAGACCCAGTTGTTGGTTTGCGGTCAAAGTTTGCTGGTGTCGTGTTCCTTCAAGCTATGATGCAGAAGGTCGCCTAGCCCCCCTGTCGTTGGAGGAAGCGCCTTTTGGAGGACACACTTGTCAGTTCCGTGTAAATCTGCGAATGCCTGTGTGCGCTGCCCTGGTCCGAATGTGCAATATTTGATCTGGTGTGATGTGCCGTCGTGCTTGGTTCCCCTGTTGTAGCCTGACTCCCCGAGTTCCTGGACTTTAAGCACTTTTTGGGTTTGGCCCATCTGGGTAAACAACTTGTTCAGACTTGAATATTGCCAATCCACTTGGGAAGGAGAAACTGCAATGTATGCATCCTCTTTGACATGCTTAAGCTTACTTTGAGGTCTTGCCGGCCTCGATGATTTTTACATGAACATCCCCGTGATAGAGTGGTATGCTTGGGCCAGGGAAATTTATCTGGAAATTTGAGGATGAAGGTTTCAGCAATCAGCGGGCATTTGTTGCTGACGGCCGAACCTTTCTTCACGAGACAGCGTGCGGCCACAAGGGGCTTTTCCTCAAAACTGGCAAGAAATCCTTGGTAATCCTTGCGGAGGCTTGGTATGCCTTAGGCCATATTTTGGACCTTAGCATTTTGGACTATATCCCAACAGCCCGGCTGCTCCCTGGTTTGGCTTCAGAACTGTGCTGACCTTCACTCCTGAGGATGAGTGCCAGATGTGCGACATTATGTTTCAGAACTTTGCCTTGGCCCCTGTACAGTTGTGCCGTGAAGGTAATGGATTGACCGATTGACCTCGTGAAAAAGTGTCTCGCGAGCAAAGGACAAAACAAACACGTGCATCGCGTTCTGAAATCTTTAGGTTTGCGCTCTTGGGAAGCACGAGAGAAGCTGGAGGGATGAATTGCTGACTCCCCCAGTTGAACTTTAAGCTTTTTGGACAGATCAACACGAGAGGGTTCCGCAGTTCGCTAAATCTCGAGCCACGCAGCTGGATGGAGGTGTTGCTTCCAACCAATTCAGTGTAGTTATGAGTTGCTTGGAGCTTGATTGGCCCCTCAATAAGTGAGAGCTTGGCCGTTTCCCAGGAGCTTAGCCCTTTTGGACACCCTGCCTTTGCCAGACGAGCACAGCTCCCGAAGCTCGAGGTCTCAAAGGGGCGCCTGGAGACATGTGGCGAGTGGACTCCTGCCCAGGAATGGCGGCACGTTGAAGACAGCATCCGCTTTTCTGGATGCTTCGAACGGAAACCGCTGGATGGGGACGGGTTCGCATTTTGAGACACGTTCAGAATCCGTGTTGGCCAAAGGCAGGCTTTTGGGCCGGCTTGTCCATCCTATGGGCAAATGTTTGGAGGTATTTGGGTGGTTTCCAGCAAGCCAGCCGGAAGCCATTTCACCGTCCCAACCTGCGCTTTGCCACCCCAACCCCAACGGTGGCAATCGCCCCGCGATGGCAGTTGCCTTTGGCCGGAAGAAGAAGGACCCCGGAGCGGCGAAGGCGAAAGCGAAGGCGAAAGCGTGGGGCGTGGTTCTTCGGAAATTTTCACTCATGGAAACCCTTGATTGGTGTCGAAACCTTTCTGAGGGTTTCTCGGCTCATCCATGATTTTGCTATCAACGTCGAGTTCGGTCAATGACTGGTTCAAGGGGAAAGGAAAGTCCAGCCCCAGTGCCTGACTTGATCCCCAAAAGCCAAGAGGGCGATCACCCAAAACGATTTGCCATTGGCTTCCGAAAACTCCCCCCAAAAACTGAAAGTTCCCCTCGGAAAGTTCGCTTGGCTTGCCTTTGCCTTCTGCCGCTCCAACTTCCCGATTCCCCATTGTCCACGTAGATGGTCTGACGGGAGCGCCTAGCAGGAAACCAAGTGGAGCTAATTCACTGGGTGTCCAAATTCGTGTCCCTTGGCATCCCCTTGAAACGACAGCTTCCTAGGCGCTCACATTTCACTAAGGGGTTTGGAATGGATTCGTTGGGCGCTTGCCCAAGTCCGCACCAGGGCCCAAAAACGGGCAATACTTTTCTTGGTGGCTCCCAGCCATGCCCTTAGCCTTTTTACTTTTTAGGGCTCCGCGGAGATGTCCATCTAACCCACCAAAAGTCAAAAACTTTTCGCAGGGGACCTGAGAGCAGCCCAGTTTTGACAACCCCTGGTTGCCCCCATCTTGAGGGAATCGGGATCACCGCCATGAGGTGATCCATACTCATCAGCATCGCACCGCATGGGAAGTTGTTCTTCAGCTTATTCGCCTGTCACGTTTGCTTACTTTGGACTTGTTTGGGTGTTCCAAGGAATTTTCCCATGATGTATGTACAACATCCTTGGATTTGTTCCCTGGTATTTGCCGGGTTTGGGGACAACAAAAATGGAACTGTTGCTGAGATCTGCATGGAAGTCGCCAAGCAGCCCGTTAAAGAAAGTACGTTGGGTGTTTTCGTTGTGCCCTTGGGTGGTTCTTTGGGGAAACCAGGAAGGAGCCTTCCATGTTGGAGGCTCCCGCTGGACGAATCGGCAGGTGCTTTTTGTATGCTTGTTTCCCAGCTGCAACCTTTGGCTTTTTATTCCCGAAGAGTTGCGAGGGTTGCTCCTGGGCCTATTTGGACCTTAGTTGGAGCTCCAGAACTGACTGTTCTATTGGAGGTTAGAACCCGCTAGTGATTATTTGCTATCTGTTGCTAGTTGCAGGCAGTCTAATCAGCTTGGAAAAGCACCTGCCGTGAGCTTCTAGATCAAAATCGGCTAATCATTTTTGTTCAGGGGGTCTTTTTGCCACCTTTGGTGGAAAAATGATCGACCCCCTTGTAGTGAAGGATTCCTTTTTGAGGGGGTCGCCAGTTTTCACACAAAAGGTGGCAAAAAGACCCCTGTGTTTTTGTTTGGAAACAAGAGCATACCTGGACCTTCCAACATGTAAAATTAACGCCGTTTCCCAAAACAGCAATAATTTTCGCCGGTTGCTGAAAAAAAGCTCTTTCGGAGAAAAAGCGCTCGCCGTGAGTCCAGCTCGGAACCAGGCAAAAAAAAACGCCGTTTCGCCGGCAAATTACGCCGTTTTGACGGCAAATTACGCCGTTTTGCAATTTTGATTGATGCTAGAGTGTGCAAACACTGAAAACTGCCGGCAGGCGAAAATAATCGCCGTTGGGTCAAAAAACATAGTTTTTGACAAAGCAGCAATAATTTTGCACATGTTGGAAGACCCAGGTATGTCTCTTTTCCCAGAAGTTAAACATCCGCTTGATAGCCCAGGGCCTTTGGATTGGAGAGCAGTGCCAACCGACCGCATCCGCCAGCCGCCAGGCTCCTGCCTCGCACTTTGAGCCACCCGCGTCGCCAGAGGCGGGGAGGATGTGACGCCTGTGGCACGTAGGGTTCTGACGGGGCAACCAAACACTCGCCTTGCTGGCTCCCAGCCATCCGGTTCCAAAGCTTTTTTAGTTGGTTTAGTGTAAATTTACATTTCATCCACTAAACAATAGACTTTTAGCAGGGGATCTGAGGGCAGCCCCGGAACCCCAGGGTCTGGGACTACAGAGGAGGGGGGGGGTTGGCGGACCCAACAAATGAAAGGGCATGGATTCCCCTTTCTTCAATCGCTTTTCTTGTGGGCCTGGCCCAACGGGGTTTGAACAATCCACCCCTTTCATGGGTCAACTGTTGCAGTATCTTACATTCTTCCTTGCCATTGACTGAGGTACATCCTAAGTTTAGGGTTGAACGCTGGCATGGTTTGAAACAAAGCATTTCATCATTTGCCCCAAAGGCTGGGGTGACTTAACTTGACGTGGGGTGTCTTACGACGCCCGCTTGTAGGGGACCACAAGTCTCAGTACTTGTTTTTCTCCATAGGGTCTCCATTTTAGACATTTAGGTTTCAGCACTTGTTTCTATTTACCTGGGTTCCACTTTGGGGTACCTATGTTCGACCCACAGGCTATATATCAGCTTCTTGGGCCGGACGACATCGTCCCTCGGCTTCCCGCAGCCGCCAACGTCGCTGGGGCTTCTCTTCTCTCTCGGTTTGGTGGTTTTAATCATCAGCTTTTTGGCCCATGAAAGGTGAGTATCCCTGGGTGGGGGCGGGTGGGGGTGATGTTTTTAGGGAGCCCTATCTGGGCTTCGCGCTTTTGCAGCTTGGAAAATTGCAAGCTACAAAACAAACCGCTCTTGGCAAGTTTTTGTTTTTGGGTGTTTTTGTTGGTTCCGTTCATTTTTAGTGGGCTGCAAAACAAAGTGTTTTGAAGTGTTTTGAGAGAGTGCCACAGGGAACCCTGAATTGGTGGTTTGGATTTGGATTTGAGCCCCTGGTTCCTGGTTCTTGTGTGGGAAATCCCTCCATTTCACCACCGAACCACCAATCCAAACCACCAATGAGAGGGAAGCAAAAAACACTTCTTTTTGACAAGGTTTCAGCTCGGTCAGTGCCAAAATTCTTCGACACAAGATCCAAGTTTGTGCGGGGCACTGTGTTTCGGCGGGGTGATGTTTAACTTACCTCTTAAAAACACAACTTTTCAACTTTTTGGGTAACATGAGCTATATGTTTGTAAAAGGTTAACTTCCCCAATCCTCGGAGTTTTAAGGGGTAAGTTAACGAGGACATACACAGAACTTGTGCTTGGACGTCACTTGGCCAGGCCGTCTCCGCTTCTCCCAAGCAGAGCGCGACCACCGGGAGGCCAAAGGTCTTTTTGGAGATGCCCAGCAGCAATCTCCACTCTAGCATGGTGACCCAGGACAACGATCATTCATATAAACTTTGGTACATTTTGCTTGGATGTTAGGACTTTAACGTTTTGCCAGGAGTTTTCCATTAAGCCCACGAAAAGTTACACTTTTGGCAGGGGGATTTGAGGTCCTTTGGGGACAAAGGCCTTCATTTTTCAGGTGGGATCCCAGGGAGGGTGCTCTCTTTATACAATTTCCCATAGTTGTTTTGTGGGTAAATGGAAAACATGTATGGGAGGGGGCCCTCATGTATTGCCAGGGGGTCGGGAGAACGGAGAAATCAGCCCAGAAACAAACCAAGGGTCATCACTTTGACGGGCGGTCGCGCACCTGTGAGATAAAGAAGGGGCAAGGGCAAAAGTCTTGGTGCGCAAGCAAATTTCTTGGTTCATTCCCGCATTCCCTGAGCACCAGCAGATGTTTGGGACGAATGTCAGGTACATCTTGATATTCTTTGGGTTCCCCCTTCTAGCGTAGGTATTGTTGGGTGTAGCCGAGGATTTTTCATTATAGTTGACATACCCGCAAGTTAACATGGATTCCCAGAGAAGAAAAACCACCCCCCAATCGGAGTTTCCTCTACAACTCTAGGGGTACCTCCCCGGTTCTTTCCAGGGATCCTTCGAGCTAGAAAACCTCCAGAAACCCAAGGAAAACGGCTGGTTTTCGAAAAGAACGATGGTGGAAAAGAATGGGGAAACAACCCCTAGAGCAACCGGAAAATGTTTTCTCGGGTTCATGGTCTGTTGCAGGGAGCGATGGCCTGGGATGTTATCAGTTACGCTGAGGATCGCCATCTTCCGCGGAGCTTTCTTCGGGGTGGACCATCAGCAGTCCTTGGAGTTCGAACTCTTCCCCGAGGCGACGCCGCAGAAAGTCACGAGATTTTTTAGGAAATGGAAGCACCTGGCGTCTCCATGACCCTTAAAAAATTGGTCATTACCCCAAATAAATGAGGTCATTGCCCCATTTTTACAGGGTCATGGAGACTCCAGGCACCTCTTAGCAGTGGTCAATCAGCATGGATCCCCTCGAAGTTTGAAGTGGGCTCCGAATGGATCGGCTGAGGGGACCCCCAGCACGTGCCCATCTTGAAACATCGAAGGCCTGGAGCGGAAACATGGGCCAACGAAACACCCAAAGACCAGCGCTGGAGTCTACTAGATCCAAATCCTTGACGCAGGTGAATCGATGTATCCTTCAAGGAACCTCGGGTGACCGGGTCCACAAACACGCCTGGGCAAAAGCATGCCCAAACTGGAGGTGTGTTTATGAAGGTGGCTTGTTTGCCTCTCCCACATGCGCGATAAGCACAAAGCCATGTCTTCATTATTTTTAGTCTTTCCTAAACACACACACGCACACCAATCTTCTCAGGGCTTCATCCATCCGACTGGAGCGAACATGATTTCCCTCCAAACGGTGGCTAAAAGGGCACAGAAGCAGTTTCTTTCGACGCAGGTGGCGCCCAAAGCGGTTCGGCGGCTGCTGGAGGACTGCGCAGCTTTGCGGCTCAGGGACCGGCGCCTGCAGGCGACTCGGTGGCTCCGAGTGGCAACATCTGAGCCACAATCAAAACCCTGGTAGATGAAGGTTCTCACAAGAACGAACGAACCATTTTTTGAGGGGGATGGGAGTCAGGGTGTGCAACATGTTGCAAAACAGCCAGACCACACCAAGAGGCTCCCCACTGGTGTTTTGGAAGTTAGGAGGGCCAATGACCCTTGCACATGGACGCTAAAAGGAGTTTGATTCGCTCAGAACTCACTTCCCCGGTTTCTTGGAGCCTATACTTGCTGGAAGACAACTTAGTTGCAAGGTAAGAGCTTGTTTCGGCCACTCCTCTCAAGAAGTCAGTTGAGGCACATGGCCACCTTTAAACCATGCACCCTGAATCACAACGTGCAAGTGGCCAGGCCAAAGCGGAAGCATGATAGGGAAACTGAATGGCGTTTGTTTCAACAAGGGAGCCCCACAGAACAGTCGACAGGACATCCTAGTTTTTGAGTTGTTTTGAGTATTTTGCAATGTGGACACTCCAGCTGCTTTCGAACACGGCAATCCAACCTTAGCGGGCAAAATTAATGGACCATGGACAAGGTTACCGGGAAAACATGGTCATGGTTTGGGTCTACCATGCACAATTAACAGCTCATTTGCCTTGACACCGGTTGGTTTTCCCACGTTGGTCCATTTCGAATGATGGCCCCCAAAGGTGATCACTTTTATGTCCGGGTCCTGTGGGCAACTGATACCATCCACAAGAACCGGTTCCAGTTCCCAAACCGTATTTTCCAAACCACCAATTGGTCGTTTCCTGACTCAAGGGAAGCCATTTCCATCAAGTCCTTTCCCGAAAAGCCCAAGAACCTTAGTTGAGGCCCTGGGGGTTCAAGGCCCTTTAGGGCCGTGGGCTAGGGTTTGGGTAAATGAGACCAGTTTTCGTTGCTGGTCAGCAGGGAATGAGGGAATGCCCCCAAAAACTATCCCCTATGGTTTCCTTTCAGTGAAGCCCCTTGTTCATTCCCACCCGGAAGGTTGTTCCCTACCTATCGCACCAGCAAGCAATTCCTAGAAGCGATTCTCTGGAAGGACCTTTATCTTTAGCTCCGGTTTACTTCCGAATCGGTGAGCCGAGCAGTCCACCCCCCCCCCCGCCCCATCCCGCTCGCATGTAGGCAACCAGGTATGTTTGATTGAATCTCTGAAGGGGTCTTTGAAAGGATTGTTCCCTTGGCTAACGCCGGTAAAAGTGGGGGGTCAGCCCAATTCCATGTGTCCAACCATACGATTTGGGTATAAAAGACAAAATTGGGGGTGATCTTGTTTAGGGGACCCTCCAAATGATGAATTCCATTTGATTTCCAAAAAATACAACTCCGAAAAAGGGAGTACCAGAAGAAAGCAACAGGAACCACACCTATCTCTGTTGACCCCTCCGAAGGGATACCCTCAAAAACGGACACACAATCCTCCAGGTGACTCAAAGCCTGGCCACCTTGGAGGGCGGGGACCTGGGCGCGAGCGCCCAGCTTTGGGTGTCGGAAAACGGACCTACCCGTGTTTTGGTTTGGTTGTTTGTTTGTTGGTTTGTCTATTTGTTGGTTGGTTGGATGGGTGGTGGGTTGCCTGGTTGCTTGGATGGTTGGATACCAGGTTGCTTGGTTGGTTTGTTGGTTGGTTGCTTGGTTGCTTGGTTGCTTGGATGGTTAGATGGTTGGTTGGTTGGTTAGTTGGTTGCTTGGTTGGTTGGTTGTTTGTTGGTTGGTTGGTTGGATGGTTGGTTGCCTGGTTGCGTGGATGGTTGGTTGGATACCAGGTTGCTTGGTTGGTTTGTTGGTTGGTTGCCTGGTTGCTTGGATGATTGCCTGGTTGCTTGGATGGTTGGATGGTTCGATGGTTGGATGGTTGGATGGTTGGATGGTTGGTTGGTTGGTTTGTTGGTTGGTTGCCTGGTTGCGTGGATGGTTGGTTGGATACCAGGTTGCTTGGTTGGTTTGTTGGTTGGTTGCCTCGTTGCTTGGATGATTGCCTGGTTGCTTGGATGGTGGATGGTTGGATGGTTGGTTGGATGGTTGGATGGTTGGATGGTTGGATGGTTGGATGGTTGGATGGTTGATTGGTTGGTTGGTTGGTTGGTTGGTTGGTTGGTTGGTTGGTTGGTTGGTTGGTTTGTTGGTTGGTTGCATGGTTGCTTGGATGGTTGGTTGGCTGGTTGATTGCCTGGTTGCTTGGATGGTTGGATGGCTGGTTGATTGCCTGGTTGCTTGGATGGTTGCTTGGATGGTTGCTTGGATGGTTGCTTGGATGGTTGCTTGGATGGTTGCTTGGATGGTTGCTTGGATGGTTGCTTGGATGGTTGCTTGGATGGTTGCTTGGTTGCTTGGATGGTTAGATGGTTGGTTGGTTGGTTGGTTGGTTGGTTGGTTGGTTGGTTGGTTGGTTGGTTGGTTGGTTGGTTGGTTTGGTTGTTGGTTGGTTTGTTGGTTGGTTTGTTGCTTGGATGATTGCCTGGTTGCTTGGATGGTTGGTTGGTTGGTTGGTTGGTTTGTTCGTTAGCTGGCTGGTTGATTGCCTGGTTGCTTGGTTGGTTGGTTGGTTGGATGGTTGGATGGTTGGTTGGTTGGTTGCCTGGTTGCTTGGATGATTGCCTGGTTGCTTGGATGGTTGGATGGTTGGATGGTTGGATGGTTGCTTGGTTGGTTGCCTGGTTGCTTGGATGATTGCCTGGTTGCTTGGATGGTTGGATGGTTGGATGGTTGCTTGGTTGGATGGTTGGTTGGTTGGTTGGTTGGTTGGTTGGTTTGTTCGTTAGTTGGCTGGTTGATTGCCTGGTTGCTTGGATGGTTGGATGGTTGGATGGGTGGATGGTTGCTTGAATGGTTGGTTGGTTGGTTGGTTGGTTGGTTGGTTGGTTGGTTGGTTTGTTCGTTAGTTGCCTGGTTGCTTGCATGATTGCCTGGTTGCTTGGATGGTTAGATGGTTGGTTGGTTGGTTGGTTGGTTGGTTGATTGCTTGGATGGTTGGATGGTTGGTTGGTTGGTTGGTTGGTTGGTTGGTTGGTTTGTTGGTTTGTTGCCTGGTTGCCTGTTTGCTTGGTTGCCTGGTTGCCTGGTTGCCTGGTTGCCTGGATGGTTGGATGGTTGGATGGTTGGATGGTTGGATGGTTGGATGGTTGGATGGTTGGATGGTTGGATGGTTGGATGGTTGGTTGGTTGGTTGGTTGGTTGGTTGGTTGGTTGGGTGGTTGGTTGGTTGGTTGGTTGGTTGGTTGGTTGCCTGGTTTCTTGGATGGTTGGTTGGTGGGTTGCTCGGTTTGTTGGTTGGTCAGTGCGTTTGGGAGAAGCAAGCAGGCAAACAAGCAAAAGTACAGCATACTACCTGAACGAACGAACAAGCAAACGAGTGAGCAAACACCCGAAGGAAGGAACGACCGAACGAGACACAGTCACTTTTCCATTGCTTGCAACCGATTATTCTTTTAGAACCCAAGTTGTATGGGTTTGCTGCCAATGCGAGAAGTACAGCTAGACTCACACGCCAGGAAAAGCGCGGGGACCTCTCAAACCTTAACCGAAGACAAGCTACACACCCGCCCTTGTGCCACACCCCTTAATGAGCCTGGGGCACATTCTGCAGTGGGGTGAGTCAAGTATTTGTGGGACGCACTCAGTGCCTGCAGACAGTATGTCTGGGAGCCGCTGGGCATATGTTGCATGAGTCACTTGAAGCAACTCATTGTACTTGTTCTGCACGCTGAGTGCCTTGCGTTTTCCAGGTACGCGCAGCAGGCCTAGTAGCATCAAGTCCTATGACCGGAATCACCCAGACCAGCATCATGAGAAGCACAAACGACCCGATGCTAGATCGAATGGCTGGGTTTCTTTGGGTGGGAGTTTTCTTGTGTGTGTGTACGTGTCTTGCGTGGGTGCGTGTTGTGCGCTTGTGTGTGTGTGTGCCTGTGTGCGTCTGTGGTTGCTTGGTTGCTTGGTTGCTTGGTTGCTTGTTTGCTTGGTTGCTTGGTTGCTTGATTGCCTTCCCACCTGCTTGCCTGCATGGGTGCTTGCTTGGTTGCTGGCTGGCTTGCTTGCTTGCTTGCTCTCTTGCTTGCTTGCTTGCTTGCTTGCTTGCTTGCTTGCTTGCTTGCTTGCTTGCTTGCTTGCTTGCTTGCTTGCTTGCTTGCTTGCTTTGCTTGCTTGCTTGCTTGCTTGCTTGCTTGCTTGCTTGCTTGCTTGCTTGCTTGCTTGCTTGCTTGTTCGTTTGGTCGTGCGCATGTTGCGTGTGAGTTGTAAATGCATAAGTTGCTCGTGTGTTTGTGCACGTGTCTTGGAGCTTGCCTGTGTGTTGTTTGTTTGTTTTGTTGTTTGTTTGTGTGTTTGTGCTTGCCTGCCTGCCTGCCCGCTGCCTGTTTGTTAGTCAGTCTGTTTGTTGTTTGTCTGTTAGTCAGTCTGTTTGTCTGTCTGTCTGCCTGCCTGCCTGCCTGTTTGTTTGTTTGTCTGTTTGTCTGTTTGTCTGTTTGTCTGTTTGTTTGTTTGTTTGGTTGTTTGGTTGTTTGGTTGTTTGGTTGTTGGTTGCTTGTTGCTTGAATCGTTTGTGTCTCTGCTTCTTTCCGTGCTTTTCTTTGAGCCTACCTCTGTGCTCGGAATCTGCCAGGGGAGCCACAAGCGGAGACCGGCTGTGGCATGAAGCACACGGAGCCGGGCATGTTGTCAGTGGCCCGCGGGGCAGACTTCGCAGGAACCCCGACGTCGACGTCGCATTTTGGCCCGGGGTTGTTCTTTCCGCAGGTGTTTGGAGAAGCCCCCAGAAACGCTGCGCAAAGGGATGCGCTTTTGTTTTGGGCTACTTAGAACTCAGCGATTCCATCACCAGCTGATTTGCAGATCCATTTGTTTGAAAGTATCCTAGGAGCCCACCGGAAACCCAGAAAAAACCCACCGGAATTCCAGAAAAAGACGCAGTGGAACTTGGGGGGCGGCAGGCTATTTGCTGACCTTGGCGCCTTTGCCGCGCCTGGACCGCGAGCACCGAGCCTTTGGACGCCTGGTGCAGGGGGAAGCCTTTCTGCAGCACATCCGCGATGCCCACAACTCCGAGTGCAAGGACTCGGCTGACTCAGGGTTCTCTACTAGGTCCCCCAGTGCCATTTCTTTTACTGTTTCTTTTTTTTTTGGGGAGGGTTCTTCTACTACAATAGACTCAAGACAAAAGGGAACCCTTAGTCTAACCTCTCTACTGGAGGACCTGGCCTATATTGGGTGTTTGTTTGATATTTTTTGAGGGGGGCTGTTGTTTTTTTTGAGGGGGTTTCCTATATTGGGTGGTAGTTCTTTTTTGTTTTTTGGGGTCTAGGGGAGCCCCCATCAAATGGTGGGTTTCCTATACGGTTTTTGTTTTGTTTGTTTGTTTTTTTGTTTTTGAGGGGAGCCCCCATTAACGGGGGGGACTTCTTGGCTGAATATGGCTGAAATCTTGTTGTTTAACACACCAGCCGTTTGTGCTTGAGTGGTAGTCTTTTGGAACAGTTTTAATACTTTTTGGATGCCGTTTGAAGCGAGAATCCTTTGGATGGGGTGATGTTTCAAGGGAAAATATGAGGAACACCGTCTTGGATCCCTATTTAGGGGGTTCCGAAGTAAGTACCCTCTCTCAGGCCAACATGAAAGCTTTCAGGACCCTCAGGACGACATTCCCTGTAAAAAGGCAGATGGCAACTTCCATGTCAGCTTAGGTTGTTTATAAACTCTGCCTTAACTTTTGACACCTGCAGGTTAACTTCTTTGATTTCTACGCCCCTCCAAGGCCACATGAACCATCCACACAAATACCAGCTCATGTCTCACTCCAACCCAAATCGACTCTTAACCTTTTGCACTTGAATTCATTTTTGCAATTTCACCTCCGCACTTGAGATGTCACTTTCCGAGTACCTTTTCTGAACATATTCCCAGCAAAAAACATCCCCCTGGTGTCAAAGGGGGATGTGGCCCAAGCCGGGGACACGAGGCTCAGGTTGGCTTCAAATTGGCACGGCAGAGGGGTTAAGTGGGGGAACGCGTCGCTCCCCTCAATCGAGCCAAAGACGTGAGAGGTCCCAAAAAATGCGGAGCTGGAAGGTCAGCCCATTGGGAACGAGAATGGGGCCCCAACCCATTTCTCCAGATGGCTGTGGGATAAAGATGGGTAACCCAAAAATGGAGAAGCATGGGTTGAAACCTGAGGCTTTTTGGTGGGCGAAAACCCGAGGTTTTTTTGTGGTTCCTGGCTTAATTTTGTGCCCACATTGCGGGACCCGGACCCAAATCCCCAGCCCCCCCCCTGTGAGGAGGTGAGGGTGGTGAACTGTGGGGAGGTACTGAGGGGCTTGAACCCCAGCCGCAGCCGCAGCCGCAGCCGGCAAAAAGTGGGGCTGGCCGGAGCAAGGGGCGTACTTAAAGGGGCGATCGGGTACTGAGTAAGCTTCCATTTGCTTAAGAATATGTTGTTGTTTTTTTTTAAAATAAATGTTCCCAGGTTGGCTGCAAAGGAGACTGGACAGATTTTCCCCAGGGGGCTTAAGCAAATGGCAGTAAGTGAGTACGCCTGGTTCTAACCCACTGAACGGAGACTTATAGACATGGCTTTTGTGGGTTATCACCAGGCCTAGTCACCACTCACTAAGTACCCGATCGCCCCTTCCTGTGCCCATTGAGTGAACACAGGGGATGGACAAACATCTGCATCAGTTGGGATCAATGAACCCCTATGAATACTAGGATGAACCACTATGAAGACTGGTAATTATGAACCACCCACGCTTCGTAGGGCTGGCCAGACCTGTATAGCCATGTTGGTATATCCCAAAATCAATGGGTGTTTGGCAATGCTGGTGCGAACTCCTTATAAAAAGCAACATGCTGCGATGGTTCGAGGGCAAAGCCGTCGCTTTCTGCAAGCATGTCGTGTGCCGGTCGCTCGAACTCTTGCAACGGCCCTTACTTGGCTCTTCCCGTTTGCCCGCGCCGGGAGGGGTTGCGCAGAAGGCGCGCAGCTCGGGAGTAAAGCAGGCTGAGGCAAGTGCTTCCTTGAGGTCGGCCGCAGTTGAAGCATGCCCACCTAGTCCTTTAACATTGGCTGATTGGGGGGGCATTTACCCTTGGTGGTCTCCAGTAATGCTTCAATTGACCCTTTTGACAGCAAGACTAGAACAAGTAAGTGGAATCGCCGGCCCCTGACTCCCTTCCACAAAGGGATATTCAAACATGGGCAGTTCAGGCCATGAGTCACTGAGTGCTTTTGCGAACCAAGCGTCAAGGGGTGTTGGGTGCTGCTCATTTGGAATGCGCGAGTTCCAAGCCGCTGAGGTCACGGGCCCCCACTCAAAAGGCTTCAGGCAAATCTGTGCTCCAAATCGACCACCTGAGCTTTCGGTACGATGCGTGCCCTATGTAAAATGAAAGCGCGAGCTTAGGTCACCGCAGTTTACCAGGGTTTTGTGGTTGGATGTGGTGGAACCACTTGCGATAGCATCCACTGTATGCCAGTGGCAACACCCATGTCATGACCCGGAAGATGACCTTTTCTTTCCAAGCCGATTGGTTGCAAGCAAGCGGGTGTCGCATGGCTAGCAGGCAAGACTCAGCCCAAATTGACCTTGGCTTTATGGCGTGTCTACAGGGTGCTCACAACTTGTGGTTTTCCCATTGGTTTCCGTTAAAGCAACCCAAAAAGGTGCGCTCAAAGACAAACGTCCCGTATGGGTTACCCTTGCTCCCAAGTTTTCCCACATTTGGGTCTCATTCCACCTTTATGTTTGGGTAGGCTAAATACGACATCAAATCAGGAAAAAATAAACAAAAAAAACTTGTTTGTGGTGTACTCCGTGAAGGGTTTTGGGGCCTCCTGTTGGTTCCTTCAACAATGGTTTGGGCATCGTTGTTTCAAGAGATGTTGCAACCTGTCGAAACTCTCCTGGCCGCTTTTTAGGGGATCTGATTGTTCCACATGTTGAAGGAAGTCCTGGATCAAATCCCATGAGAGAAAATGATTTGGTGAGCCAGCCCTAACTAGGGTTTTCGTAAGCATCAGTTGGGTTATTTGCTGTTTTGATTCGGTTTTGCCCTGGCCCTTGTCAAGGATTAGCGCCGAATTAGCGAAGCCAATGTTTGGCGCTTTGTGCACCAACCTTTTTCACGGACACTTCCACACCCCTCCCAAAGACCCGCACCTTCAAGACCCCTTTAGTTCATAGGGGAGCAAGAAACATGAGAGAAAACCCCTGCAAGTTTAGGGAAGACCATTTCAAGCACGCCCGAACTAGGCACCTCCAGTTGGCCTACCTCCAGTTGCCACCCGCGCCTGGGCCTCCCAGAGCCTCCCAGAGCCTTCGCGGCCAGGCGCCCGTGGCCCCCGATGGCGGCTCCCAGCGCCGCGGCGGCGGCGGGCGCCGCCGCGGCGGCGCTGCTGCAGCGGCAGCTGCCGGGAGCCCGGGCTGGGGGGGGGGCCAGCTTGATTGCTGTTGGGTTGGATCTTTAGACTTTAACTTTTTGGGAAATAAAGGTGTTTTCCACTAAACACAAAAAAGTTAAACTTTTTGCAGGGGGGTCAACAACCAAGCCAGGTGGGAAACGGGTGTGGTTCAAAATTAATCAGGAGGGGCAAACCGCTGGTTTTGGCCTTTGTTTTCACTTGCCAGGGCAACCCATTTTAATACCTTTTTTTCGAGCCACAGCCAAATGACCACTTCTGTGATACATCAACAAGGACTTCCCAAAGACTAACCCCCCACATAAAGGGGGAGATTCCCAGAAGTATCACAGAAGTGGGAATACACCCCTTGAGCCCACAACCCTGGTGGGGGCGGATGTGTTTTTTGGGGGTTGGGAGGTGAACTGTGGGTGGGGTGGGGTTGTTGGGGTCGGAGCGGGGGCTTGGAGTGGGTTGTTGGGGTTTGGGGGCTTTAGGGTTTGGTCGGGTAAATGCAAAAGTAGACTAAAACCTGCGGTAGCAACACCCATATCAAGCTCCCTTAGCTGGCTGGGTTGCAGAGATCGTGAACGAGCAATGATGTTAGTAAATTTAAGCTGAACATGAAGTTTTTTGGGAGGAGTTTTTTTTTTTTTTTTTGGGGGGGGGGGGGGGCGGGGGGAGGTTGCTTGTCAGCAAATATCAGCTATGCGTGCCCTTGTTGGGGGAACAAACGAAAAATTACATGTTTTAAGAGTCCCCTATTTTGAGCAGCACCCTATACATATTACCCTCATATTACCCTCGAATGTTTTGCACTGGATTTCTGATGTTTTAGATTGTTGCTGTGATAATGATTGAAGCTATGGAAGAAAGTAGCATTGGACGAAGTAGTGGCGATAGTTTTAGGTTTATAGTTTGCATGTTCATGTACGTAGTTGTTTGGGTTTTGTGGTGGGGGAGGATAGAACTAATTGGAGGGGAGGCTCAGGGTGGAAAAACAAGTGGTGACTACATTTTCCCACTGGACGGGTGGGAATGAGTTGCTTGTTCTCACTTCTGTCAGACCAGCTGGAGTAGCGTTATATGTCTAAGAAGTTATTGGGGATGTTGTATGGCCAAGAAGTTATTGGGGATGGATGCCTAGGGTAGTGTTGGCAGAGGGGTAGATGCCTGCTGCTATGTGTGATGCCAGGGGACTGTTTCTTTTCTGTAAGCGAGGACTTAGTCATTGGGGATTCCTATCAATGGTGATTGTCACCGACATGCGGGCATTGTTTGAACCCGATTGCAGTTGATAAATGGATGGTAACAATTTGTTGCTTGGGTATTGCTTTGATCAGGTCTTTCCGCATCTTTGGACCAGTTCACTTTTTTAGGATGGCCGTGTGGTGCGAATCTTAGCGCGCGGAGTTGTACCGGGTTGGTTTTGCTTGGCTGAACCTCAATCCCCGGTTTCTGGACCTGACCTCTGCCATTCTAGTGATAGAGAAGCTTCAGACTTTTCTTGGCCACTCAGGAAGTGAGGTTGCCATTGGAACGATCGCCACTTTCGAAGGTGCCAAAAAGGAGGTAGCTCGAAACCTTGAATGGTGGTTTTCCTTTGGGCCTCCCTAAGCCAGTTCAAGAGCCACTGGCCTCCCTAAGCCAGTTCAAGAGCCAAAGGCACCCCTGAACCATGGACACCTGGCCTGAGCGACTCAGGCAAGGCGGCGAGGGATGGAGCGAGCACCAGACGGGCGATGGCCGGAAGTTCTTCCACAACGAGGCGATTTCGGGGACGCCGTGTTTTTTTTATTGTTTGCGGTGCCACCCTCCCCTTTTTCCCCGTGTTCCATTGTGTGTTGCAGGGGTTCACCTGCCAAAAACCAGTGCAGACTGGTTTGACATGGCAGTTTCTGAATTGACTGGGGCCCTTCTATTTCCTTTTTGGTTGTTTTGAACACCCTTTTGAGGCATATTGTTTTGAGGCTTATTGCTGCCTCCGAGAACCACGATCGGCGTGTAGAAGTTGGTCCGTGCCGGGATATGGAACTCAGGGGCCTGTGAGGCGTTTGGGACTTCCAGGCCCCCTTCCCAGTCCAAAGGGAGTGTTCACAAACCTCTGATCAAAACTGATTGCAGGTCTGGATTTGTGGCCTTCCAAGAAGAACAGGGCACCCCCGCACTCTGTAGGACAATCCCCGCCCGGATTTCGGTCAGCAGCCTGTCCGTTTGTGGGTAAGTCCCAGTGAGCCTACTGATCCTGCAGTAGGTAACCAATAGCACAAGCCTTCAGAGTTGGAAAGACAGCTTTTGGATAGCAGTGGGATTCACTTGGAACATGAAAAGTACACTGGCTGTAAGGCTAGCAGCCTAGGCCATCAACAAGAAACACATGGTGGGTTGCTGATTGTTGTGGTGTAGTGCATGTTTACATGGTGGCGCGGCGGCTACTCTTTGCCAAGCTGAAGCTCCAAAGTCCGCGAACTGGCCGATGGCATCAGCGTCGGAGATCCGTCAAGATATGCAGACCATGGTCCATTTGGGGATCGGGGCATGGGGAGACTTCCATATGTCGACCGCAAGAAGCACGGGGCGCGATGAGTGGTGGGGTCGATTGGCTGATTGGCTGATTGGCTGACTCCGCGCAGGGCGCCCGAAACCGCAGATTCTGCTCGACTTGGCTCGAGAAAACCGATCCATCGGCTCGGCTCGCCGAAGCCGGTTTCTCCGAGGACACCGGGGTCTCCCAATGGGAGAAGCCCGAGTCTCTCATGTCCGAGGGTGAGAAGCTGGTGAACTCCACTGCTTGGAAGCAGTATCGGAGCCTCTGGTTGGAGGGTGGGTTTTCCAGGCGGTTCGGGAAGACGAGCCCCGAAAAGAAATGGCTCCAAGTCGCTGTACTTGAAATCCCAAGGCGGGCCCCCCCGCGACCAGTTAACCCTTTTGCTGGTTGCGACTGGATTTGCGCGTTCCAACAGTTGCATTCCTTTAGCACTCGGGCAACCCTGCCCAGCCGCTCGAGCTGAATGGCTAGGGCTCATGGATTGCCGCGAGGAAGATCC
The DNA here is from genome assembly GCA_963377175.1 of Effrenium voratum. Lineage (NCBI taxonomy): Eukaryota > Dinophyceae > Suessiales > Symbiodiniaceae > Effrenium > Effrenium voratum. The sequence goes on along the minus strand of CAUJNA010000358.1, from coordinate 576,956 downwards.
AGGTACCCTCCAGTGCGTAGCTTGCTTCCCCCGTCGTCAGCAAAAAGGGCGAGGTAGAGAATCGCGAACTCCCAAGCCGTGTTCTGAACTCAATACTCGAGCGATCTTGGCAGCAACACGGACTATGTTGGACTTGGCCATGGGTGCAGTTAGACCCCTTCAGGTTGGTTTCTGTTTGGCTCCCCACCAAGGGGTCTACGCACAAGGCCTTCTGAGCCCTAAATGGGTAGTTGGAGCCTGTGGGCTTCTGGATGAGGCGTGCCCCTCGTGCACTTGTCGAATTTGTCGTGACGTGTACGTAGAAACCTTTAAGATGGATTACAGCGGCACAAACCCATTTGGGCCATTTGGGCTTAGTTGTTCTTTTGCGGAGTTGTTCTTTGGTTTAGTTGTTGGGACCATCATTCGAGTTGCACGCAAACAAACTTTGGGCCGAGCCGTGCTGTCCATTTTGCATAGGTTTCCAGATGGATCCGTGAACATGACCCCAAGGAAATTGCGGATCTTGGCTGCACTCCTTTCGCGAAGCGCCAAGGATTTGGGACGGACGCATCTTCTACCACAACAAGGCCCCCTGTTCGCATCGATGGCTCCCGCTCGCTGACAGCAAAGCGAGCATAGCGAGGCAGACCAGGGGAACACCGAATCATTGAGCAGCTGGTGGATATACTAGTCTTTCGTACGGAGCCCATAGTTTGATATTTTTTAGGTGTGCTTTGCCTTGGGCTTTTCATGTCAAAGCCAAAAGACATGGTTTCGTAGCAGCAAGTCTTTGCAAAGAGACAACTCTTTGCCTTGACGGCATGTGATCTCATGTTACTTCTCGTATCCCTTCGATGTTTTGAACAAAATGACGGTTCCGCGCAGGAGACCAAAGTGAGCTGCTGGAGTATGCCCCCGGACTTGCCGAGTTCTCAGCGGGCGGGGGATGGGGAGGCCGGTATACACCGTCCATGAAGTTTGGTTAGCGGAACGCGCCTTGAGATCTCCAAATGAGTGTTCGGTTTTTTCAGTTGGTACCTTTGTTTTGGCTGTTATTGAGTTGGTACCTGTTTTCTCTCTTTTTTTTTTGAGTTGGTACCTTCTTCATCCTTGTATTTTGTGTTGTTTGTTGTTGTGCCTTTTTGTTGCGGTTTTTCAGGGAAACCAAGAGGAAATCACCATTCTGGAGGGGGGCAAAAAGACACAGCATACGTTATTTTTACCATGGGGTTTATACAACCACTATGTTTTTTTACCTAAGGATTGTCATCATCCAAATTGGCTCAACCATCCTTTTATTGGGGGCTGAACCCTAGGGTATACTTTTGTGACTTTTGTGGTTGGGCGCATGGAATTGAAGAAAAGAAGCACTTTTTCGGGTCCCCTTTTCCCTGAATAGGGTGCTGCTGATTTTGATGAACAAGTTTTCTCAATGTACATGCAAGACCCCTTCAGAGACTAAAAGGAAAATGCTTGGTTACCTACTGTATGGGGGGAACGGCTCTGCTCACCGATTCGGAGGGACACTGAGCTAAAGATGAAGGTCCTTTCAGGGAATCAATTCTCATAGGAGTTGCTTGCTGGTGCAATGGGGAGGGAATGACCGTTCCGGGTGTTGGGAATCAACCGGAAGGGGATTCCCTGAAAGGAAACTATAGGGGAGGGTCATTTCCTCATTCTCTGCTGAGAGCCAGCAAGTTGAGGCTAATACCTTGGACAGAGTGACAGTTTAGGTGGCGCATACCCTCCCTGAACGGACTGATGTGAAGAATGTGCACCAGATGTGTTTCAGAGCAAGTTCCTGCAAACCTAGATCGAGGATCAATTGCCCGCCTTTTCAAGCACATATTTTGCCATATTAATAGCTTCCTCTCAGAAACCCTTCGGGAACTCATGGACTCATGGGAATGATAAGCCACCGAGTCCTTCCAACCTGCTCGACTCCTGCGTGTTCCTCCCCAAAAGTAAAGCTTCCGAGCCCCTAAAATGGCGTGGACGAACCTATACTGAAGCTGTGAATCAACCAGGGTGTACGAATCCTGGAAACCCCCAAGCCAATACCCGACAAAGATCAACAAAAGCACAGAGAACACGCCACGGCCTGACGCAGCCACCGCAGATACTTTGTGGGGTGTGTGTTAGCACTCTGCCCTATGCATAGGGCAGAATCCTTTTCGATGGTATCAGTAATCACTGATTGGTCACAGCGTATCATGTTTGCAGAAACTGGGTCTGAGGGTCAGGCTTCTCTAACATCAAGGGAGTTGAGCGATGCAGTGATGAGGTTCCCATGGATATGCCTCAGAAGGAGCCACGCCATTTTCCGCGATCCCTCGGCAGGGCCCCAGGTGCTTTCTCCTTTGAACATGAGGCCTGTGCACCTGCCTGTTCGTGGGTTGGAGCCCGTGGTGACATTGAGGCCTCTGTTTGTGGCTTCCCTGGCAAAAAAATCCACTCCCTCAGACTAACAAGGAAGCTCCCAGAAGGCCTCTGGAAATGGAGTGAGGTCTTCCAAAGGAGCTTCCATGGTAGTCTGGGGGAGGGGCTTCATGCGCGGAAAGTGGAGGTACAGAACGGGGGCCACCCTGAAACCTTGCTCATGTGATACTGCCTCATCACTTTTGAGGCGGTGCCCCAAAATTCCCAGGGTAGGTCGAGGGTCCAGGTACTGGCTATCCCAACTTGAAGGAGGCTTTGTAAAGAAACTTGTGCGTTGATCTTCGCAAAAATCAGCAGCTGACTTCTTTGGTTCCATCGTTTCTTGGGAACACGCGCGTTTTGACGGCCCCTCGGGCCTAGGCGCAAGCTCCGCGGGGAGAGCACGGGCTTGGACGACCGGCCGTTGCCGGACACCTCCACCGAGCGCCGGAATGCCTTCCAGGCGCTGAACGCGGGGCTGAACTCCGATTTTTATTTTTTTTCCTGACTGAGTCGTCCAAAGCGAGGCGACCTTTTAACAAATTTGGTTCCCCTTCTTGCTCAAGTCATGCCTCACCTCACTTGCCCGAAGCAAATTCAGATTTGGTCCATATTTTAGTGGTCCCAAAAGGGATCGCCCTTTTGGTTTCCCGTTGGTCCATTTTTTGGAATGGTCCCAACTTTTTGGTAACCGTTTTTAGCGGTACCAAAAGGTGATTACCTTTGATTTCTGGGTCGGTACGGGGCAACGGAGTCTAAGGTCCATTATTCTGACTGCTTCTTTTTTTAACCAACCAAAGGTGAAATACTTGGCATCATGTTTGTTTGCGCCTGACATTGGGGAAGTAGATGGTGCAACTCCTCTATGGTTGAGTCATCTCCTTTCACACCCTGGCCTTAGCCTTAACCTCTCTGTTTTTGGGCGCCGTTTGGGTGTTAAACAGGGTCCCTACAGGATCTATACATGAGGCGACTTCAACTGCACTAGCTGATATTTGACTTTTTCAAAGGGACAGCAAAAGGGGATGGGACATGTTTGATGTCTCCCCTCCTTCTTAGCACCCGGCCCCTTTGCAGTACCGAACTTAAAGTAGCTGCATGTTTGGGCGTTGTATTAGGATCCCTTTGTTTCTTCCTTATCTTTTCCTGGGCTTTTGGGAGTTTCCCAAATGACTTTGGGCAAGGTTTGCACTAACTGTGAGGAGCTCGCCCGGTGGCAACAGGAGCTTAACCACGATGAACGCTCCTCAATTGACTGGGACAGCAACCAGTGTATCATTACGTAGACACGTTTCTTACTTCCAAGATCTATGGTAGACACAGTTGTTGGCTTTGGGAACGTTCACCATGTTGCACCGTCCCATCCCTTTTCCGTGCTCACTTCTGAAGGTAGTTGCATCCTTCCACTAGCGAGGCTTGCATGAAGCGCGTGGCCCCAAGCATCTCAGAGTTCAGTCGCATGATCTTTGGCTTGGACCAATCATACGATCGCAGGAATTCCTGGAGGAGCGCATCGATGCATCTTGGCCAGCGGAGCATTTCACACTTTTGCGCCGGTTGGAGCGGGAAGCCGAACCGAGACCTGATCGATAAAGATTGGATTTTCGCCAGTTGGACGCGACCCATTCAACCTACGACACCTCGAAACATGGGGGCTACATGCAAGCAATATAGACATTAGCAAGGACCGCCCGTGCCACAATAGGTGCGGATACCTTGCCTCCAAATGCTTCACACTGTGTTGGGTAGTCCATTGTAATAGCATATGTTGATGATGACGCACATCGAAATGTCGGTTCCCCCGAAAAGCTTGGCGGTTCCAATGTTGGGTGTGTCTTTTTTTTTCTACTGGACCAACCCAAGATGCTGGTGTTCCTTTCGGTTTCCCTTTCAAACCACCTACAAAAGGTGGGAATTTCAAGGAACAGACGACCCACCCGCACGCCCGTGTTTTTGTTGAGCTTTTTGCAGGGACCCGGGGAAACCCGCCAACCCCCCCCCCCCACCGGAACGGCCGTCTGAGGCATCCTGGGATTGGCGCCGGGTGCAACAAGTGGCGCAGAGTGCGCCCCAGGCCAGCGGCGTTAGCGCCTTGTGCGAAAAGGGTGGGGTTCCGGGGCTTTGGGGGGGTGGGGAACCCGGAGCTGCAGTGCCCCTTTTGCTTGGAAGAACTTGTCCCAATCAACTCAAGCAATAAAAAAAGGGGGTTGTGGGATCGCTCCAAAAGTGATAAAAGGGCACCAATGGTGCGTTCTCGCCTCAGCCTGCGAGTGGATGGCTGACCTTAGTTGTGAACTAGGGTGAGCGCAGTTGCAAGCCAAGCCTTAGCCTAATTGATTTTCTTGGTGAAGTTTCCAAATGGTCAACTTGTGGCCACCTGTGGGCAACCTAGGGAGCCACCTTTGCAAACTAAACGAACATCGAATCCTAGAACCCAACCCGGACTGCCAATGGGTTTTCTCTTTCTCAGGACCCCAACCAAGGCCGCCAACTTGGCAAACTTGCCCCAAGGGCCCGAGTCACTAGAGGCAATTGGCCTAGGCGAGGGTAAGCCCGAATCTTTAGGTCTTTTTCTGTGGTCTTTTGGGCCCGTGGAAGCTTTGACCTTCCTCTCACAAAGAGCCTTCCATGCTTGTTGGTGAGGGGTTGGGGTGGGGTCTTCTGTGCTGTCTGGTTGATTGTTGCACTGCCTTTAAAACCATAGCATTCTGGCTTATAGGCGCGCGGCTTTCAGGCGTGCGGGCATTGATTTGCAAGCCCGGGATGCTGCATCTTGCATAGCCTCTGGATACTGGATTTAAGCAGCCTATTGTTTGCGAGCTCACCTGGGGGAGCGAGCTCACCATGGTGGTCCTGTTCTTGCGGGTCCCTTCAAAGAGGTTGTTTGCAGAATTAGCAGCCAGAGGCAGCCAGAGGGCCACCTTCGTTCCATTGAACCCAAGCGCGTGCCGGCCGTAGCCAAGGTGAGCAAGTGCAGAGACAAGTCTTTGCAGATGCTTGGCTTAAGAGAGCTGTACTGCGAGGGCCCAGAAAAGCCGCATTTGGAACGCCCTCATTCCTTGATGCACGCTTTCACGTGTGCCTCCTACATTTCAAGGCCCCTGTTACATTTATGCGTTTCCCATAGTTTCCCTTGGTAAGATTACAAGGCCACTCCCCAGAAGGAAGTTCCGTTTCTGAAAACCGGCTTATTGTTTCTGTCATTATTTCTTTCTGTTTTTCTTTCTTTCTTTCTTTCGTTCGTTCTTTCTTTCTTTCTTTTTTGCGGGTTACGTCGTGCCAGGTTAACCCAAAGTGTCTCGAGGAGAACCCTCACCTTCGGCTGGCGGGTTTCAGCCAGATCCGTTTTATGATGGGCAACATGCAATCCAATTGCCTTTTGTGCTTGGAAGGCGAATGGGAACCCCAGAGTTCATACACCCCTGGTTGATGAATAGGGCGGTGTACCCCCCCCTATTGACGGAGGTCTATTAATCAGGGGGTGTGTTGCTCCTTCACTTGTGTGACCTGCTCTTCATGGTCCTTTCCTTCAAAATCCAAAGGTTCACTCTTTTTTTTTGCAGGGAGGTCCCAAGGAAAGCTCAACTCGTGGCCTGCAAACCATCCTGCCTGCGCTCGAAGCAAAAGGTGAGGGGTTCGCTCGAAGCAAAACTCGGGAATTGACTCGAGGAGCTCTTGAGCATGGCCTTGCGGAAGAGTGAGGCTCAGGCCGGGTGCTGCGAGATTCCTGCGATCGGATACCCCCAAGTTATGGCGTTTGCCGAATTCCCTGGCCTTCTTTAACCAAGTTTACCTTGGTGAACCGGTATGACCGAGTTCTACCATATTTTTGTGAGTTGGCCAAGTTATTCTTGGCCAAAAGAAGGCTTGGAAATTGAGGCAACTTACATGAGGGTGAAACAAGCTCACCGTGATGAAGGCCCTGTACTTGGACATCCCTTGTTTGAGGGTTTGGCATTTTAGGAGTTTGCAGGTGGCATCCCTTCTGTGGGTTCGAGCGATTCCATTTATGCGGGGGTAAAACGCATGAAAATCCACGATGCATGTCCCCTTTTCCTAGGCATCCAACTCTCACTTCCGATTTTCAATGGTTGCAGAATTTGCAGATGCATGGCGGGGTGGGCATAACAGAATAACAAATGCTTCCTATCCACTTTCGACACCCTGTAACATCAAGCAATGGTACTGGTCATGGACCCCTCCAAGGGGAATTTAGACAAATAGGAATGAAAGGCAAATGTGATATGGCGGCCAAACTCAAGTGGTCCTTCTGTCTTCTGTGTGGGGTTGGTGGGGGTCAACACCTTCATGGGGATTTTTGATAACCATGGCCCACACAAAGAGTTTCGACCATGGCAGATGTAGGCCACATGTGGAGTGTACCATGCTCCCAAGAGCAACCCAAGCGCACACCCTCGGGGCGTTCAACACAGGACGCCCAAGGCCGCCCAAAAAAGCACCAGAAGCATGTGGACGAGACATTTTTGCCAAATGAAGCAAAATCAGTTTTTTAGACATTTGCCACGTGAAGCGAAAACCAGTCTTTCTTGTTTCCTAAAGACGGCTCTTTCTGGTGGAGAGGGCGCCTCTGAAGACCGGAGGTCACAGGGCGTCACCCGGGTGTTGGGCGGGCGAGCGGCCTCGGCCAGGCCAGGGCCAAGGCGCGGAACGCCGCGGTGGCCTTGGAGCGCCTCATCGAGGCTCACTGGGGATTCCCGAGCTCTCCCAAAAGTTCTTGGACTCGAGTCGCTTTTTTGTGTGTGTGTTTTTTTGTTTGGATCATTTAGGGGGTGAAGAACTTTTTGGTTTGTTTTTGTTTTGTTGTTTTAGTTGTGTTTTTGGTTGGGGTCATTTTTGGGGTGAAGAAAAAGAGCCGTTTTTTTTTTTTTTCTTGGGCCGAGCCGCGGAAGTGAGAAGCTGGGGATCCGCACGGCCAACTTCGGCAGGAGCGGTTTTCAGATCCTGATGCACTAGGCTGGGCTCGGTGAACCAAAGAAGGCGCCTGGCAGATGGCAGGTTGACCCCACTTTAAGCAACCCCTGATTTTTATATATTTTTTTGATGGGGGTGGTTTTGGCCCCTGCAAAAGTGGTCTGATTCCCCACGAAACTTAGAAATGGAGACCCCCATATGAATAAACAGAGGTTTATTGATCTGGAGTCAACATTGACTAGGCTCTATTAGAGCTTTCCACTATACCCGCTTTATCTCTTAAACCACTACTCCCGATTTGAGGGACTACCACTGCCTATACAAATCGGTGAAAGGGTATGTTTCGAAACAGCTGTTCCCTAAGGGTACTCTTTTGGGGGCAGTGGAAACCCGACCCATGGAGCAGTTGAACACGATGTTTGTTTTTGTTCGTTCAGGCACCAGCTATGAGGAAGCAGCGCGCATCCTGGGCGATGAAGAGGCGGCTCAAAGTGAATGGACCGAGCTGAAGCTCAAAAGGGTGAGTCCAACCAACTGTTAACAAAAAAGAAGAACGGTGTGCCCTCAAAATAAAGGGAAGCCAACAAGACCACCACATTATGATTTTCCTTTTTTGTTTGTGGGCGGGGTCCCTAAAAAGACACCCAACTGTTTCAACATGTAGCCACTATTGGGTAACCAACTGCTCAGTTTGGCTTCCTTCTGCATGGTCTGGTCAAATGAAGCATGCTTTGCCTCACGCTTCAAATTAGGGCAGTGATTTACCGAAGGCTTTGCCAGTCTTGGTCTACTTCCGGTGGCTTTTAGAATTTTGAGGCAAGCTCAGCTGCATTCTCCTTGGGATCTGTGAGGGAGAGAAGTGACCGGGAGTGAATGATTTTTGTCCATCCATCTCATTTGTTTCAACTGGATTATATATATATATATGTATACATGAATATACGTGTGTTCACGAATCCTCCATGTCTCATTTGCTTAGAAGCCAGACAAAGATCTGGGGATGTCTCTTTTTTGGGGGACCCCTCAAAAACAACTGGTTTCCTTTTCAAATAAAGACACGCCCATCATGCCTGGAAAGACCAGGGGTGCTGAGTTTCTGCTGCTGATTGAAGTTGCACTAGTTTTCGCTGTTGCAGCAAAGAACGCGGTTGGTCCCCACAAACAACGGATTCAATAGCAGCTGTGAGCGGCAAACAACGCCGTTTGATTGAAAAAAAGACGCCATGCCATTGGCGAAGAACGCCGTTGGTGTCATTCAGTCGACCAGCTTGACCTTGCAAAAAGTAATCTTTTCCAGCCTTTGGCCCTCGTGCGAACCCAACATCCCCCCATGGGCCCCATGGTCGATGGTGATTTAGCTGGATCCTTGATACTGTTTCAACACAAAGTCTGCTGACAGAGCCGCTGCAAGTTGGATTGCAGCCCTTGCGCGGCCAAGAGTTCAACATTGCGGTCAGAAACCTACTTTGTCTTGCTGATTTCTCAGCAGGGAATGAGGGAATTGCTCCTGTGAACCATGCCCTTGTTAGTTTCCTTTAATTGGATCCCTTGATTCATTCCCAAAACCCCGCGTTACTTTCCTATATACTGAGAACCAGCAAATACCAGCAAGTTGTTCTAAAGCTTATCTCAGAAAATATGCTATACGCCTGCTTCAATATCACTATCCCTGAAAATGTGTGTTTTCTTGCCGGATGTGTGTGAAAGGAGTGATGTATATCTTGCGTGAGCCAACGACTTTCTAAATTCCTCAGATCACTTTGGTCCCGATGACAGTGCAGTCAACCTGGCTGCATTTCTCTAGGAGAACCATGACTCCGCAGTCATCCTGGGTGCGTTTATGTAGGCTGACCTTCTCCCGGTTGAAGGGGAGACCAACAGTACCACTAGGTCCCCCAGCTATGTGCCCTTTTGCATTTTTTTTGGGGAGGGTTCCCCTACTAAAATAGGCAAAATAGAAAAAAGTTGGTACCCTTATTCTAACCTCTCTACTGGAGGACCTAGACCACCATTTTGGGGCCCCCAAAATCCCCCAAAGTCCAGGGTTTTGGACCGAGCCATAGGCCTGGACCCCCAAGTAGGTCACCGAGCCATAGGCCTGGACCCCCAAGTAGGTCACCGAGCCATAGGCCTGGACCCTCATCAAGTCGGAGGTGCGCCGGGACGAGGTCTTCCAAAACGCCGGGGGGCCCGGAGCTTGGGCTCGCTCGCTGTGGGCTCGACGATCAGCTCGGGGGTGACGCCCGTGGCGCGCGGGGGCGGTAGGCTTTGATGACGGGTTTGACGGGTTTGACGGGTTTGATGGGTTTGATGGTTCCAAGTTTGGGAGGGTTTGATTGGGGTTTTGAGAGTTTTTGATTTGGTTTTTAAAGTTTTTGATGGGGTTCGGGTTCTAGGTTTGGGAGCTTTCAGGCTCGGGCAGGCAGGGATCATTGGTCGCCCAAAACACGCCACCTGACAGCTTGGCGATCGGCCGAAAATGGAGTAAGCCCTCGGTCGGAAGGTGAGACTTTGTTTTTGGGGCATGTCTCCATTTTTCTGGAGGGGAGGTGCAAACCAAGCAACATCCGTTTCTTTCCGCCCTTTTTGTTTTGGCCCAGCAGCACATCACAAGAAACAAACAACTGCCCGGCCATGATAAAATGCCGGGCAAGCGCTGTCTCACCCGCAGATTCCCTTCCTTCGAAGTCGTCTAACGAAGCTCCCGAAGCTCCCGAAACCGCTGATTTTGAGACCCTTTGGGCCTGCGTTTTCCGACAAGCATTTCTCGCGTCGTCTTCTGTGCTCGAAAGGCGAGAGATGGGTGTGAAACCCCCAAGTGGAATTCGACAACCACGAGAAGTTCGAGCTGCTTTACACATTTCCATGGATCATGTTCAAGTGAACCCTGAACACAAAATTACCATGGACCCTCTTCAAGTGGACGCTGCGAACTTGTGTTTGTTGCTTCAGCTTGCCTTTGCTTCTCTCCAGCTTTCTTTGCCTTTCCCCCCAAAACTACACCCCCCCAAAAAAAACAAAAACTTAAACCCGCAGACCGTTTGCCTCTGGTTTCCTTGCAAACCTCACCCCCCCCCCCCACCAACGCCCCCCCCCCCCGACGGACCCCAACTCGCATCCATCCGTCGCAGGTCATGGAGCGCCTGGAAGATAAGCATCAGAGGGCCCGCGCGGAGAAGCGCACTGCCCCTCGGCAAAGCCAGCGCCAACCGCTTTTCCCCCGAAGCGGCCCCTCCGGGTGGCTCCCAAGCCATGCGGCGCCTGAGCTTTTCGGCTTTTCGGCTTTTTTTTGGCGGGTTTAGCGGTTGGAAGCCGTATTTCACCCACTGAAAGTTAAACTTTTTAGCCGAAGATCTGGGGGCAGCCCAGTTTTAGGGTGCCCTTTGTTGGGGTTGTTTCAAAGACAAGCCGCTGATGTGTTTATTTTTTTTTGGGGGGGGGTCCTACAAAGAAAGACGCACTCTTTTGGGACATCCTGCAACTCTTGTGGGAGGCTCTCTTGCCCCTCTTTGTTTCAAGGTGGGACACCATCGGAGGCCTTGTTTTCCATATGTGTTTTGAGTGCTTAGATTGATGGTGGGGGGCAGGGGGCTCCCCCCCTCCTCCCCCACCGGCCTTGTTTGAACTTCCTCCCAGCCCGCATCAATCGATCCATCTGACTTCCGTTTCAGGCGCGCGTGGTGCGGCTGCAGCGGCTTATGGCCACCGACCCGGACCTGAAGCGCGCGCGCACCCGCTGGAAGGCGAGTGCGGAAGCCGCTGATTTGCCGCCGCTGACGGAGGGCCTTGCCCTGAGGTCCCAAGACCCCGACAGGTTTCGAGGTCTTTTTGGGGTGAAAGGTGCCACGTTTTTAAGGTTTTGGGATGCTGGCTCTTCATGTTTGCCCTTGCAAACGTCGCACTTCTTTGCAAGGGAGCCTAAGTCCAGCCCCGAAAATAGCCTGGCAGACGTTCACTTGTTGCTAGAAATCTACGTTTGGCCTAACAACATAGCCTGGAAAATTGGAAAGTCATACGAGGAAGTTTGGGCCATGATCGCATTTTCAAGGGTAGGTTGAGGTTCCAGGAATTTGTTGCCCCCCCCCCCCCCGCAACTACCGGGCTTACCTGACCTCCCCCCCGCACCAATCACCTGCCTGCCTTGGGCTATTTCCAGTGGCAACATCACAACAAGCCTACAACCAGGTTGCAAGCAATCGAGTGCTAGCTGCAGCTCTTTGCTCGTGTTTCTGCGGGACGTGTTTCTGCAGCCAGAAGCTGGGTGCCTCCCCCTTTCGGGGGAAGTTCTCACACAAATATGCCATTGCACTTACAAGGGAGGGGGGCTTTGGGGGACAGGCATGCGTAGGATAAGCCGTGGATACGCGCAGGGTGCGACAAGCCATGCACCCCATCGACCGAAACTGCTGAGCTTTCCTATGGCTGGGCCAGTACCATTCAATAAATAATAGCCAGTAATAGCCAAGGATCATGCGGCTGGCACGACATCACTTTGCTTACACAGCGAATCAGTAGCGATCGCGGCTCCAAAACGCTGAAGCTTTTAGTTCCAGGCGTAGGATGCTTGAGCGCAGGGTAGTTGTGGCCATTTTTGACGATTCCCTTCAGACAGGCCGATTTAGTCGGCCTCTCGTTAAAGGTTGGCCTTATTTGGACTTACGCCCCTCACACTTTGGGCTTCTTTGGGAGGGGGGCTGTAGGATGCCCCTGAAAAGTGGAACTGGGCAGGGACCAGCTTTTGCTTATCCATTTGGGTTATGTCCAAATAGCTTGGTGACCGAACAAGTATGTTTGTTTCCTTTTGGCTTCCCTTTACCAAACACCCAACAAATGGTCCCTCAGAAATAACTAACATTCAATCATGATGGTAGGGCCCCTGTCAGGATGCGGCAGCCGTGCTGGCTCGCCGTGATGAGTTGCAGGACTCCGTGCATCTCTGGGTTTCCACCGGTGTCATCCTGTGTCCATTTTTTTTTCCTAATGGGCTTGGCGCACAAAAAGGTGGTTCCCACAGAGAAAAGCTCCCGGCAGGCAAACAGGACGAATCAACGAGCTCTGAAAGAGGGGAATGAACGGGGTTTTGTGCCCTTCGGCTAGTTGGGTTGCAACTACCCCTTCTTGGAAGAGAGGCACAACCAGCACGGCAACGCGTGAATTATACACATCGGGAATGCTGCAAGGGCGTTTTGAAGTTTTGGTCACGTCTTTTGCAGGGTTCCGTAGGACACCCCAACACATACTGGTATGGGAGACACCACTTAAAACAGCTGAACAAGGTTAATTAGCTTTCAACATGTCCAATATGACGGTGGTTTTTGATGATCCCCTGCCTTTTTTGTTTGTTTGAAGTTTGAAGGGAAATAGCACCACCCAATGTGGCGGTTTCCCTATGTTGACAGGCCATACCTCCGGTACGGCATTGCGCAGGAGGAAGATCCACCCATGGAGGCCATGCGCGTTTGGACTTCCATGCGGGAGCTGAGGCGCGGCCGATGAGCAGATGAAGCCTTAGCCAGGGGGTGAAGGATAGGTGGCACGAGCGTTGTCCCGCTCGGTATATGTGTCCGGTTTCTTGCGATTGAAATTGTAGCAAGGCCTAAAAAACCTTTTATGTTAATATGGCTGCGTTGGTAGAATCACATTCTGCACCGCACTCATCAGAGAGGTGCCCGTCAACTGAGAGGTTGCCACGTGTGGACACTACCCGTGATTGATGCGCAGGTATTCATGAATCCACAATTGACAAAAGGGGTGCTGAGTGCTGACAGAGGGACGGTCCAGGAGACCAGTTGCTCGGTGCCGCCCTTATGCCTTTTTTGTTTGATGGCTTGTCCGGTGCAAAAAGGTCGACCTCAAAAAGACTCCAGTTCTTTTCCTTACTGCAAGGGGCCGGCAACCGATTTTTGGGGGAGCTTTTGAAACGGGCGCAATAGCTGCAGAGATGGCAAGCAGCGACATGCCGCGTGCCAGCAAGCCAGTCGCCTGTTTTTGTGCGGACTTTGCAACACCGAACCCTTGGAAGCGGAACGTCCCAAACTTTGGGCTTGCTTGAGGGTCCAACTAATGCTGACCCAGGATGAATAAACCCGTCCCATTATTAGGGGGGTGTTCCCTCCAAAAGTGATGAATCCCCACTAAAAGGGGACACCCCCCTATTAATCAACCAGGGGTTTATTAATCCGGGGTTAACATTTTGGTCTTCTGGATGTCTCATGTGGGGCTGGAGACTGCCATCTATGCTCTTGCGCCATGTGTGTTTGCTCCGGGCCCAGGGCCCTTCAGGGTGAATCGTTGAGGGTGCTCAAGCTTACTTTGGGAGTGGTTTCAGAGTCTTAGAATGTAATTTTGAGGATGTCACCGGAGTTGCTGACCAGGCTGGCATCCGCCAAAGACATTGATCTCAAGAGCAAGGTGCAGAATGAGTTTTACCGGGACGAGCGCAAGCGCCACTGGGATGCACGACTCAGCAAGACTTACTCGCTTTTTCGAGTTTTCGAAGTGAGCATCGGTAGGTGTCTTCACAGTGCCCGGCCTTGGCCGAATTTCCGTTTGAGTTGCTTGAGGTAGGTTTATTTATCACTTGTGCCAGGTCCCAAGAGTTGAAACTTCTGAACTCAGAAGGTCAGTTGATCCACGGAGTCAATTTGCCATTTGCCATTTGGCTCGCTAGCGAAGGCGATCCCTGGAGCCCGCTGTTGCCAAAGCAGTTTGGAAGGCCGTGCTTCATTGGGAGGTTTGGTTCAAATTTATTTGCCCAGGGGTGGTTGAAGACATCACCATTTGGTTGCAGAAGAACCATTGCTTCCTTTTATTCAGGGAATGTAGTTGGGTTGGAAGTATAGTTGGACCCCTCGTGGCTTCTTAGTCGCCAACTTGCCGCAAGTTATTAGCAGCTCTCCCTCGGAAATGGTCAGGTACCCAGATGCAAATTCAGGGAAGGTGCTCAGAAACCTCATAAGAGTCCCAAAGACGTGCCTATGTGGGGGCCTACAGCTCAGGTCGAGATGCCTTTGTGCTGGCAATGAAGGCTGGAAGGGTCGCCATCCCTGTTTTGGAGGGTCCCTGGCCCACAAGTGTTGGAACGGAGATACAGCAGAGCAAGGGATAGAGGCGGTGCCGGGTTCAAGGACGCAGCCGATCCTACTGTGAATAGGATTCGGTCTTAGACCAAGTGGGGATTTCTCCTTATATAGACTAAGGCTTCAAATGGCTGGACAAGAGAGGAATGGATATTAAAGTGATGAGTCGAGAATATTTCATGGGTTAGCGATCCGTGAGCTGGGTTAATAGCGCCCACCGCCAGTTTCTAACCACCTGTAGAACCTTCGGAATGTGCAAGAGCATGACCAGTGATGAGCGAATGGCGGATGAAGATGCCACGAAAGAGAAGATATGACCGATGGTGAGTGAGTGTCCACGAGAGATAGAATAATTATTGGAGGATATCTTCCTTGGCAGCCAATGGTCAAGAATCTTGGTTCTATCGACGGTTCTCGTTAGAATCCTTGACTTGTTCATACAACTTCAACACATGTTTAGTTCATACCTATAATACACTCCCACAAACAAGCATGGAAGTGCAGCTGCTCGCTGACAAGACATCTCCAACTGGTCCCCTTGGTCACTGGTCCCTGGTAAGGAGCAGGCGGCGGCTGAGCGCTTCACCATGCACACCAGCTGGGCACAGCTGGAGGCGGAACTTGGGAAGTTAGAGAGGGAGGGGCCCACATAAGCCCTAAGTAAGGTGTTATCTTGACTGCTATTGGGTTGGATCTTTAGACTTTAACTTTTTGGGAAATCAAGGCGTTTTCCA
>CAUJNA010000358.1:541811-556811 GCA_963377175.1 Effrenium voratum | reverse complement strand
GAAAGTTGGTGCCCTCCCGCAAAAACCCATGATGCAAGTCCTTGGGTCGCTTATTTCCATTGTGAGAGTTAACACAACTTGCCCAGATGGCTACGCAAATTTGGGTGTATAAATGGATATTTACTGTACAATGCATATTGATACATATACTGATCTGTTTGCATATGCACATGGGTATGCGACTGGAGGGGGTGTTTCTGGGCCACAACCCTTTACGTGGGCGTATGTGGCTGCCCTTGAACAAGCCCTATGCCTCACCCCCTTCGGAAAAAATGGGGCCGGCCACCCCCAGAAGTGAAGGACCCCTCTAAAGTCCAAAGCGGGTGCGCCCTAGCCTTCAGAAGGTGGCTCACCCATGATGCATGTCCTGTGCTTGCCAACCCCTCAACTTTTGGTGATTAAATTGTCTTCGTGCCCCCCTGCGGATCAACAAGCAGCTCGTGTGTTTGGAGTAGTATCCTGGGTGGGGCGACCTTTTTTTGTGTGTCCATGTTATCTCATCCTTGGGCGGGTATGCATACACGCTCCCCTCCCGCGCATGGGCTTTCACAGGCGTACGCGGGTGTCGAGCCAGCGCCCCCACCGGCGGTTCAGGCCGGTGCAGCCGGCGCTTGCTATGCCCCACCCACTGGCCCAGTGGGGGGATTCCCTTTTCTCATTTCCTGAGTTCATGGACTTTAGTCACTTTTTTGGGCTTGGAACATTTTAGCTGCATACAAGCAGTTGGTTACCTCAACTCAGGAAGTGAGTTTCAAGTTGTTTTTCTGGGGGGTTTTCAGTTAAAGTCAGCTACTTGTGTGGGGTGGGGGGGGGGGTTGTTAAAGTCAACTACAAGAAAAAGGGTGCCCTGTAAGACTCACCACTGGGACCTGGCATCTTGAGGCCTTTTTAAGTCGAGAGAAACGGGCTCGAGATCGCAAGCACAGTTTGTGGAACCCATTTAAGGTCACCCACCTTGGTCCTGGCTGCGAAATAGCCAATGATTAGTGAGAACCCACATTTACCACCCGGTCCTCGCGTAGAAAGGATGTACTATTGCAGTGGCATGGTGATTCAATCGGGCAACGAAAAGACACATATATGCCTGTATGATATAACTCGTGTTGGGCTTGGCATGTCACCTGCAAGCAGGAAACCTAGGACTCATAAACCCCTGGTTGATTTTGAGTTTGACTGGGGGTGCAACCCATTTGTGGTAACATGTTTTGTTGAGGGGGAGATCCCCTTAAGTCTGCAAGGCAACCACTGTTCATGTGGGGTGTGGGGATTTAGTAACCATTCACCACCTTAGGGGGGAACACACGGGTATCAATTAAATAGGGGGTTTGGGAATCTGGACTTAATATTACTGGGCTTCTTGACCGACCGAACCTCACATGACGATGCACAACTTGTGTTGAACCCGGACTTAAGAAAGAAGAAGCTCCATACGCCTTCAGGTAGGGGGGATGGATGACTGGTAATGGTGGTACATGTACCGTGTTTTAGTGGAGGGTTCATTAGCCCGGGGTCAACTTTAGTCTATGGCAATTTGGACCATGGCTCGCGGCGGGTCCGGGTGCTTTCGCGCATCTCAAGCACGGATTTGCCTTCGCGACTGGCGTGCTCCATGGCGATGGACTCCGTGCCGTGGGCTTCCGAACGCGACTTTCGTTCGGCTTCTGCGGGGTCTGGTGGTTTTAAACATCAAAAGGTCCCCTGGGCTTTTGTTTGGGTTTTAGACGTCACAAAAGGTCCCCTGGGTTTTTGTTTAACTGTTTGAAGGGACAATTCTTAGAAGCCCTCTGACCAAAGGCTGGGTGTCCCTTTTAAAGCACCAAGTCCAAAGCATCGCTTTCGCACTGCATTGCATGCAGGCTTCCATTGAGCCGCGCCAGCCACGCGTCGCAGTAGGATGGGAGCCCAGGATCAATAGGGTCGCATTCTACGGGGACACCTGCACTTGGGATGTCGTCCATCAGTTTAGTTCTACTGGAATTGCGTGGGTTCGTCCCAGGTGGAAAAGCACAGAGTTGCGCAGCTGAACTTAGGGACCCCCCCATTGCACCGATCCGGGAAAGCCCCCCGAGGCCTTTGGCGCGCCATGTTTCCTAAGCCAAATTTCATTTCAGGTAACCCGTAGTTGGTGGTTTGGATTCTCAGTTGTTCAAAGCCGACCTTTTAACCTTTTGGCTTTTCCTTTTTGAACCATTTTTGCATTTGTAGTCATAAGTGAGGAGGGTAAACGGGAAAAGCCCCCAACAACCAAACCAATGGGCTTCAAGCCACCCTTGAAATGTGGGTCTTCCCCCTCGCCGGTTGGACATGCAACTAGAAAGCTGCTCCCATTGAGTCAACCATCCAACCCTCTCAACCCAGAAATCTGTGGATCCGGAGCCTCCAAGTTGGTGGTGTTCGCGGTTTCCCTTGAAAACCGCCAAAATTCAAAAAACCACGGGCCGCGCCCTGAACCAAGCCATCCAGTGACCTACCAACTGGGGCGGTGAGCCGAGCCCAGGTGCCGAAAGAGGTGCTGTTCAAGGCGCCCAAGGCGTGGCGGTTTTGAATTTTGCGGGGGATGGGATGCGGTTTTTCATTTAAAACATCAGGTAAACAAAAAGAAAATAAAGAAACAAACAGGTAAACATGGAGTGCGGTTTTGAATGTTTTGCGGATGGTGTGCGTTCTGAAAGGACATATTTGCCCAGGGAAAACCCTCAGCCCCTCGAACCGCTTGGATGCCTCTCTGAAAGCTGGACCAAACCACACAGGCGATTTGGGCAGAGACCGCATAGCCTTCGGATGTTGGGGAAAAAGGAGCTGCCAACGCGTTTTCGGTTGGAGTTGGCACTTTTCCCATTTCTCGCTTCGTTCAGTGGATTAAGGTATCCACTTTTTGTCCTTTTTTGTTTGGAGGCTACTCCACAAAAAATACCCAAAATTGGGCGCCGTTTCGACCTTTCGGCGTCACTATATTGCCACTGGACAGGTGGAGGTGCACGTGCATCTCGACGGCTCCTTTGACTCAGAGGTGCTTTTCCGAGCCGCCCAAAAGCATTTGGAGGACGGGCGTCGTGTCGTCGCGTGTCGCAAGCTCTTCGCTTCGGCATGTCATGGTAAACATACATCGACGTAGGGGACCCCTATAATGTGTTTTTGTTTTTGTGTTGTCCCTTGAAATCGCACAAACCATTGTGCCCTCCAAAATGCACATCTGCGTTGTTTGGGTTTCAACGGGAAGTCGAAGGGAAACCAGCTGCCGCAAGCGGAAAGGACGTGCTGGTTCACTGTAGAGGGCGCAATACCTGAAGCAAGCAACGCTCATGGACAATTTGTTGCTCAAGTTGGACTTATATGAACTTCTTTCCAGGCACAGCGGGTTCCCGACTTCAGCACTCCAGACATCTGCTGACAGTTGAGGAATGAATTTGTTTGGCTCGCGTTAGGAGCTGCCTGTGCAAGTCCGGACTCCCTGGGACGGGAAGATGCTGGAGGTGCGCGAGGTGGGCACGTACGAGAAGCGTCCCCGGTGGGCTTGTCTCATGAGGGGAGTTTTCGTTTGGTTTCTCTTCAAACGCCCCCCGCTTTAAAGGGGTGCTCTGAACAACGATATGTTCAGGTGTTCTCCAAACATGGTGTTCTCCCAAACTGGCTTGGGATCCCAGTGTCTTTTTTGTTATTCCTCTTTCGAGTCCACCGAAATATCTACGCACGCACCAAAACGCTTGGCACCGCAGGCCATTCGCAAGTGCAAGGACTTGGCCCAGTTCAAGTCTCTCGTCACGGCGCCTCGCCCATGGCACCGTTTTTTTCCTTTTCTGGTTTTTCTCGTTTTTTGCCGCTGGCGCTTCCTGAGTTCCTCTCTCCCTGACTTCCTCACCTCCTGAGCTAGCTTGGACTTTGGTCACTTTGGCTTGGACCATTTGAGCGGCAAAGGCTTGGACTTCTTTTGCTTAACTCACGGAAGTGAGGATCCCCGCTCCATGCTTTGGGGTTTAGACAACTGAGTGTGGGAAACAAGTCTGGACTTTGTTGGGCCTTTCCACTCAGGAAGTCAATTAGGCCGATTCCAAAAGGGCGGCTTTGGCAGCTGTCCTTACTTTTTAGCTGGTTTCCTCGGGGTTGGGGGTCATATCTAAGGCCTGTAACATTTATATTTATAGCAGTTGCCTTGGGGTCGATTTCGACTGCTCTTTTTGACAGTGGTTCTTTTCAACAACAAGCTGTTTGCCCAGGCTTAAGGATTCCTGGAAATGGGGCCAAGTTCATTCCAGCTGT
This sequence comes from Effrenium voratum, assembly GCA_963377175.1. Lineage (NCBI taxonomy): Eukaryota > Dinophyceae > Suessiales > Symbiodiniaceae > Effrenium > Effrenium voratum. The sequence continues at coordinate 552,554 of CAUJNA010000358.1, read as the reverse complement.
TCAGTGCCCTTTTTCCCTCTTTGTTTGGTGGGGTCCCTCGCCCCTTTAGAAGGGTTCCCTCTTGCGAGCGCAAATGCGGGTTCAACGAACTTTGTCGTGGGATCATAGAAATGACGCAATTGGCCAGGTTGCCAGCGTCTGTGGGCCAAGGGAATCTCTCTTCCGATTGATTTCTCCAAGTATGGCGAGTTCACCTTGGCAAATTCTGCGACTTCGTTGGGGGGAATCCTGATTCAAGTGATACAGTAGTCATGGCTGGACGGGCAGTAGTCATGGCTGGATGGGAATTCCGCTTGGGCATCATAGGAAACGGACGCATTTGCAAGAACCGTGGACAACTCCTTCGTGTTGGGCAAGCAACCCGCGGTTGAACCGCGAACGTTCGGATCCCACTACGTATCTATTTGTCTATTTGTTCGCAGGAACGGTGTCATTTGTACCCTAGTTGGCATGAACCCCCAAAACCGTCAGATCTAGGAACGGAATCGTCGTTTGGGAGAACACCTTTCTTGAGGCTTGCTGCTATCAAATTGCAGCGCAGTCATACCTATGACTGTCACAACGCCATGCGGTACCATATTAACATGAAATGTGGTGCCTTCGCAATGGAGGTCAGCGTTGCGGCACTGAGTCTCATTTTTAGGGACGCGCCTGGTTGTTTGCTAGTGTGTTGGTTTTTGCGGCTGTTCCTTCCATCGATTTGCGCATTTGTTTTTTGGGAACATGATCCCCTTCAACAAGGGGGTCCTTGTTTTGTTGTTTTGTTTGTGTTGTGTTTTTTCTTCCGGGGGGGGGGGGGGGCAGGTGGGGGGCAGGTGGGGCGGGGGCAGGTTGGGGGCAGGTTGGGGGCAGGTGGGGGGCAGGTGGGGCGGGGGCAGGTTGGGGGCAGGTGGGGGGGGGGGCAGGTTGGGGGGGGGGCAGGTGGGGAAAGACGTGCTGGGCCTCTTCCCCATCCTGGACTGCTTCTACGTGTTCCTGCCCATCGTCAGGGGCCGCTTCGAGGTGCTGGAGGAGCTGTCTTACGAGTTCTGCCGGGAGCGGAAGGCGCAGAACATCATCTACACCGAGGCCTTGGGAAGATCGCTTTTCGCCATTTGCGGGGGGGGATGGCCTTTTGGTGGTTTTTTGTTGGTGGTACCTGTTTTTTGCGACTGGTAGGCAAGCTGTCGGAGTGTGTGGATCGAGATCCTGTGAGCCGACAGGTGCGATACTCCCCCTTTGAGTTCCTGAAGCAGTGTGAGGATGGGATCGCGGATGAAAGCCAAGCAGAAGAAGCGGTCAAGGCAGGACGCGGCATTCGCGTAGTCTCTCTCTCTCTCTCTCCCACTAACATGGCACCTGCCAGAGGGTCCCTCCAAGTACCCTCAGGTGCCATGTTAGTTGGAGGAAGGGCAATTCAGAGCCATATCGCAAGGGGAACCATTGCGGCATAGTCGCATTTAAGGACTACTTGGGCCACGACCCTCCAAAATGGGTGATTGGGGGAGGAGCGCTGCGGTATGGTGAGCACCCCTACTCAAACCCCTTCATACACCCCTGCTGGATCAATTGGAGGGTGATCCACTGATTCGGAGCCATGGCAGGAGTCATTGCAGCCCAGCGGCGATTAGGGGCTATGATCTTCTCAAAAAAGGACACACAGATCTAGGGTACCTTCCCCATTCTTTTCAGGGATCCTTCTTTTCAGGAAATAGCAAAAACCCAGGTTGGAAACAGATCCGGTTTTTGAAAGAACGATGGCTGAAAAGAATGGACAAGGAATGAACCCCTACCTAGTGCTTCCAGATACCAGTATGGTAGGTAACCAGGGAAAACCATCGGTAACACCTAGAGGTAAGGATTTCTGGTTACCAGAATATTTTCATAAAGGGGCACAAATTATCCTGGCTCTCTCGTTTCAGCTGAGGCGGTGTGTTGCGGCCTGGAGCGGGGCCAAAAGGACTTCGGAGTGCTGGTGCGCCAGATCTTGTGCTGCATCGCCGCCCAGCCCAGCTGGTCTCAGAAGACTGCCCAGCTTGCGGCGCCCCAAAATCCCAAAACTGAGCGCCCGGGGGGGGGGGCGCTCTGTAAGGGACCTTCAGTCAGGTGCCGTGTTAGTAGGGCGGGTCCAAAAAAGGGTGGCACCCTGGAAAAACAAGATGGGCTGGACTTTTCCGTTTGGTAACCTTGCAGGCTCCTTGGGTTGTGCAGGCCATAGTTGTGGTGGGAAGCATCAAAGCCCTGGTAGATGAAGACAGGCCAGGGATACTTGGGACCATAAATGTGTGCCGCTTTGTGAATTCTTGAAGCATTCTGGGTAGGCCATGTGAATTGGTTTCGGGCTCGGGAAGGGACACCAAAAGGGTTTCAAAAGCCGCATACTTTTCGGGGAGTTCTTTACCATGTTTTGGTGCAGAGCGTTTCGAACCCAAAGGCGGTGGTAACCAAAGGGAGTTTGGAACGATCTCGTGTTTTGGGTGTTTCTTGGGCACTGAAAACGGGGCTGGCTCCCAGGCGGATGTTGACTTTCCCGCCTGGCTGACACTTTCAACATGTGGCGCGGTTTTGAAGCTTTGGCAAATCCTTTGCAACTTGGCCATTCCACAGGGTGCTTCAACTTCCAACTCCTTGTTGTGCCCCTTAACATATTGCTTCAGCCAATTCGTTGGGCTGAATGAAAGTCGCGTGTGCTGGGTCTTTTTTAGGCCGGCCTAGGGTGGGGTTCGGGAGACCTCAGCTATTATATGAGTGGTTAACGGGGACCAACTTAGAGTTGGCCGTTAAACAGGTGGCATTTGCCCAGTTGAAGGAAACTGGCAATATATGTTGGTCTTGTGGGGACTTGTTTGCTAGAACGGGGATTGTTTGCTAGAACGCTAAGGTCTTGACATGGAGCGGTGTTGGGTGATGATCCTAGGTGGCTCAAGAGTGCAGCATTTCCGTAAAGCAGGTGCATGTGCGAGCAATTCTCCTATGGTTGTCCGGGGCCCCCATAGAGGGGCTCAAAAGGAACCCTATTAACCCTACCTATTCCTAGCTTCACACTGCAATGACTCACCAACCCCAAAATCCGGCGGGTTTTTGTGGGGCCCGGTGGGAAAGGATGTGGTCTTGTTCAACCCCATTCTGCTTGGCCTAGTCAACTACAAATACACGGGCAGCCGGTTGTTTGCATAAATATGGGCCACCCCTTCATATGGGTACAGGAAGGTGACAGGTCACTTAATTCCCCCCTCTCCCCCGAGGGCGCCCGGGCCCCCCTCCTCGAGTCCAGGTGCAGTATGCTGAGCGCGGGGTGGTTGGCCTGGACATTGCCTCTGGGGAGATGCACTTCGAGGAATGGGACGCTCTCAGAATCCTTGGGTTCGGCAAGCCCCATCCCGAAAAAGGAAACACGAGGGATATGAATCATAGTCATTCCCTTTGGCCAAGTAAAAGAAGTGCCTTCATGGCACGAATATGGGAATGACAATTGGAGATCAGCAGAGTTGGTTCCCCATGCAACTGCACTCAGGCGGTTCTTCCAGTTTTCTTTTCATGGCACTGCACCAAGCGGCAGGAAATTACATCCACACTCCACGCCGCTTCAGTCGCTGTCGGTCGCGATTTTCCTCGCAGGATGCCGCCCTGCAGGCAGCGCACCGCCAGGCTGGATCGGTCGCATGCAAAGAAAAAGGTCGTGGGTCGGCGGGCGGGCGCCGCAGAGAGCTCCCCCCCCCCCGGTTCATAGTTTGGTTTGCCAATCCCGAGAATATATGGCATGACTCCCTTGATTTGTTTGGTTACAATGGCATTGTGCCACCTACTTTCGCCTGGCAAAACGCGGCTTGTACAGTTAAGTAGGCTAGTCGCATCGATTTGGCTTGATTGTCTCCCTGCCGTTGGGGAAAGTATTGTAGCGGGGTCGCATCGATTCTTGAATTCAGGTTGCGTTTAGCATCCTTTTTCCTTTCAAGTGAATGGGCTCCGGCTGATTGCAGTGACAAGCAAGCCAGTGTAGTTTGCGGCAGTCTTGCAGCGTGCTTCAAATAATGAAACGCAACCTAAACGTGGAGGTGATGTGACCCTGATGTGACCAGGTCGCATCGACTTTGTTTCATAGGAGTGAAACACATTTCAAAAAAGTTGATGTGCCTAGCCCATCTGACTGTAAATGGGGCTGTCCTTTTTTTGAGGGTGCCCACTTTGGGGTTGTTTTAAAGACATTCCCCAACCATGGCGGGTCCAAATCCTGTTTGTGACAATCCCATGCTTGATTTGGCAAACATCCACTGTTCCTGGCTTCGGCATCCACCCTTTTCTTTGGCATGCTTTGGTTGAAAACGAACTGTAGGATTCTCACATGGTTTCCTCCTTTTCCTCTCTTGGGACCTCCAACAGTGGCGATCGTGTCAACGAAAACCAGCTGTAAATTGACCCGTTCCTGGACGTGATACTTGTGCGAAGACCATTTTCGTGGCCAAGAAAAGTAAGCAAAGTTCAGACTTTGCATCAACTTATCAACTTCCATTTGGTTATCAACTTCCTGTTGGATTTAAAGGGAATCTATCACTACTGTTTTTTTTCTTTTCCAGGGGACTTAAGCAAATGGAGGTCAACTTGGGAAGTGAGCCCCTGCATGGAAGGATCTGTCACCCAACTTGTACTCCATGCGCAGGCAACGGACCTGGCCAAACACGCCCTGGGCGTCACCGTGCACGCCGCGGAAGCGGGCCCAGGCTGGCGCAAACAAGTTTCGCTGCTTGAAGTGCGCACAACTTTTTCTAGAAGTGCACCAACTTGACGGAGGGATTTCGATTTCGCGGTTTCGGGAGCTCATTTGCTTGAGTTCCTGGACTTTAAAGGTTTTGGGAAGGTCATTTTGGTGGCCATCCAAAAGTTCGGACTTTGTTTGGCCAGTTTGGGGATCCATTTTTTGTTGGATCCTGTGCTGAAGATGCGCGCAGCTCTCGTAACAAGCCAGGCCGGCTGGCAAATGTTGAGACGTTTTGGCCGATTGCGTGCATGCAGCCTGAAAGCCTCAAGAACACGGCCGACTCAGGTACTGTACCTGTTGGCCAGCTAGAAAATCACATTTACATTGCTGATGTTCAGAGGATGCTTTCCTTTGTTGTAACTCAATGGGAGAAGGAGCTGCATAACATGACTCTGTGCTTCTTTTCCCTCCCTCCCTCCCTCCCTCCCCTCCCTCCCTCCCTGCCTCCCTCCCTCCCTCCCTCCCTCCCTCCCTGCCTCGCTTCCTCCCCCCCTCTTGCTCTTTCTATATCTTTGGCCAACACAAACTCCAGTTTTGGAGTTTCTGCTGCTTTCCGATTCCACCATGGAATTTGCATCAAGCTTTCCCGCGGGCAAGGGAGCTACAGTCAACACAGGGCTAGGTGAAGGTCTCCTTGAGGAATCTTGCTCTTGCGATAGGCAGGGAATGAGGAATGCCCCCTATAAACCACCCAACTGATGGTTTCCTTTAAGGGAATCCCCAGGCTCATTCCCACCTTCCCTGCTTATCGCACCGATCGCAAGAACTGGCAAAAGCTCCCGGAATTCACCTCCAAACCGATTCGGCTCCAAAGCAAACCACGAGAGCTGACTTTCGGATCGCAGGCGGCAACGTCCAGCAGGCGCTGGATCTGTACAGCGCCAGCCGCATCGGCCACGGGTACCGGTGCCTCGACACCGAAGCCTATGAGGCGGCGAAAGCGAAAGGCCCGGCCTGGGTTGGTGAAGCAGGTCCTAGTAATGACCCTATTTTTTGGGGAAGCCAAAGGAGCTTGTCTAATAAAAGTGTTTTGTTTACATGTTTTGACAGTTGGCTCTACTTTGAGGGGAACTTGAGACTATTGGTCTCATTTCCGTTTCTGAATGAGCTCATGTTAGTGTCTGTCAGTGCTCAGTGGGGAGGCCTGAACTTCAGAATGTGGAACTGTTCCTTTCCTCAAAAACTGGCAGGCTTTCTATGGATGAGGGAAGCCCAACTTTGAAGCTCTTTGTGGGTAGATGTTGGCATTGTTGGGCCGGAAGCGTGTCTTTGTCGAGCAGAAATGGATGCATCCAGTTGCTCATTGGCGCCCTCAAGCTGTTCACACTGCTTTTCTTGCCCTACCCCCCCAAATCGGCATGGAACCCCACAAGTGAACTCTCAAAACGGCGCTTCCTCTGAGAATGGCGGGTGTGTGAGGCTCCTCTAAGGCAGTCCAACCCATTTTTGGTTGAGAGGTTCCCCAGGGGATCTGAGCGAGACGCAGGCACCCACTTCGAGCTGTGCCCAAGCAGCTCGGTCAGCACCCAGGCAGTACAGCTCAAGCACTGGTCGGAGCCAAGGCCCGCAAGAAGTCGGCCCTTTTTCGGTTTCGGCTTTCCGGTCTTCGGGCTGTCGCATGTTTTGTTTGCTGCTTAGTTGTCTTTTTGTTGACGGTTTGTGTTGGTCTGATTTAGGCATTTGTTTTTTGTGTTTCCCGCTTTTGTTGTTTGTAGTAGCTTCTTTGCAAGCGATCTTCCTGACAAAAGGGCGGTCAAGCAAGTTGGTGAGGCCTACGATGAAAGATGGCCCAAGCATTACCTTTTGGTCGCATTTGAGGTGGGTTTGCTTTGGTGGTGCTGTTTTGACCGGAAATATAGGGAAGCCTTTGTTGTAGATAAAAGGCCTAAGTTTTGACACTCACTGAGGAGACGGGTTGCTCCGAGCCATCAAAACATGTCAAGAGACGGAGCGGTGTTGTGTTTGGTATTGTGGGTCAATGGGCCATGGATAGCGGAAATTGTGCTAAAACAATGGCTGTTTCAACAGTAGAACCAGTGGGTCCTTGTTGTTTTTCCGTGAGCGATTCTTTGGAGCACCTTCGAGGCCTCCATGTTGCGCCGAGCCGCCAAGTAAGGAGCATCCCATCCGGAGATTCTTCCAGGAGATTCAGATGCGCCACGCGGCGAGGGTTGCCTCCCTTGATGTTCAATGTCATTTCTTGGGGCTGCCTCGAAGCACCTCAGCCACCCCCCCCCCCAAAAAAAGAAAAACAGCTCCCCCCCCAACGACCCCAAAACAGCTGGCCATGGTTCCCGGGTCTCAGGAATTTCCTTCAAGCACCGAATCCAAAAGCTTCTCGTTCTTTTTTTTTAGGGCGCCGAGGAGGTGACCCGTTGCTTGGCACTTAGGCAGGCCGTTAAGGCCTTTTCATGGTTTTGAGGTGCTTCTCAAAAAACAAGTGGGAGCTTATGGGAGCTTCCTTTTGGTTTCCTTGTTTAGAACCATCCAAAAAGCCCCCCCCATTTTGATACGCACCCATGTATTATATCTGTTTCTCGGCGCGATCCAATTTGTTTTTTGGCCTTCCAGGACCGCACCTCTTGCTCCATCAACTCGGATGCTCGGCGAATGTAAAAGCGCTGGCAGGTGGGCCACGTCCTAACCCGATTGGATGGAGGTGTGTAAGGGATATGTGGGTTTTGCCATAAACGGGTGCAGTCAGTCGCCTTTTTGTTTTTATCTTGAAGCACATGGTTTTGGGTACACCATGTTGATAAGTACTGGGTTTTTATTGTGACTTGTTTGTCCACATTCTGACTCCCTGGGTGTTGGTCCATATTCGTGGTTTGGGTTGGTGGTGGTTTGGGGAGTTGAACCCCCTGGTTCTTGTAGGGGGTTGAGTTTGGGGTTGGTTGTGGGTTTGGGTTTGGGGCCAAATTTGTGGATGGTGTGGGCTAAATTTCCGGCTCGTTTGGAGCAGTTATGAGCAGTTGGATGCTGTTCAGTGAGCCTTTTCGCCATGGACAATTGCAGGAGTCATGGGCCGACACAAAGAGCGCAAGACACCCAATTTCCCGCATTGGTTTGTGAGGATATCCCCACCACGTTTTGTTTCTCACGTGTTCTTGTTTACCTGGCAGTGCAGGCCTATTTTCAGCTGCGAAGTTCTGACCCACGAGCGTTTTGACTTACGTTGTTCTGTTACTACAGACCCTTTTTCGAGATCTGTAGCTTCGGGCCGAGAAACTCTCAACTTCCAAGTTGAGGGTTTCGAGCCCTCAACTCCTTCTCTTGCTTCTAAGCGGATGGATGTGAGGATGACCCCGCCATCTTCCAGTGCTCCTTGACGGATGAGCTGGCGCTCTGCTTGGAGATGGGCCTCACTCTGCAGGACCTGCGCTGGATGACGCTCGAGGCGCTGAAGCACAGCTTCAACTTGGAAGCCCACCTCAAGGAACTCGCGAGACACGCGGCTCGCGTCGAGCCGCAAGGCTCTGACTGGCTTTGCATGGTGAATGCACCTGTCCTATGAATTCCCCACCAAACCCATGGCACACACTAATCATGAACTGGGGGTGATTAGTCTCACAACGGCCTGACTTTTCTTGGTGCTTGAGTGGTTTAGATCTTTTTAGTTGGTTTAGTGGTAGGTGTTCCTTATTTAAGCCACTTAAAGTTAACCACTCTTAGCAAGGGGTCTGAGGACAGCCCAGTTTTAATATTGACCCCGGACTAATAAACCTGCCCCATTAATAGCGGGTGCTCCCTCCAAAAGTCCCTATTACCTAGCTGGGGGTGATTAATTTGTCATTCACCCTGTGAGTTTCTGAGCTCATCGGACCATTTTAGCGGCTAGCTTGGCCTTCGAGCCCACGCGAGTGAGTGAGTTTAGCGTTTTGGGTTTATCACATACCCCACAAGTTGGACTCTCGCAAGCACCAAGTAGAAGAGCATCGTCACCTTCTATATCAACAAATGATTCAGCTGGCATACTTGAACCTTCTCCCTTTTCGCTACGAAATGTTTTTTGGGGCAGCATCCCCGTAATCTTGGCCTGTGGCTGCTTTTTGTTCCAATTTGGGTGTTAAGCGCAATCTCCCCGAACCTAGAGGCGACCAACAGGCGAACATTCCCGAGCACAGCGCTTGATAATATGACCCTGCAGAAACAGGAGCATGCCGATCAACGTGGGGCCCTTGGCGGATTTTCTTTGGGCTTCTATAGGAAGTGTTTTCCACGAAGAACATTCAGGGGAAGACACGTTACAAGGCTTCTGGTTTAGGAAATGCAGGTCAAAGCTTTGGCCTGTTACCTTTTAAAGAGACTTTTTGGTTTAGTCTAGGGGTTCATCTAAGCCCTTCCCAGCTCGGCTAAAAGCAAACGCCTTAGACCTGGCAATGCTAAATCAGTACTAATGCAAGTGCTGTCAACCTGAAATTGAGTCGGGCAACAGGCTTGGCAAGCCCAAGTCCAACCCAGACCTCCCAATTGTCGTTTCAAAAGGGTCGGAATGACAGTTTGCACAGGTCATGTTAAACGGGGTCCTGCATTACACTCGATGCGTGCATGTGTATGATATCACTGCCTTGGTGGTTCGATGTCTTTTGCTCGGTTGGCATCTGAACATGTTTTCGTATGCGCGGGGGTCTCCTGAAGGAGAGCCTCGCAGAGACGGTGACCGCCTTTTATGACCGTCAGACTGGCGCGTGAAGGGCGCGGCTTTTTCTTGGTGCCGGCTGAATGCTGCGAGGTGTTTCGGAGCCGTTTGAAGCTTTTTGGCTTGCATCTAACTTCCCCAGCTGCACTTTAAACGTGGGTTTGGACCAGTTTAATGGTAGACAAGACGTATCCACTCAATGAGAGGGTCCAAGTACCTCTTAAGGATAGCTTTTGGGGGGTAAATGAGTGCCTCCTTAGAAGGTACTTGGACCCTCTGGGTCAGGAAATGAGGCATCTTTGGGGGTTCAACTTGCCTCTACCCTTTCGGCCTCAGTGGCCGGGTTGCCTTAGGCCCTCTGCCTCAGTGGCGGGGTGCTCGAGGTTTCAGACGTCAGGTTTGAGCGCAGCTACCAACTAGTCTTTTGGCAACAGCCATGATTGCAAGCATTGCAAGCGTATTAATCCAGGCCGAAGAATTCTGAAATGCTGAGTGCAAAGCTGAGTGGTTGAAATTCCATGTGTTTGCCATGTTTTGGTTGGGTCTCTGTTGGAATTCTATTTGTTTGCCATGAAATGTTTGTAGGATTTCTGTGCGTGGCACGCTCGCCACTTGAGCCCAACTTGCTCATGCCAGAGGCATGGCATTTCGGGGGGCGCAGCTCGAAATTGGGAGCGAGCCGCGCCTCCGCTTGCTGCAGAGCGCTGCGCAGACAAAACGTGTCTTTGTTTTGGCGGTGGCTTCCATTGGAACAGACCTTTGGGGCATTTTGCTTAGATGTTAGGACCTTAACTGTTTGCCGAACAATGGGTTTTCCATTAAACCACGAAAAGTTGAGATTTCAGCAGGGGAGCAGAAAGCAACCAAGAGATTATTTCGCTATTTTATGTTTTAGGGCATGCTAAAAAATAGTCTCGCCAGACCTACTTTTTGTTTGGGACTGCCGCAGGTGTGGTCCAAGTTCTCAACATGGAGGGATGACTCAGCAAGCTGCCCAAGACGTGTCACATCAGCATCCTGTGTTCTGCAAGCAGCGGACGCTCATTGGGATTTCTTGCGGCAGGAAGTTCGGTTTGGATCTCAGATTCTGGGCCCCTTGCTTTCGGTTTCGGTCAACCATGGAACTGTGGGTTCAAGGAAAACAACGTAGTGGGGTGGCCCCACATTCGTAGTGGGGATTCTGCAGTCACGAGCTCAAGTTGCCGGACTTTATTGGTTTCGTGGGGTTTGGCCATTTTTTGTTCCAGTCAAAACGTTAATTTCATTTGTTACGTTAGATTAATTTAGCCAATTCAATATTCGCTTACCAACCCACTCAGTCATTCGCGTTCGTTCCTGCATTCATTATTCATTAATTCATTGATTGATT
>CAUJNA010000358.1:514311-539311 GCA_963377175.1 Effrenium voratum | reverse complement strand
TTTCCTTCGGCTTGCCCCCTATCCCCACATGGGGGTTTGGCAGAGGGGTGACCCCCAGAATGCCACCTTGGTCCTTGAGATAGGGCGTTCTTCCTTTTCAGCAAGCTCCAGACTGTTGAAGGAAAGCACGGGTTGAGGGGCTGTGAGGAAGTCCCTCGATGCCTTGACCTGAAGCCCAAGGACTATTTCAGCAAAGAAAAGCACCTGGAACCCCAAGTGGCCACTTTTGTCCAGCCACTTTACCCACTAGTAGCCCATAAGTTGGGAAAAAGTAGGAAAATAAGGGCAACTGGGGATCGAACCGCAAAAGTCCAAGCGGGCTTTGTCCGGCCAAAGGAATCGGACCTCGGCCGATCCGAAGTCCCTCGAGTTGATGCATGGGTGCGGAACTCTTTTTGCTGGCACCACATGAACTCCCAACCCACATTTGTTTCGACTGGCCGCAGCTTCAGGAGCTGCCCTTGACAGCTGAGCCCTGAGAGATTGAGTTGCATGCAAGCCGGCCGCCGTTTGGGGCCCCAAATTGGCCCCTAAGGGACCTGGACAAAACAACTGGGCCATGTCCTCAATCGGGCAGATGGCAAGGGACGGACAATCTCCTTGCCCATGGGTGCGGCCGCCTTGGGTGGGTCCATTTTAATGTGGGGTTTTGATTCTGACTCAAATGGGTGTTTTTTGAGTACCCACGAAAGGTGATGGACCTTTTGCTCCTTCGGACGCTTGGAACCAACCCAGTGATTTGCTTGACTTATGGCAAGACTTATGGCGCACGACCAACAGAGGGTGATGGATCTTTTGCTGCTTCGGTTTCATTGACGGAATCCGCGCGATTGCACGGGGGTAAAGTGAGCGGGAGCCATGTGGGTCCTCCTGACCCAAGTCTGATTTCATGTCTTATTGTAGAATCTGCAGAATGTGCGGGGAAGTTGACCCCATATTAATCAACCCCAGTCTATTGAAATCGCTACGCGATCCGCCGATGCCAGTGAGGTGCAAGGGAATTTAAGACCTTTTTCTTTGTGGAAGTCTGAAAGTGCCACAACAAGGTCTTCTTGGCACTTTCCTATTTTTGCTGGGGATGCTGGAAATGCAAGGGATGCAACCACACAACGTACAGGAACACACCCAATCTTCGCATCCAACATTTCAAGACTTTCAGACACGCAAAATTGACGTAACACAGAAAATACCAGAGATGCCGGAAATGCTGGGAATGCAGCCGGCTGGCCACAAAAAAGTCCAAAAAACCAGTATTTCCAAAAATCGACCATCAAATGCAGATAGCAACCCCCTTCAAATACCCTAAATATAGACTTCTAAAAACACGAAAATGCAGGGGATGTTTCGCAGTAACTGCTCCGTACAGGTGGGGAATTGCAAATAACACTCATTTTTGCAAATTCAAACAGCTCCTCAACGTATCACTGCACTTGGCCCCACCCAGACCCCTAACAGGCGGATTCCAACATCGCTTGAAACAGCAAAACACCATTAGTATCAAAAAAAGAGAACTTCATAGCAGCAAGGTAACCCTGATGATGCTGGGGATGCAGATCCTGCGCGTCCGGGGGACCCCCCCCCCTGGAGACCTTGGCGAAACGCAGGTTTTTAGCACCAAAAAACACTGGACAATTACAGGGTTTTGGACACCCAGTACACCATGCCCAAAAAATGGCAGCCCCAAAAGCCTTCGGCTTTGATAAGAGGTCCGAAGGAAGACAAGTTGCGGACGTCCCTGGGCTTAGTGGGGTTCATCACATTTGGAGGGGAGCACCCCCATATTAACAAACAGGGGTTGATTAACATGGGGTCAACATTAACTGGGCTCTCTAAAAGTTTCCCGTTTTGGTTCTGGGTATCCATGGCTAGCTCACCTAGTTTGAGACAAACCAAGTATTGGTGTCTTCTTTCTTGATTGTACCCCAAGAAAGGGGCAGGTTTAAGGGGAGACCAACGGCGAGTTTGAGTCCCAGCCTGCTTTGTGACAGTCACAGACGTTCCATGGTGAATAGCACCCATTCGCCTGAGGTTAACATGCCCCATTGCAGTGGTGGGAGCCTATTGAATCCTCTTGTAAAGTTAACTTTGGAATTGATGAGGAGCACCTATGAGACTGAGAGATCCCCCAAACACGAATTCATTTGTCCACCCGCTGAAACAGGGACACCCCCGAGCGGTGTGGTCGTCCGTGCTCGCTGAACGCCGGCGTCGATGCATCTTCAGCCTTAGGTGAAGATGGAAAAGCAAGAAGATGAAGATGAAACTCGGCAACTTCTTCGGCAGCACCCTTTCTCCCCCAATCACACCCAATCACCTGACAGTCTGACACGGGGCAATCGGCCGAGACAAGATGAAATTGATCTTCCAGCCCTTCCAAATTTTTCCGAATGTCTGGAGTTTGGAGCTTGGAGTTCCCTGCGGCGACACTGGACTCCAACCTCTTGGCCCTAACCAGTGAGTTGATTCTGCAGACCCCAAACGTTTGAATCCCACGCCGCAAGTCGCCAAGCCCGGCCCACTTTTGGAGTGGCCAAAAGGAAAACCCTCCAGAAATGATGGGTTTTTCTGTGCTAGCCGGGAGTGTATACTGATGTCCTTCTGGGATGGTTCTTGCCTGCTTCCTTTTGCTGCCTGTTACCGTGCTTGCGGTTCCTTCTCGGGCTATGCGAGGCACTTGATGCCTTCTCAGTGCCAACTGGCAAAGATGGCAGTCATTGCGCCTGCCGACACGCCTAATCCCGGCTGGGCACGGGCAAGATTCCGCCCTCCGTTAGAGTGAACATAATGAAATACTCCGCAACCTTTTTTTGGGGTTGTGCCCCCTGAAGCCACCAAGTTTGACGATGCCACACACTCGTGGACCCAGTTGTTTCAAGGAAACGCAGGGAACAAACAAAAAGCAACACCATTTGTTTGGCAGTTGTTGCTCTTTTTCGTTGTGTTCCTTCTTTCCCTTCGGATGTTTTTCGCACGGAATCCCGAGAAACCCAGAGGGCCACCCGTCAATACCCCCCAAAAAAAAACCGCCCCAAGCGACTGCGGGGACTGTGACCCAAGGACACCAACGCGCTGGACGCCCTGATTGCGGCCGCCTCCGCGCCCGTGAAGGTGGAGCCGGTGAAGACGGAGAGGACCAAGGCAGAGGGGCTTTGCATTGAGAGAGAGGGGCATGACCGTAGGTGCCCTTAGGTTGGTTTGGATAGAAATACATAAGTCATAAGTCCCAATGACTTTCGTTGCTTGAATTACTCCATTTGCTGAAGTGAATACTTGTTATGTTTCCCTTGTTGGTTGCAAAGGGAATCGATTTCACTAGTGGACATATGCTTTTGTTGTTGCAGGGGGCAAAACCGCAAATGGATTGCCTGAGAGAGAGGGTCATGACTTTGGCTGTTTCTGGACGTCAAAGTCAGCAACTGGTGGCCTTTGGAGAGAAATAGACAGGGGTTCCACTGGTTTAGATTGGTATCCATTTGCCAGGGAAACCCATCTAAAAGATACCAAAAGGACATCGAGGGTGTTGACTTTCGCTGTTTCTGGTGCAACCAGGGACTGCTTTCCAGTATACCTACCACTTTAGGGGTGACTTCGGAAAAAGACCGGGTAGCTCTTCTTTGGTCTCACTCTACGGTGAGTCGGCCTTTTGACTTTGTTTCCCCTGTTTGGCACACTGTGAGTGGCCTGAAAAGGGTTAGCCTTTGTTTTCTGGGTCGTGTGGGCAAGTGAGAAGCAAGCTTTCCATAACATGGCACCTGACCGGGACTTGGCCCCTTTAAGAGGAAAAGGATCTTCCAGGTACCCTCGCGCAGTTGCTATGTTAGTAGGAGGGAGGATACAATAGATTCTCTTTTCTACCACCTTTAACCCTTTGACCTTTTGGAGAAGGAATTGCCCCAAGCAAACGGCTTTACCTTTTGCAAGGGGTCCAAGGCCAACCGAGTTCAGGGAGATGTGACTTTCTCATCATTTCCTGAACCCTATCGCATCCTGCATTGTGACCCTGGGATCATGAAATACTGGGGTCATGATTTTGACGGTTTCCGGGGGTTGTCAAAGTCAGAAAACGGGGTTGTTTCCCTTTAATTTAACCCACCACTTAGGGGGTAACTTTGAGCAAGGTAAAATAATGAGGCGTGAAATGTTAGGACTAACTTTTTGCCAACTAAGGGGTTTTCCATTAAACCACTAAAAGTTAAACTTGTAGCAGGGGAGCAGAAAGCAACCGAGAAAGCAACCGAGAAAGCAACCGAGAAAGCGCCCGAGAAATGGGACGGAAAGTTTCTGTGCAGGCAGAGCTGGAACCAGTGAAGACGGAGCCGCCAGTGAAGGCAGCGGATGCGACCAACCGAGCTCACTGACTCGCAGGTTAAGCCAGCGAAGCCCCATGTAAGTCCTTCACGAGGTCCCGGTTGGGATGCGATTTGTGGATTTCACGTGTGCCCCCTGTTTTTTGTTTTTTGTTAGTACTCTTTTAGTACGCTTTTAATATCCTACAGTGGTGGATCCACAAGAATCTTATCCAAACCCCTATGCTCCGAGTTTTGGAATTGGACAAGTTGCATGTGGGATCCAAGACCCTCCCTTAACCCCTCCGTTGCAAAGTTTGGTTCAGCGAGGCTCTTTTTTGCGGCTGCCGTGAAAGGGAAAAGCAAAAGGAGGCTGCTTCAGCCGCAATTTGTCTACCAAGAGGTCCGCTCAACCCTGGAGGGGACCCATTCAGCGTCAAAACCGAGCACGGAGATGGAGGGCATGCATCAGAAACAACTGGTATTCACTGCCTTACATACTCATGTTGGTGATGCATTTGCCTCTACCGCCAGAAGATGGATCTAAAAAATAGCCAAGGCGGCGAAGAATGCGACATGCCAAATGTGTCAAGGGCGTGTGGCAGGCCATGAAACACCTTGCCCCGGTTTTGCAAGGAGGTGTTTGCGGCCCATCCTACAGATGCAACGCTCTTGAATCGCTGGCTCTCAGCTTGACAGCGCTTTGAGGCAGAGGATGACGACGACGACACGGAGGAGGAGGAGGATCCCTTGATGGGCGCAACACTTAGCCAGTGACCGGGGGGAAAGCATGGCATTGAGGATGATCTCAGTGAAAGTCTCTGAAAGCCTCACTTAGGGGGCAAGTTGGAGAACACAACAAACAAACACCCCAAAACGGAAAACAGGCCCCCGCAAAAGACCCAAACCGACCAAACACATAGCCATGGAGCATAGGCCATGGGGGCACCTTGAGCTCACCCTCCCCGAGCGAGGTGCTGCATTGAAGGCAGCCGCAGTCAAGGAGGAGCTGGAGTGATGGATTTTGCCAGCAAGAGACACAGCAGTCAGCTTCATGTCAGTCCGACTGGTGGTCAGCAACTAGTCGCTACACAACTTCCTTTTGTTTTGTCTTAGGGGCGCCAGGATCTGATTTAAGCAAACTTTGCAGCAACCCTTGAGTCCGGTGTTCACAAGAGTGAGGGTTCAAGCCTGGTTTCCATGATCTTGAGTTTGGGCAGCAGCATGGAGAGCATCGCAGCAAGTTTCCAGCTTGGGCGTGTGTGGAGAGGCAATTGCCGGAGAAAAGAAGTGAGGCCGCACCCACACGGATGGTTTTGCAAAGTAGCTCCTCAGAAGGTACGTGGACTTGGACCCTGTGCCCATCGACGTTTCTTTATTTCCCATTTCCCATAGGAGAGTGGACTTTAAGTGTTTAAGGTCGATGCGGCGGACCGAGCGCTTGGACTCTTTCTGACCAATCCACTCAAATGATCGAGCTGATCTCCATTGCCTCAAGCAGAATGGCCTGGAGGGCCTGGCACTTTGATGTTGCGGCTTACCCCCGCAGGTGCGCCTGCAAAGCTGCGTTGATGTTACCCTCCCACCAACATGGAAGTGCACTAGCTTGGAAAGGGGCTGTGTGCACTTCCATGTTAGTTGGTGGGAGGGTATATACGCCCTTGTTATGTCGGACTATGTTGGGTCATGTCCAATTATACCGGGTAAAATGCAAGACTTGGCGCGCCAAAGGGAGATGCTTGCCAACGCAGTGCGAGCGGGTTGCATGCCTCAGAGGAATTGGGGCCAGTGAGCAAGATCATCCCCAGCTTTGCGTGAAGGTCCGGCTCTGAAGCAGACTCCTTCAGAGTTCGTACTTCGAGCTTTTAATGGGAACCCAAAAGGAATCCAAGGCCCACGTTGGTCCCGTGGCTTATTGCACATCTCTTGCCGCCTCCAAAGACGCAGGAGCCGCAGGCTGCATGCTTCATCCAACCCATCCATATGTGCACGCACGAGAGCTATTGGGACATCTTGCAAAACAGTTTTGTCCTTTTTTCACGGGAGTTTGCCAAGTCTCGCGGTTTGCTTGGCTTTCTGACTTGCATTTGGGCGGATGGCTCATTTGTCATATAATGTTCACTTGGCTGCGGCTTCTACTGCGTATTCGCCACTTGGCAGTCGCCATGGCCCTCTCTCCAGTGCTCGTGACGGAGATGTTCGAGACAGGTCCGGACGTTTCTTCGCTACAAGCACGCCCTTGGGAACCGGAAGACTCTGGGTACGTTTGTTCCATGTGCTCCACCCATTTGGGGAAGCGTTTGCTTCCTCTCGACCAGCAAGGTGCCCATTTTTCCCATGAGATCTCTGGATGGCATTTGACTGTGGAGGCCCGACGCCTGGCTTGCGGCCGGGAGCCGAGAGGTGGCTGATACCTGGGGAGTCTTGGGGATAGTCCCAATGGGCATGGCCACAAGACGGGCCCTCGGGCATGAAACTCCATTGGGTTTCAACAAGTTCTCACCGAGAAGTGGGTCATCTGAGCTTGTTCCATTTGTTTATCGTCGTTTCTCCTACTCAAACTTGGGCTTCGATGTGCTTGACATCCAACGAAGCATGGGCGCGTCTTTATTTTGGGGGACCCCTACTGATCACACTATGCCCTTGGACTGGAAGATGGGTGCCTTGTGGACTGCTTGAAGCAGAGCTTGGCTTTGGAAATGCAGCGGCTCGCAGAACGCAAGCACGAGGCACATGCCAAGCAGGCAAAGTCATGGCGCCATCGGCCAGCACAACAGGACTGGATGACAACACCTTGGTTTCATATGCGGCAGAGGTGTCTACGGCTCAACCGTTCCAAGTAGGCAGAGACCCAGGTCCCCATGAAGATCTCCAAGTCCAGTTCAATAGGGACCCCTCGAATTCGCGTTGGATCGCGCATCCATCCGCCCGGGAAAGCTGATGAAATCTTGAGCGGGATGGGCAAGGAGGCTCCAGCGCCCAAGTTAGCTCAGCTCTACGAGAAGCTGAGCGCTGAGCAACAGGCCAGCATGTTTTGCCGGAGGGTGAGGTACCGGGGGGGCGGGGGGGTTCTTTATGGACAGAAACATGTTCCCCTGCAAACATGGCAGCCAAAAGGAGGTTCCTCTAAAAATCAGATCTGGGGATCCATGTCAACCTGGAGAGCAACACCCCTGAAAACAGGCTATCGGAGTCGTAACTTATTGGGGATGGGGTATTGGGCCAGCATATTTGTTGTCAGACTGATACGAGGTTCCTACTCACTTTCCTTTTGGCATCTGTTTGGGGGTTTCCTTCATTTCACCCGGGTAGGGTCCGGTAGGGCAACTATGATAGCACTACCGGGGTAAGAACCCAAAGCAAGCAGCACCAACGGGCCTTGTTCAGGCCCCCTTTTTGCCTTGACCCCCAGGTGTGTGTGTGTGTGAATTCAGGGCACCTTCTTCACATGCAATACGTACGTCCGTAGGAACGGCCAATCCATGTGATCTGCCCCCACGTGAGCTGCATGTGCAGACTGCGCAGGGCCAATGTGTTGGGGCTTCCGAGGGCTAAGCTCTGGGTCCCGCTGGCCCAACTTGCACCACGCTACGGAAAGCGAACCCTTGGTGGAAGCTGCGCCTGCGGGAATTGTGCCTTTTTGGGGCGTTTCACTCCGCCCTAAACCCTAGAAACACGAAGCCGAAGCCCTGAACACCCGAGACCTAAACCCGAAAACCCTAAAGCTCGACCCCCCTAGACCTAACCCCCAAAACGCGCAAACCTAAGCCCTACATACGCTAGCCCTGAACCACAAGAAAACAGAGCAACCCTAAGCATAAGCTCTAACATCTCTAACTCTAAACCAAAATATTGGTCAAACACCCGATAGCTAAAGCCAAAAGCACATACCTGAGCCCTCAAAATCCTAGCCCTAAACCCTAGCATCCTGAAACCTCCAAAGCCAAGCCCTAAACATATGGAACCCAAAGCCAAAAGAGTAAGCCCCAAACCTAAAGCCTAAGCTTTAAATCACCTGGTATTCACCTTTTTGTTGTTCCTCATTTACCCAACACGAGGATTTACGAAACCAGCTACAGGAATTGCTACCAGTAGAACTTCACACCCACCCTGCTGAAGGGTTACACGAGGAATACGGAGAGCGCCTTTCATGAGTTTGGGTCCCGGCTTGAATGGGAGTGCTGGCAGAGGCCCATGTCAGATACCATGGGCTTGCCTTGCTTGTGGTAGCCTTTATAGCGATTTGCCTGGACAAACCGCAGGTTCATCTGGTTTTCCTTGGGCGTATTGTCTTTGTGGCCCTTAGGTAACGGATCTTCGGACTTTAGCTGCTTGCTTGAAACAGGTGGGTGTTTTTCGTATGGACCCACAAAAAGGTGAACAACTGTTCGTGGAAGGGTCAGCAAGAAATGGCTAGGGATGTTCAAACAATATTATGGGACATGGGACCTGCACGCCTTCACCAACATGCAACTAGGTCCCCCAGTAGTGCCCTTTTACCAACTTCTTTTGGGGAGGGTTCCCTTACTAAAATAGACTACAGAAAACAAACATCGGGTACGCTTATTCTAACCTCTCCACTGGAGGACCAAGGCAACCCACAAAACTGTTTGTTTGTGTCTTGTTTTTCTTTTGTTTCAAGAAAAACACGTTTTGTTGTTTCTTTGTTTCTATTTGTTTTCTATTTGTTTTGCCTTTTTCTGTGTTTTTTTTGTTTTCGCTTTGAGAAACAAGTTGTCCGCCAGGCCAGCCTCTCCAAGGCGGTGACGGAGAAGTTGCAGGGCATCATCGGGGGCTATGGGGAGCTCAGCGCCGCGAATGTCAACATGGTGCACGCCCTTTTTCGTTGGTGGCTCCCAGCCATCCCCTTAGCCTTTTAGCTGTTGAGTGGGGCATTTTCGTTTAACCCAAGCCCTTTTTGTTTTCTTGGCTCCCAGCCATCCCCTTACCTTTTAGCAAGTGTGGGCATTCCATTTAACGCACGATTTTTTATTTTATTTTTATTTTTATTTTTCCGGGGGGATGTCTGAGGACATCCCGGAATTTAAACTGGCCCCTTCAAGGCGAGAAGCTTGGGGCAGATGAAAGTCTGGAGCCTTAATTTCAACCAAGACCAAGGAGGCAATTGAGGGAGGGCTTTTCAGGGTTTCTCCAAACATAATTCCTTGGCGTTCCTTCTGCTTCTTGCGTCAAACCCAGGGAACAGTACTGGATTAAATCCTCTTTTGGCTTGGTGCTACCTTTGGGCGTAATGGAAGCTACCAGGCCTTCAGGTGATGTCTAGGTTCTTGAACGGAAAGCCGGCGTTGATTTTCTGATTCAAGCAAACGGGGCGAGATGTGTTCAGACACTTGAGACTCTGAGATCTTCCCAGTTCTTCAACGGCCCTGAAAAATCCATTGCTCGATGGCTTCTCACTTCGGTGATATGTGGAGGGTGGGAAGCTGAAGGCATTGGAGGTAGTGTATTTGTGCTATATTTGGCTCATTATTTCACCACTATCAAAGTCACCCCCTAAGTGGTGGGTCAAAGGTGAGTCAAAGGGAAAGTCATAAAAAATGACCCCAGTGTATGTGTCCTATATCATCCACTCATTGCCCCGTAGACCTCGTGGTTTAGATTTAACATGGCTTTTCTGGTAAACCTACAAAAGGTCAAGTTGCCTAAAAGAACGCCCCTTGCGTTTTTTCCCTCGGTCGTTCACACTTGGTTGTTCCAGTTTTCCCCTAGAAAAGGTCAAGTGGAGCACTCGTCTCTCGAAATTCGGATCGGCGCTTCCTAGGCGTGTTGGTGGAGTACATCTCCGTGATGCTGCAGTCCAGCCGACCCCCTGAGACCATCCAGGCCGAACTGGAGGCCTGGGGGGGCATGTCGTGGCTTGCGGAATCAATCCACCATCATTTTGGGTGTGGTTCCTGTTGTGTTTCCTTTTTTCTGGAACCCCTTTTTTGGGTGGCTTCCAAGGAAAACCAAAAGGAAGACCGCTTTTTTCTTTCTGGGGGGGGAGGGGTCCCTCAGTTCCCTCAAAACAAGCAAACCCATTTACTGGATATCTTTGAGGGGAAAAGCGAAACCTGGGTAAGTGATGGCCAAGTAGTGGCCTGAACCAAAAGCATTATGAACGTCCTATACTTGGAGATTCGGATGCTCACTGCAACCTTGAGAACAAGGGACGGACGTAGGACACGAATGTCAGGACGCTCGGGCACAATGTTTGTGAGGTTTTCTGGATCGAGCAAAACAATAGACTGGTTCAGGCTAAAATGCGAATTTCGTGAAGCATGTTCAATGTCGTAAAGCATTTGTCCGGGACAAATCTGACACAACGGCTCGAATCGCGTTTCCCTTACGTAATTCCATGTATCCCCTTTCAAAACAATTGCTGAAAGCTCAAAAAGGCGAACCCTAGTATGGAGGAAATTTGTCGTTACTTCTAGCCAACTAAATTAGTTATTGTGCCTTTCCATTGACCATTCCCGCCCGGAGGGCTCCTGGCATGTGGGAGCCAACCCCTCCTTTCCAAACCTCTGCTGCCTGTTCTTGGGCATGGATTGGTGTCCATGGGTTGGTGCCCAATCGAGAAGAAAATCGTTGCCTTTCGGACGAATGGGGGGGCCTGGTAGACAGATTTGGGGCCACCACTGCATGTGTTGATCCTTCTGTGTTGTGCATCCATGTGTCATGCGCATTTATGTGTGCATGTGATTTTTTCTTTGCGTGTGACGGCGCAAACATAAATTAGTGGACATGATTGTGGGAGACAGTTTGGATTTGTGTTTTGCCTTTTTCGGGGGGGGGGGGAGCCTCCGGAACTTTTCAAGTGAAACAGCACACCATTGCCATTTTGCCCCTACCCTCTCTTTTCGAGACAAACCGCTGAACATGGACCTGCAGGATGTGTTGCAAGCAGTCGCTTGGGGACGAGTGCTAATAGCGACAGTAAACAGCGGTTTTTTTCCCCAGACCTTAGCGTCATTCCAGGCTGAAATCAGTGTTTTTTGCAACGGTTTCGCTTGCACTGCTTGCCGCTGACACGAAGGGACGAGGTGCCAAAATTTGTCAGAGGGAACGCGTTGCGCCAGGCCTTCCTGCAAGACAAGAGCGGGCCCTTCACCAGCTGGCTCTGTGAGAAGCTGGCGAAAATCGTGGAGGGCGGCAGCAAGCGGAAGCGCGAGAAAGATGGGGGAGAGAAGAAAGCCAAGAAGGAGCGATCCAAGGACTTGCTGAACTCGGGCTTGTCTTTTTTTGGCGTTGTGTTCAGTGACATGCACCTTCTTTGAATGAAAGGTAAGGGAAAGCAAAGTGCCCTTCGGACTTTGCGTTTTTTTGGGCCCACGCATGGGTACCAAAACCCCAGTGCCTGAGCCCCGGAAGCCAATCTTTCTCGAGTTGCTGGATTTGTTTCTTGGAGGAGTAAAGAATAGTTTATCCAGAATGAGCAAAGCGCTTTGAGCTAGTGAGAAGAGCCAGGCTTTGTGGGCAATGCAAGCTCAGGATGCGCACTTGCTACCCAGCTCGTTGATGCGTTTCGAAGTTGTGGTGCTGGCAATTCGGCATGAGGCAACGTTCACGAGAATTTTCGCACAGCACGCACTTTGGCACAGTTTGGTTGAACGAAAGCAGGATTTCTTGATGCAACATGCCAGCCTTTTGCCTTCACAAGTGGTACTGCTTACTGGCAATTGCTAGGTTTGCATGTTGCTTGAGGCAGTGGATGTGTGTGTGTGTGTGTTGCTTTTCGTTGTGGCGTGTGCACGTTCTGTTTGGCGGCGCGAGCGCCGGCCTTGTATGCAGAGACAACCAACAAATATGTTGGGCCTGTTGGCCCTGTTTGTAGTCCAACTCACTTTTGTGGGGAAGACTCAAAAAGTGGAAATTGATGATGCAACCCAACCGTTTTTAACGACACAGCCATGTTTGGGCAGATCGGATTTCCCTTGTTCCCCCCAAGAAAAGAAGAACGTCGGGATCCCAAAGTTGTTCTTCATTTCTTGGGCAGATGTTTGGGGCCCATTTTTTCGGGGCATTTGACTGCGGCAGGAGAAGAAGAGCGCCGCCCCCGCCGCGTCCTCGGCCGCGGCCTCCGCGGCCGCGGCTGCCGCAGCCGCGGCGTCCGCGGCGCCGGCTTCCGCGGCGCCGGCGAGGAGTCGCAGTCGGAAGAGGCGAAAGGCCAAGCTGACGGACCGAAAGGCGGGAGCTGGGCGGGGCTTCCCCTTGGCGTAGGTGTCCTTTTGATCGCTTAGTTTGGTTGGAATTTTGGATTTAGATGTGTTCCACTGGAGTAAAGATGGGAATTTTGCTTCATTTACCAGGGCCATCGATTTTCCGGAAGGCCGCCTATGCACCCTGGGGTCATTCATGATGTTGTAGTTTGAGGGCCATGAAAGTCGGCTTCTTGGGGCCTTACAAGTTTAAGTATTTAAGGTTGGGCCAACTATAGCGTACCAGAGTCTGACATGAATTTCTGGTGGCCCATTGCAAGACGTCAATCCCAGGAACAACCCAATTTCTGGTGTGAGAGAGAGCTCGAAAGGAAGACATGATCGCGACATGCCCCTGCCGCAAGGCCAAGCTGACGCCGCCTGCAAGCAAAGGATGGGGCGTGGCCAAGACTCGTGCTGTGCGTAAGCGGAGAGCTGTTTTGGACGGTGAAAGGGAACTGACCACTTGAAGGGTTGCCCAAGATTGGGAGTTGTCATGATGTTCACCACCTGACAACTGAAATTCTTGCTTGCTCAGCAAGCTATTTGAGTTAAAAGCCAACCACATCGTAGCAATGAAGCCGCTCGGATTTTGGATTCCTTCAACCCCCACCACCGCCACCACCACTCCGCCACCACCGTGCTCGTTTGCTTATTCGTCCGCTCCTCCCCCACATTACGCTCCCTTCTGTCTTTCCTCCCTGCTATTGAATTGCTTTCGCGTTTTCCGCAGACATACATACACACAGATTCAACCAACAAAGCATCATTCCAAACAAGCATCATTCTGTTGTTGTTTTCCTTTTGTTTTTTTCTCGCAGACCCCGCTGTCATGGCAAGGCTTGCGTCTGAGGCCCAACGTGGACTTTCAGGAGCCCCGAGCGGACGAGGCCCGCTGGTCCTTCCGCGCTGAAGCCGGGCCGCCCGGTGGTGCCAGCGCCCCTCCGCGGGAGAAGCCGGAGGACAAGGTGGGCTTCAAGGAAAGTCTGGGTATGTGTTAAATAGAAATCCAGCTTGGTTCAAACTTACCCTGTGCACGTGAGATACCGGTCCACCAGGAACTAAAATGATGTAGACCCTAGAAAGACGTGTCGGATAATTCAATCAGTTCTCACCAGCCTTCTCACCCCCAAAAAGAAACTGGTTTCCTTTTGGCTGTCCTTTAGAACCACTCCAAAAGGGGCATCCCCGAGAAGTGAATGGACTCCAGATCCGAGCAAGGATTTAGAGCCGGCTCCTTTCCTTGACGATGAAAATCATTCAGCCCTTTGGCCTTAGGGAAACCAAACCGAGAGTTGTTTTTTTTGGTTTCCTCGCGGACTGTCCCTGCCAACCTGGCCAGGCGGCCTATGCGGCCCCTCCGGGCTACATGCGACTCGTGCTTGACTGTTCCGCGCACTGAACCTTTCCGTATCATTTTAGCGTGGCAGTCCAGTCATGGGGGAGGGAGGGGAGGGAGGGGAGGGAGGGGAGGGAGGGGGAGGGAGGGGAGGGAGGGGAGGGAGGGGAGGGGAGGGGAGGGGAGGGGAGGGAGGGGAAGGGGGAACATGGCCTCGTTGAGTGCTGAAAGAGCAAATTGAGGACTGGTCCCATGATCGAGCTTTTGCCTCTTGCAGACATTTTCGCAGGCTGAAAGCCAACCTGAAGTGTCAGGATGGGCCAAAGATCGGGATTCTAGTCGTGGCTTCCCCTTAGAGGAGTAAGGACCGCTAAGGATGAGGATTGGCAGGCCAAACCGTAAGCCCCATTGCATGGTTTGCGTTAGATCATTCGCTGCTTGCTCTCCAGGTTCCTGAGAGAGAGAGAGAGAGAGAGAGAGAGAGAGAGAGAGAGAGAGAGAGAGAGAGAGAGAGAGAGAGAGAGAGAGAGAGAGTTAGGAACAAAATCCACTGAATAGATGGGCGCCACGCCCATTTTCAGGCTCCTTTAAAGTGTTTTTGGATGTTTTTGTCCGCTCTGAGGCCACCCGGATATCCTGCCAGACCTGCTGCCCCCATGCCATCGTTCGCCCCAGCTGCCGCGGCGCCGGCGCCCGTCTTCTTTGCGCCAAAGAAGCGCCTCGGAGATTTGGGGGTCATTTGGGGCATGGCCGGCCAGATTCTTCAAGGGGCTGTTTGTTTCTTGTTTGACCTGCTGGGTATTTGGTTTGACCTGGATAAGGGTCTGCAAGGCTCGCATGTCAAATGTCCCTTTTCAGTGTCGAACATCACCTCTTTTGGGAACTGGATGCTTAAACCTCGCGCGGTGAAACATCTCAGGCAGAAGCATCGGACCACCAAAAAGTTGGCCAATCACAAGCTGGAACTCACGGGTGAATGTCTTCCATCAAGCTTCACACCCTGGGAACAGGTGGGATTCTGGTCCGAATTGCTTCACCGTTGAAGTGTTTGTTTGCTGTTGCGCTCAGGGCATCGCACAATTCGGGTTGATCCAACATCAGCTGCCATACCCTTCACCCGGTAGAGTCTGCCACCCACATTGGGTGGATTGTCCATGCTTTGAGTTTGGCGCTGCCTGACCCTGAAGAGGTGTCAAGTCACATATTTTGGGGAGTGTTGCAGTTCACATTGGGAGCAAACGAGCGCATTCCTCACAGACCTTTCAGTGTTGAGTTGGGAAAGCATCGGCTTTGCACAGCTGTGTCCCCTCTCAAGCTTTCCTTGTCCCAAAGGGCCCTGTCTTTGTTGACCGGATGACATACACGGCCAGAAGGGGTGGGGAAGGGGTGGCCGGGGAGGGGCTGCTCCGGTTGCGCGAGCGGTTCAGTTGGTTCAGGTGGCGGGTGGCGCGAGGCAACACGGTGGTGAGGAAGAGCGAGAAGTTGGACAGCGAGGAGGTTCAGAAGCTGCAGGCGCCTCCGCGTATCTCTCTCTTGACCCCCTGACTGCTATTGGCTTGGATCTTTAGACTGCGTAGACTGTAGCTTTTGGGGAAATCAAGGGGTTTTGCCACGGTTGAACTTTTTGCAGAGGGGTCAACAACGGCACTCTGTGTTGGTTGTCTCACTCCCTGAGTTCCTGGAGTTTGAACTTTTTGGAATATGTGTTTAGTGGTCAATAAACAGTCCATGTTTTTCAGACCAGTCTACTCGGGCGTCTCTGCAATCTTGACCCCGCCAAAACAAAACAAGACATAGTTTAGCAACAATCTTGTTTGAATAGTGACACTCGGTCAGTCTACCCGGTAAGTTGCATTTTGTTTTGGAGAGTAATGAGTCTTCATCCTCATCTCTATCAGTTCCCTGTGGCTTTTCCTGGGTCTCCCGAACAAGCTGAGCTGCTTCGCTGGCGGCCGGCTGGCCGCTGCTCGCTCGAAACGCCAGGAGGGTGAGATCGTGGAGCAGGTGGCACCCGCCTTTACCACGGAGAATGGTATCATCCGGGTTCAGATCCGGCACCCCTCGTCCCCGCTCTTCCCCAAACCCATCGGCACCCCGGCTGAGCCAGAAGTCAGCAGTGAGTCAGCAGTCGCACGCCTGATTTCGCGGAAAGGCCGTTTCTAGGTGCCCGGAATTGCTTCCCAGGACTTTGGATTGATGAATATTGATGAACCCCAGCAATTCACATGGAACCAGGGCTGTCCTGGACCATTCTCCCTTTAAAGGTAGCCCCCTGCCAGGTGAATCGGGAGGGTACCCGTAAGCTGCCCTTGGCACCGGTTGTCCGCCGCTCCGCCGTTTCAGGTTGGGTGACCCAGGACGGGTGGGGCGCTGGGAAGGGAAGAAGCTGAAGAAGGGAAGGGCATCGAAGGCAATGCGTGTTTGAGCTTGGAGCTATGCTCACTCCCCGAACCAAGTTTTTTGGACTTGAAGGCAATGGGTTCTCACTCCCCGAAAATTTGGACTTTAAGCTTTTTAGGAAGGCCATTCAAGTGGCGAAGAAAGAGTTTGGACTTTTCTTGGCCAGTCCACCCTGGAAGTGAGCATTGCTTTAGGCAAAAGGAGGTTGTTGAAACAGTGCATGTTTAAACATGATTTAATTCATGGTTTGGCATTCATGAAAGGTTGTGGTCAATCGAAAGGAACAGCCCCAGTGATTGGTGAGCTACTGCCCCTTCGCCAGGTCAACAGGTGGGATCTTAGACCAGTTTTGGTTGCAAGAGCCTCAAGCCATGACCATCGGACCCACTGCCCCTTCTCCCTTTTCCCCGCCCTCCCCCCCGCCCCCATCTACCCGCCACCCCCTGAGGACGCATCCGCGGCGGGTGGGCCCAAGTTCCTGGAGCCCGGGCCGGAGCCCATGAAGCAACCTTGGGCAAGTAGCGGCAGCGCCTGGGCCCCCCCGTGGAGGCCCGGACCTAGCAACGAAACCGGAAATGCAAACTTTCGGAAGAGAGTCCTGGTTGCTTGATATTGTTTGGGGGGCATGGTGGACGTGATGGCTGGTCCAGATCAAGATTCCATTGGTGTGATCCGACTGCATGAGATCTTGGAGTCATTCATGGCGCGGCTGAAACTTAAAGTCCCTTCGACGGCTTTCTCACTTAAATACGACGCGCCGACCCCCACACCCCCCCACCCAAAAAACAATTACCATCGCGTGTTGCAACAGAGTATGGTGGTAAATTCAAGGTTTGGACATAGGGATAACGCACATTTGGCTCGAAGCCGCGTGGAGCAACAGGCATTTACATGGGACGTTCATCATTGGGGTTCAGACGGTACTATATTTTCTATGTTGCCGGAATCACTGTGAAAGCCAACGTGTGTCTTTTGTTTATCCCGAATTGATGGTTGCTTTTTGGTTCCTGGTTAACAAAACAAAACGCATCAAACACAGGGTACCCTCAAAAAACGACACGCCAATATGTGCATCCCAGAAGAAACCCCACATACCTTTCAGGCCTCGCGGTGTGCCGCCCCCGCGCCCGGCCTACGCCAAGAGTTTCCAGAACCTCACCTGGACGCCTTCCTGATTCGGTTTCGCGAAGCTTCGATCCTCGGGGGAGCGTCCTTTTGTGCCGAAAAAAAGGGGCAGGGGAACACATCGAGGGGGCTTAGCCTGGAAGACGGTTGAAGCCAAGTGGTTTTTGCTGTTTCGCGTTCCGCCTACGTCCAGCTTCCTCTTCTGATGTCCCAGCGAAATCGGGCAAAAGGACAGCCCGCGGAAGTCCGGGCAGCACGCCAACTATCAGCGGGAATGGAAAATCGGCCCGCGAGTCCGAGCGAGTCTGTGCGAGCGGATCCCCCAAAGTAGCGCGTGGTCGCTTGCCCCCTGCGATAGCAACCCGTTTGCGCTTTGGAAAGACTAGAAGGGAATTGGGGGACCCCACGCTGCTGAAGGGGGATTGATAAGGTATGCGATGCAGTGCGTAAAGGAACCCGAACGTGGTGGAGGGATTACCCTCCCACCAGCTAACATGGAAGTGCACAGACCCCTGTAGAAAGACTACTTTCCTCTTGGAAAGGGCCTTTTTGCACTTCCATGTTAGTTGGTGAGAGGGTATTTCTCTTTCGCAGACTTTTGCACCGCGGCAAGCCCAGGTTCCCTGCCCCTCTGGCGCGCGGGACGCTTTTCCTGCGTAAGGCTCGCGGGAAAAAGTTTCACGCCAGGCATGCCAGAACTGCTTCCCCGGTCGAAGGTCGACGGATTGATGAAACGTGGACGCAAAATGGAAGGAATCCCCTCGGAAGAAATCAACCAGAACCTTGTAAATCCTTGGTCAAAATGTATATATATATATATATGTGCACCATTATACACCCGCCACATCCTTTTGGCGGACCCATCTTTGGCTTCTGTTAGCCGGAGGGGTAATTCTTAGATTTCCCCAATGGAAACCCAAAGTGGACGGGATGATTTGGTTTGTTCTTGTAGAACCCCTACTGAGAGTCCAGGCAAGTGAGTGGGACTTGCGGGATGGCAGCGATCGGTAGGACGGCTTTCTGAGTTTGGGGGTTTGCTTGTCCAGGCGCGGGGCACCTGGCCACGTACGCGCAGGAGGCATGAGTCCGGGCAGAGATGCCCCGAGGAAAAAGTAAACAAATAAAAAGCCGCAGCCAGGTCCGATGAGTCAACGGGGGTCATAGAAATAGATATGTGCGTGAAGGAAGGACCGTTCCGCCTGGTTCCCTTAAAGGACACCGCAGGTTGGGTGGGTGGAAGATCTGACCATGGGTGAGAAATCCCGTGGTCTCTGCGAGTGGATCTGACCGCGTGCAAATTCCCGAGAATTCCTCATTCCCTGCTGACAAGATTTGTTTAACTGTTTTTCGTGGGCTAAGGTCAGCTGGGGTTGTTGGCTTTTCAACTTCGGGGTAGCTTTGATTTGGGGTCGCCTTTCGTGCCTTTTCATATGTGTGGGGTGGCCAAATATGAAGCAGAATCCAGTTGCCCCAGTTGTGCCTTTCTTTGGGGGAAGAGTTCCCCTTTCAAGTCAACCAAGCAGAAAAGGATGCTCTCTTTTTTCGCATGGAAATCCACTGGGCATCTGAGATAGTCCTATCCTTCGCGCGCCTCAGATCTCCCATGCGTCAGGTCCTACCCCGAGCTCACCTGGGGCCAGGCGATTTGTCGGATCTTCGGCTCGCATGTGGAGACCCGGGGGAGAAGCTAGATCCCAGAAAAGCCAATCCAAAAGGGTATGTGGTTTTTCCAGGTGATGGTTACCTCAGCAAAACAAGGGTACCAGCAAAGTACCGAGGGCCAGTAACAATTTCAAGTAGTTTTTGTTTGGAGGCAAAAGCTTCTCTTTTGCATATTGGTTCTTGGAGATCCAAAATCCGTTTTGTGGGTTCCTAGACTGGGTCCTACCCTTTTTTCCAAATAGAAGTGGGTTCCGGGTGCTTCTCCAAATGGACAGGCATCCGAATCAAAGGGATTTCCCGGGGCTTCAGAGTCACCAAAGGGCCGATTTTGGAGGAATGCAGCCCCTCGAGCACCTAGAAAAAGCTCACTCCCTCAGTCGGACTGACATCATCGATGCCATTGACCTAAAGGGGCCTTAAAGGGGCGATCGGGTACTTAGTAGGTGGTTAGAAAGCCTGGTTATAGCTCACTTCCGATGGTTATGCGTCTCCCAAGTGGGTTATCACCAGGCTTACAAACCACTTACTAAGTATCCGATCGCCGATCGGCCCTTTAAGTAAATTGTGGCTAATCAAGGGAACCCTTCAAAAGCCAATTGGAAAATTGCTGGTTACAGTGGCAACCTTTCAGCGGCGGTATCCACCCCTCAAACCGAACCAGACCAGAGCCCAAAGTGCTGATAGCTACCTTGCAACTGGCCTTGCTTGTGAAGATGGCAAAAGTGTCAGAACGTGTCAAAATTGGGGATGCTACGCAATTCCTCTCTTAGGTGGTTACTAACTATGGCCACGTGCAAGTGTGTTTTAATGTCTGAAGCTGAGACTGAAAGCTTGAGTTTGCCTGGTTATTCAAAGAGAATTCAGATCAGCTGAACGTTTCCGGGCACCCCATCTGAGGACACGACCTGTCTCTGGGCTTGTGGGTTCATTCATGGCAAGGAACTACTTGCCATTTGCGTCCAAGCAGCGAGGGTTCGTGGGAAGTTGTGGTGTGATCCTTGGGTTTTGGTGTAACCCGCCATGCGCTTTGGATACATCGTGGTACATTAAGCGCCTGCAAATGTCTGAGCCCTTCAATCTCAGTGGCAATTTGGCCTTCTAGGACTTTCAATGGAAGACCCGACCCCTCCATTACACACCTGGAGGTGGTTGGGGGTCTCAAAACCAGGTTGTTTGAAGGCCCTATACCAATCAGGAGCCTTTGGGTAGGGGAAAAACACTCCGGGCCGATATTTGTGGGGTGCTTGGGTTGTCTTGTGGCTCTCCGAGGCTCATCCAGCACTTGGGAGATCAGCGGTCCTTCCATAGTGAAAATGTTTCCTGGGGATTCGGTGCTCCCAGGGGGGCTTCCCTCAGGAACCTTAAGCAATTTTGGGGAACCCTAAACCTCTCAGCTACCCACCCTCCTTGTGCCTACCCCCTGGGGTCTTTTTATTTTTGAGGTCAGTGGATCCAGTTGCCCGGAGTCGTAGGTAACCAAGGAGACCAAGCCTGACAAACCAAGAGGCTTTCCCTACCCAAGGAAACCAACTGTTTTGTGCAGTCAGTGGATTGGCTCAAACGGTCGCTCTTGTGGTTAGGTGTTGGGTCTTAGTTAGGTTTCTCAGGGAGTCCACTTCCCTGGCTTGCCCTTTAAAACCCAAAAGCAACACAGCGAAGGGTTACCTTCCTCCAAAGATCGCCCCAAGGAACCCATCGAACGCACGAAAAGGGGGACGTTTGAAACCCGGACGGGACACATCCCCCGAATGGGACTCCAGAAAGGTTGGTTGAGCAGCGCAGGTGGCCGCTTCACTGATGGTGGGCATCCTTTGCGCCAGTACCGCTACGGCCTGGAGCCTTGGTCCGTCTCCGTAGGCCCACGCCAATTTCTTTTGCGCATGTTTGTTGTGTTTTAAATGTATATACTGTTTGCTTGTTTTCATTTGGGGGGATGTGTTGTTGGGGTTGGATTAAAGGGAAGCTGATGGTGAACATGCCATTTTTTTTTTTGGGGGGGGGGTTCCCCTATTTTGACACATGCCCACTACCCCGGATTTTTGTCATGCCAAGATAAAGCTCAAGTCGCGAAAAATACAACTTGGTTTATGACCAAACGAACACCCAGTCCACAAGACCAAGCGAAAGGCACGCCTTCCCCACCAGGCCTGTACATTGTGACTAGCTACTTTTCTACGTGTTCCTAGGTAAACCTATTCGGACAGGGGGGCATGCCCAGCTCTGGCATGTGCCATATTCAAGCAGAGTTTGTTCCGGATCGGGACGTGTGTGTGGAAATGTGTCAGACACGCAGCTCGCATAGGATGATGCTAAGAATATGCCAGGAGGATGCGGAAAGCGTGCTGGATAAATACCGCACTTACTTGAAACAGTTGAAATAAATGCTGGGCACATCAGGCATGTGCTAGAAAGCATGCCAACCATATTGTAGAAACATCTTAGGATTGTGTCAGACACATATTGAAGACCGCGAGAAATAGCTTAGACTCATGCTGGAACTATGCGAAACAGGCTTGACGTACTAGAAACATGTCAGACATATGTTGGGCACATGCTCTATATGCAAACTAGACACACCTCTTGGTTTCGCTTGTGAGGGCATTGTGGTTCCAGACAGTGTTCCAGAATATGTTTGTTCCTGTTTAGCTTCTCAAGCTTCTTTTCAGTTTTGCTTGCGACCTGGCAAAAACAGGCCCATGCAGCAACACAACGCTCACGGCATCCCTGTCTCTTTCCTAGAGCCTTGAATGAGCAAGCAGCACCCATGATAGCGTTGACTAGTAGGGGGTGCCCCATTTTACAGGCGATCCTTCACTTGAATGGTAAACATCTCTAATCCGCCAAATTCCGGACACACGCCTTTCAGGATTCCTCCAATCAAGGTAGATTTTCTCAAGGCGAAACTGGTGCAAAAGGCTGGCAAAAAGGACCACCGGGTGCAATTGAATTGGAGCCCGAAAAACCGCGCAAACAATGGGCAGGCTCCCAAAGTAGGGCAGGCTGGGGTGTCATTCCGCGTTTCGCGCCAACAGAGGCGCCCAAAATGGGACCCAGGTACTGTTGCACACCCTTGCTTGATCCGAGTAGATAAAAGCGGTGGAAATCTTTTACTAACCCGGGACTGCTGCAAATTTCCTGTTTTTCTTAAAAGGTGTGAGAAACCGGCATGGGCGAGAGCCACATCATGTGAAGTAAACCTCACAAAGGGCACAGCTGTTGTTCTCCTTTCCTGACGCGCTCCCGTTTGTTGGAGCAATCCACTACTAGTAGGTTTACCGAAGAACGCGGATACGATTTCTCGGTCCTTTGGTTCTTCGCCCTTACCTCCGGGTCTTGGGTTGCTAGAACTCGAACTACCAACAAAAACATTGGCGTTTGCACCAATGTTGTGGTGATTCCCATGTTTTGCGATTCCCATGTTTTGCTCCCCTCTGTGAAGAGATGCATCTGTTTCAGGTATTTTCCTGTTCGTGTGTGTGTGTGTGTGATATGTCCCTTTGTAAGGGTGGGTGGCTCCGTTTTCAAAGATGGGGTGATATGGGCGCAGCCTTGTTTCTGAGGGTAGTTTCGGTGCTTTCCATGTTTGAGGCGAGTTTGCTTTGTTTGCCGGCTGATTTCCCTTTTTTACCCAGATCGATTTTCACAAACGCCAGGGCCGAGCCGAGAGCAAGCCTGATTGGCCCGGGGGCTCGTCTTAAGATTTAACCCCAATTCCGGTGATTGTCCTTTTGGTGGTTGTTGTTGGGAAGCATTTTACATTTTTGTTTTATTGTGGTTTAGCGGTTGAAATCCCCACTTAATTGCTAAAATTTAAATTCTTGCTCCCCTTCCAACGTCAACCGAGTTTTTGGTGGCCCCTTGACGCCCCTTGAAATCCCCAAAGGGGGGTTTCTCTAAACACACCGAGACTGGCATGCAACTGGTTGGTCCACATAAGGTGTCCCGACAGCCTTTTGTGAGGTCTTGGGGTAAACAGCCCTTGAAGGCATGGAAAGCGGCTTCCTTTGGTTTAGACGGCAGTGGCCTCTCTCAACTCTCCAGCAAGAAAGAGAGACCCCCAATATAGAAGGCGAGGGTTTATCCATCCACTTCTGTGATTCAAGGGAATCCCCTTTTTATCATGGGTAGTTTGCCCCTTTGTGTTGTATCACAGTGGATGCCATTTCAACCACAGCCCTGGAAGCCAGTGCTTGTTGGCATTTACAGGGGAATCATTTGTGAACACGTGGGGAGTGGACCCGAGGGCAGGGAAGGCCGTCAGAGCTTCCATTTGTTGAAATGAATATGTTGTATTTTTCCCTGTTGGTGTTAAAGGGAAATCACTGTTCGAAATGCGTGTGTGTCTGTGTGTGTGTGTGTGTTTTTTGCCAGGCTTCAGTAAGTGGAAAATAATTGGGAATCCTCGCACTGCCATGAACAGTTAGCCCATTTCCAGGTGTGACGAGCTCCATGAACCAGTTGGCCTCCATGTTCTATCTTTTTTGGACAAAGGGAGGGGGATGCCAAAACCCCGCCTGCGCTTGGAATGCAAAGCTCTGATCATTGCCTATAACCTAAAATCACAGCATTGGGAGTCAACCTTGTGTGTGGGCATTTGAACGCCCAAACCGCCATTGAAACAACTGAAGTAGCTGGGACCACCTGGTTCATAAAGGCAAAAAGAGGCCTATCTTGGTGGCATCCCCTTAGCTTTTTAGCCTTTTAGTGTTTAGTGGTAGTTTCCATTTAACCCACTAAAAGTGAAGCTCTTAGCAAATATATATATATATAATATAACACTATGTGAACCTTTTGAGCCAGTAGAACCAAGAGTTTCACCGGGGTTTTGAGCGCTCATGAGCGGGCGAGGCGCACTTTCCGGGCACGGCTGGTGGAGCAAGAGAAGGCTTCCGCGAGTTTCACGTGGACTAGGTCAGCTAGGTGCCCTTTGACCGTTTCCTTTTTGGGGAAGGGATGTTTTTTGTTTGTTTTGTTTTTTTTTCTAAAGTAGATAGAAAAGGTCCCCCAGCAATTGGTGCCCTTTCTCACCCGTGCCCTTTGACCAACTTTTTGGTTGGGAGGGTTCCCCTAAAGTAGACAGAAAGAAGTTGGTGCCCTTATTCTAACCTCTCTACTGGGGACCTAGTTGAAAGGGGATGTAACCTCCGCTTGACAACCGCATTGGCTATCAAGCTGCCCAGATCCAACCTCCGGGGTGTCTACTGGAAGGGTGGGGCTTTCCATTGAAAGCACCACCCTTTGACCAGAGTTGGTCCGCCCTTTTCTTGCAGGGTGCCCCGCGGTTGGTCTTAAAATATGCCCCGCGGTTGGTCTTAAAATCACCATGGGGGGTCCAATGAAGACACACCCAAGTTGTGGTTTTAGACTTCGAGTGCACGGGCAGCCAATTCCTCATAGGAATTGCCCATGCGCGAGCGCAGGCTGGAGGCTCGCGGTTGAAGGAGGCACCGGTCGCGTCGAAAAGTGGGCGTTCTTTACGCCTGGTAGATGTGTCTCTGGAGTTGAAAAAGTGACCCAAGCACTCAGAGGAATCGTTGTTTGGGGGGCTGGACCCATTTTTCTGGGCAAGCCATGTTGATTAATAGAGTATTGGTTCATATTGGTTCTGAATGGAGCTGAGGGCGTGCAGGGAGCGGCTAAAATGTGGTCCCGAGTCTATGGAGAATCGGCGAACGAGGCAGTGCTCACAGCAGCACGAAGGGATGAAACATCACCACCCCATAGCCCAAACACTTCCAGACCAAAGCTGCTTTGATTTGGGTATGGGTCAAAATCAAACCACCAGGGGACCGCAGGTTTTGGTCCATGTTTCCACTTACCAGGGTTCCATTTTGGGGTTACCCTATCTTTCGACCCACCGCCATTTGTTCGCGTTGGGGTTGGGAGGGTAGCATGCTCAGGCATGGGTGCATCGAGCCACTCTCTTAGAGTCGCGCCCTGAGATGCGTCCGGCCATGTCACCCGGATCCCAGTCCAATGTTGTCACC
>CAUJNA010000358.1:461811-509311 GCA_963377175.1 Effrenium voratum | reverse complement strand
GAAAAATTACCAAGAAGGCTTGAAAACTCTGTGACGGACATCTCGCCCCTGCTGCTACGTGGTTGAGAGTTTGACCACTAACCAAAACTTGCTGACTTTGCGCGGGTTGACACGCTCTGCTTCACAGCTTCACATGGCGCGGGCCTGTTCCAAGTGCAAGGGCGCTGCCGCTTGCAGCAGCCCCGCGATTCATACCCCCGATTCACACCCGATTCATACCTGCATCCTTCGAGCGTGAATTGTTTCGCTCTGCTTGCGAAGTCGAGGAGCGGTGCCAAGAGCGGCCTGTGCTCGAAGGAGTGGCGAGCAAGAAGCCATCCTTTCATTGGCGGGCGTGCCAAAGCAAGCAAGTTCTTGTCAGCGCCTGGAAGGAAGCTCTGGGGCCCGCGAGGAGGAACTGCTAAGCGAAAACAGGGTTTGGCCGTTGCCTGGCGACTGGGCTTCGGTGTGCCCACGGCGATTTAGCCTGACGCAGCTGTCTAGTTCACCCCGTTCTTGGCAGCGTCAGAGGCTAGCTGTGGCAACTGAGCGGTTCGGTTTCTTGCGGCCATCTGCACGGCAGCGTAAACGGGAATTGCAGCGCCCAAGGCCACAAAAGAAGAATTCAGAGCTGCGCGAGCCATACCCCGAACCATTCCCTCGAGTCATACCAACTTCCCGGCGCGGGCACGTCAAAAATATACATACCCGTATCTCTCTCTCTCTCTCTCTCTCTCTCTCTCTCTCTCCATCGTCGCAGGGAGTCTGCGTTGCGTCTTTGCTCCACCTTGGGAGCCGCAACTCCTTTCCAGACCCCGGCGCGAATGCCCCAAAAACAGATCTAGAGAAAGATCTACAGCTCAGCTTTTGCTAGAGATACCAAATATGCGTTACTTTGCACTGCCTTTGCGTCCTCCTGACTTGCACTCTTTGCTTTGCTATGGTCATCAGTGACCCATCTGAGCTGCGATCGCTCAAAAAGGGCCGTGCGGTGATGGCCATGCAGCGTGCTGTGCCCCAAATGATAAACAATAGCCACAACTTCATACTTGGAGTCAGTAGTGTCTTTACCTCCAGAAGTGAAGCAGGGAAGCTTGACGTCCCAGGGAGGAACAATGATTCATTCACATTCTTCTCCAGTCTTGAAACCGGGCAAGCTGCAACGCCAAAACGGCCGGCAGGCTTTTTCAGAGTTTAAGTCAAGGCCCGCTGTGAGAGGCAGTGGCCACAGGTGACCACAATCCATCACCTGCGCCGAAGTTTCGCGTAAAAGGGCTCGAGCCTCCCAAGCGCCTAGCTCACATGCTCTGAAGAGAATCGGCTCCTGCTGCTGGCCTGGATTGCGCCACGCAGAAAATGCTTGTTGCCAAGTGAATGTTTCCCACAAATTGACCGGCTTTTGCTGTGAGCTGTCAGCCAGTTCAGAAGCCGATGCACACTTGCACGCCCTCAGCAACATGGCCGCTGACCTGCGCAATTGCAAGCACGCAAGCATTTGCATATCAATGATCATTGGGGTTGGCAAGCTTGATGTTTAGCACTGAGGAGGTGTCCTTGCTCGACTGCGAGTTGCACGGGCATATAGGAAGTTTCGATTTTCCAGGATCCCCATTTCCTTTGCCCGGTTCGAACTCCGGATTGGAGGCCAAGGGTCTGCTTCCTTCTTCTGCTTCCAATGTTGACCAAGTTGGAGCTGGGGTTGGATAACTGATCGGCTGCAACGCTTGCTTGAGGATGGCCCTTGTGGCGCGCGGTGACAGGTCCTTGCCTGCAGTCAAGTTCTGGTCTCTGTTCTTGAGGAACAAGATGAGCTGCGTGTCCTGCTGGAGGATACTGATGGAGTCCTCCTGACGGAGCGCCAGGCGCCCCAAAACCTTGACCACGTTGCACATCTTGTTTCTGCTTGATTGACCGCTGCTGCTGCTTGGGCTTGCAGTGTGTCTTTGTGGACTGATTGCCCCTGACCTTTGCCTGGCCCCTTCTGCCACTTCATCTTGCGCTGGCTCCGCATTCCTGTGCGCATGGTTCTTAGTTGTGTACTGGGCCCCGCACCACGTGCAAGGATTGCCAAGCGACTACGGTTTTGTTGGCTTTCTGGATGTCAACATGCTGCTTTGCTGCGTGACGACTGATGTACATCGCACTGGCACACGCGAGTCCACATTCAGGGCAAGCAGGTCGAGTCATTGCTTCACACAAAGCTGCGCAAGGCGGCCCCTTTTGGCAATGGCAATAGTCTCACTGGCAGTGGTCTTTGCATAGACTGAAAAGAGTCTTCGGCGCGCCCCGACACGAACGTCCCAACAGCAACCGCGCCGAAGACTGCTCACCAGCCTCAGTGACCGCAATGCCTGTCGTGTGAAGAACTGGGCATGCTTGCTGATTGAAGTGGGCCATGAAGGCTGGCCAGCCACTGAATTTCTTGAAGCAATGTCGGCATTGGGGCCGGCCTGCTTCTGTGTGTTGCATATGCTCGTTTTTTCTCTTTGCTACGTGAGCATAGTCACAATGCGAAAGGGCTACGCTACGCTTGGGGTGGGATTTCCCAATATGCACGCGCATTGCATGGAAGCTGGCAAATTGCTGGCCGCACTCCGGGCATGCGCGTTGCACCCGTACAGCCTTGGTAACTCCAGTTAGCTCTGCATATAGAAATGCATATGTATATACATTTTTATACATATATATATATATATGGTCACCCCCCACCCGTGATCCACATTTTAGTGTGTTCGGCAAATCCACTGGAAAAAGCAGGTTCCACCACTGTTTGGTGATCTGTCTTGGGGCCCCCTTTGTTTTGACCCCACCCCACCAAAAAAGACATCCTTTTGATTGGATTCTAAAACTGGTGTCTTTGCTTGGGTGCGCATCAAACGGGTTCCAGCAAGGAAGACCCCCCTTTGCTTGGGTGCATATCTTACAGGGTTTCCACGAAAACAAGCTTTTGTCTAAAGCCGTGGGGCACTTTTTGATGGCCCCCTTTGCTTGGGTGCAGAT
This sequence comes from Effrenium voratum, assembly GCA_963377175.1. Taxonomy (NCBI): domain Eukaryota; class Dinophyceae; order Suessiales; family Symbiodiniaceae; genus Effrenium; species Effrenium voratum. Next base: position 506,332 of record CAUJNA010000358.1, on the reverse strand, counting down.
CTAAACGACCCAAAGCCAGGGGACGATTCCACACGGGCGTCTAAAAATAGATTCCCCCTTGCTGGGGTGAGGGTTTTGCTTTGCTTGGTGCGTGTCTTACAGGGTTTCACCGAAAGGACCTCGTGCATATCTGACAGGCTTCCCCCAACTCCAGTTTGGGCAGCTCACCCTGGCTTGATTTGAGGGTCCCCCTTTGCTTGGGTGCACATCTAATGAGGTTCCACCAAAAGGCCTCCCAATATTTTGTTCTAAAGCGGTTTCGAGGGCGCACGTATCTCATAGGCTTCAACTGGTTTTGGGGATTTGTTTGAGGGTGCGGGTTTATCTTACGGGGTTCCACCGAAAGGGCTTCCTAAATCCAGTTCAGTTCAGAAGCCACGATTCGAGTCATACGTTCCGAAACACGTGTCGAAGCGCATTCGAAGCGCTACGCTTCATGGCTTGCGCTTCGGGGTTGCTAAGGTCTAGCTACTCCCTGAGCCAGGTCGTCACCTCGCTGGATGCGTTTTTGAGCCACGATTGGGGTACTTCGCGGTGGGCGAAGATGCTGGCCATGATGATCATCTTCAATTCTCGGGCTGCCTTCATCACCTCAATGCTTGCATCTTTGGTGCTAGCTATTTGGGCCTATTGCGATGCGCTCCCACGGCGTCAGACATGGACTGTGTGGCCCCCGCTGGTCACCTTCTACATGTTTCTCTTCTTCTGGCAGCGAATCCGGTTGCTCTTCAAGCCACCTCGAATGGTTTTTTTGGACAAGCTCTGCATCTCTCAAGACAACGACGAGCTGAAGGCGCAAGGAATCGCTGGGCTCGCCACCTTCCTCCTGAAAAGCCGCAAGATGACCATCCTCTGGTCGCCCCGCTACTTTTTAAGGCTCAAGCGATTGCAGGCCAAGGTAGTTCCCCCTAGGTGTTAGGTATCTTGGCCATAGGAGCGAAATGCCGCCGAGCGATGGTGCGGCCCTCGTGGCTGCTGCGGTCAGAGCGGCGTGCGCTGCAAAGGCGCCGAGGCGGACGGTGGCAGCGGTTGCTGCGGCCGTGGCGTCCACTGTGCTGCGGCCAGTTGACGTCACAGCTGCCCCGCCGACATCGAGCCCGACGAAACCTGCACGCGCCTCGGGTGGCGAGGAGGCCACTGAGGCTGAGCTGGTGGAGAGACTGCGCCAATCCCGTGCGGACAGGCGCAGAATCAAGCGCCAGCGGCGCCGGGCAGCAAAGGCTGCTGCTGCTGCGGCGGTGAACAAGGAGCAGTTGGAGCCGGAGTCAGCCTTGGGTGCCACTGTGGGGGAGAGTGCCGAGCCCAGGGAGGACACGGACATGGGTGTGGAAGAGTCCAAGCCTGGCGAGGTGGAAGCACCTTTGGAAGCCCAGGAGCGGCTGGAGGCAGGTGGCGAGGGCAGAGGACGGACAATGGATATGGGCAAACATGTGAAGGAGGCACGCAAGGCAAGCGCTTCGCAAGCATCTGCGTTGTCGGTTTTATCCGCCCACAGTGCAGAGTGCGACTGGGAGGATCCTCCACCCGCGCTCAAGGAGGGACCACCGTGTGACATGCGGGGGCGGCGTCCAGGGCAGCAGTCAAAAGCCAAAGCCCCAAGAAAGGGCGACCGTGCTTGCGGCGCAAGCCGCGGGCGGCGGGGCCCTTATTAGGTCTGCGTGCAGTGGGGGGCCGCCCTGCCCCTCGCCAACAGGGCAATTTTCGCGGCTGCGGCATTTTGCTGCGGCCGCCAGTCAATGGTCAGCGAGGGGCTCCTAGCCGCCACTTAGTGGTGCAGGCTGGTGTCCGACAACAACAACAACAACAACCCGCTACTTTTCACGGTTGTGGTGCACCTATGAGCCTTGATTGCTATTGGGTAGTTTTTTGTCAATCAGTGGGTTTTCCATTCGACTCACAAAAAACTTGAAGACTTTTGGCAGAGGGGTCAACAGCAACCGAGGAGCTTGCAACCTTCCTGAAAGGTGGACAGTCCAAAGAAATCGATATTTTTCCGGTGACGCTGGGATTTCAGCTCGCGTTGAATTGCTTGCTGGTGCAGTCTTTGTTCGTGGGTTGGACATTTACTGAGGCATGGCTTCGCGATCCAGGTGATTTGGAGTGGTATTATATTTTTGCGATTGTCTCTTCGATCGGTCTGCCGCTGGCTTTTGCAGTATGTGGATTGTTTTCCCAAATCGCAAAACAGCTGCTGCAAGACATTTCCCAGCTGCCGAAACAGCTCGGAAGCTTCAGTGTTCGGGACTCCAAGTGCTTCTGCTGTTCGAGCGACCACTGCCACCCCATCACAGGCGACGAGATCCTTTGTGATCGGCGTCTGGTGTACAGCACGATCAGCGCATGGTACAGCATCTCAGAGGAAGACGATCCTTTGTGCATCTTCGACGCGCGGGTGCGGACGCAGCTTGCTGACGTTGTTCGGAGGCAGCTTGGGCCAGGGCACCTTCCGTGGTCTTATCTCTGCTACATGGTTGGCAGTAGTGTTCTCTTTGGAGCCCCTGTTTTTTACAGCAGCAGAGGGTTTGGGTACATGATTATGGACGTGACAAAAATGCCCCTGTCCGTGATCCTTGCCTCACTCTGCGCGATGCGTGCCTGGCTCATCATCATCAGCAGGTGCCCCTGCCTTGCGGCATCCCGCACTTTCACCTGGCTGCTGCCTTTAGCATTCATGTGGTATCCCATTGCCTTCCTCTTCGTCTGGCATGCAGCTTTGTTGCTTATGAAGGGCTCTGTCGTTGTCGTGCCCATGACAGTGGTGTATTTTGCGATGGTGTCGCTCGGCGTTGGCATCACCGCAGCCCTGAATCGATGCAAGTGCAGGAGCGGAGGCTAGGCACGCAAGTAACGCGGGTCTCCGTCACCAGAACAATGCCGAAGCACTCTGTGAGGCATGAGCGCTTTGTGCAGAGTTTCGTGGGGTATTGGCTACCTCTTAGAGGTATACCAAATTGGTATTGAAAGCAGCTTGCAATTGTAAGCAGCTTTGTGGACCGCGTTCGCGAAAAGGCACTCTTGCATGCGACGTTTCGTGACACTTCGAACATCTATGGCCTGGTTTAAACCCCATGGCTGCATGTTTTCGGTTGCAGGATTCGGGTAGCCATGTTGTGACACAGCCGTTTCGGTTGTTCAGCGTTTTGCGTCCCCGTTCTGTTTGGTTCACGCATGGGTCGCCCCCTCACTGGGCTGGGAATAGCAGCCAGGGCTTCAGTTCATGAGTTGCCCTGGGGCTTGCAAAGACTGTTTATGTGTCTGAATTGCAGGCGCACTTGACACCCAGCTGTTCGATCCTGTTGGGGCTTAACCCAACAAGTAAATTCAAATCAGCTAGCTGTTAGTTTCTACTGTTGTACTCTAGTGGTTTAACTAGTCAGCAAACCAATAGTTAAACCGAGCAACAGTTACGCGTTGGACAATGCATTTTTTGCACCAAGAGAGCAATATAGTGTTGGATGATTACAAACCGAATTCTCTAGATGAACATGGAGCTCAAAACAACATTCCTCGTTGCAGGAATTTTATTGGGGGGGCCAGTGTTTGAGAGCTTGCCAGGGGGGGAATTCGACCTTTCTGTGTACGTTTTAAACTTTCAACAAGTGAGCCACAATCAGAACCCGGGTAGATGAAGGTTAGTAATTAAGGGGGCAGTCCCAGCCAGAAATAGTTGCGGCCGCCTTCTTAACTCTTTACATGGTTCTGGGTCGACCATTTGATACCCGGTTTTGATTGTGGCTCAGGTCTCGGATTCCTGTAAAACATGCTCCATGGCCTCCTTGACATCTTTCCGGTTCGATGCTCTCTGTTTGACCGGCAGTTGACCCCCCAACTTCCTGGTTGGCATCCAACCAAAATCGAGGCAGGCCTCTTCTTCAAGAGAGAGAGAGCGGCTTTCTTGCGGAAGGCAGTTCAGGCGCTGGAAGTTCAGCTGAAGAGGTTCCTGGGGCCGGCGCCCCAGCGGCGCTGCTGCGTTTTTTTTCTTTGGCATATGCGCGACGGGACGGGACGTGTCAGGATCTGCACTAAAAAGAGTGGTGCCTTTTGTCTGCTGTGGAGACCTCAGCGGTCCAGTCAGGATTTTGAGACGCGCGAAATTCTAAACCGAACCGGTTTTTTCTTGAGGCAAGCATTCATGGCACGGACTCCCCAGGCACCCCTCAAGTAATGTGAACCAAGTGTGAATAAACTGCCAGTTGAGCAAAAGGGAAGACCCTCATAGTCAACATATTGGTTTCGTTCAATCGAGGGTCCTGCCCGGTTCTGTGCAATGGTGCCTGCTTGCTCTCCAGGAGTTGGATGGGACAAGCGCCCGAAGAATGGAATGCCTGAAGCTTACGGCCCTTTGGGGGCAAGGGCTTGTGGCTTGAAGCGGAGCAACGGGTCCCTATATTTATGTTGCTGACGCACAGAAGCAAATGCTGCAAGTGATGGTTTAGAACCGCCAGCACCGGGTGAGAAGCTAGAGCTTTGAGCAAGGTGTGACCCAAAGCCGTTCGGGCACTGCGGAAGTAGGAGTCCAGCACTATCTTAGCTCTGTCCCAGACTGCCCAAGCGTGCGTTCTGAGGCGCGCATGCGTGCAGTCTTGACAGATTTTGGTCGGCGGAGTTTGGAGCAATGTGGCTGTCAGGGTGAAATGCAGGGAGCTGTTTTTGTAGGCAAGGTAATGACGCTCAAAAAGTTACAACGCTCACTTTGACCGTGGCTTGTGACACAAGGGCGCATGGAGTGACAAGAAAGCAACAGGAGGGTGTGAATGCAGTAACAGCCAAATTATGCGGTTGCAGCTCCAGAACTGGTCGCCCCCACTTGCATCGGAGCGCCTCGGCTTGCGTTTAGGTCTCCTTTGGAGGGCCCATGTGCTCTGGAGAAGACACGCCGGGCCCCCGAGAGGATTGGTGGCCTGCCGATGCCGGAATACTTGGGTTAGGGCCTTTTCCTTTGTTCGGATGCTTCAAAGATAAACCCAAGTAAATCCCCTGTAAACCGGGATCCTGGTTTTGAGAACCTTGTTCCAGCCATCCGATTTCCTGAAGCTCTTGGGAAAGCAAGCAGCTTTGGAGCATTGCCAAAGGCTCGTTTCTGTTCTGGATCGGAGCGGGACCAGCTAAAAAGCATGGTCCCGGGCCGCTGAGAGATATGTCTGAAGGGGTTTTGCCTATAAGGCGAGACATCCATTTACTGGCGCCGCTTCTTCAGTTGTTCCTTCCTTTTTTTTTTCCGGGCGCATGGTGGGAAACAATGTGGCATCCTCGTGGATAAAGATTATACAGATTTAGGGCCGTAGTAGCAAGCACAACAATAAATCTTAACATATTATGAATATAGAGTCTAGTTGTAAGAAATTATGATTACTAATGTTGTATTTCTATCTATCTCTATATATATATATATACATATCTATCTCTGTACACTGTATATATGCAGGAACAGTATGTATATATGTAGGCACTCCTGCAGGGGTCAGAAAGTATCCAACCTGGCAGCACGTGCATGATTTTGAATGCAAGGTCACAGGGCCGGTCAACTTTGCTGTGCCTGCACCGCTTGGAGAGGCCCGAAGCGAGCCTTGAGTTTGGCTTCGGCAGATTCAAGTTGGTGAGTCTCCAAATACTGTGGACGGACAAAATCATTTGCCAGTCAGCCAGTCAGCAGGTGGTTTATCCCAGAATTCACAGGGATTTGACCAGCCCAACTTGTTCAATTTGTTTCATCCATAGGTTCTACACCAAGTCGGTGCCATCAAAACGCGGGCAGGATCGGACATCCGCCCCTGGTACCTAGTGCCAGGTTTTTACTGCCCAGTAGACTGATAGGTCGCCTGTACCTTCCGCACATGGGTTGTTATTTGTTTTTCTTGTTTTGCTTCGTTGGTTGTCATTTTGAGTTGGGATGCCAGGGTTTCGGAAGTGTGCATCACTTGAGATGCCACAGGCGTTTCATCCAATGGAGGTACCAATAGGCACGCACGTTGAGCTGCTTGATGAGAAACATGCTGGAACACTTTACATGCAGGCAGTACCGTTTGGGCGACTTTGGCCACTCCGATTCTGTATTATTTGCACATATCACTTGTCTGAAGCGCATGCTCAGACCAGCATTTTCAGACTTATCCAACCTGGTTTTCTTACTCGCCAGCAGCCAACCGATTTGTGGCAGGGGGGCCATGTCAGGGCAAGCCCAACGGCTTGCGGGGCACCCCAACCGCCCGCCTTTGCAGGCTGAGAGAGGGAGACGAGGTCGTCAGTGGCAGCGGGGCTCAGAAGCAGAGCTGCTTTTTGTGTTTGGCGGGATCCCACTCAAATGGGTGTGTCTTTTGCAGGTTGGACCCCCCGAGGTTTCGAACCCTTCTAATTGGAACCACACCCAAGTTAGTCCTTGCCCCAAAGGATTACTTTCCGCGGGCATGGGTTGCCTTTTCCGCAGGTCAGGAGGAATCAAGGCTTTGAACGCGCAGGGTCCTACAACAAATATGGTCCTTCACAGATCCCTTGTGCACGACTACTACTCTTTTCGGAAGTGAGTTCTGCGCACTTCCCATGTTTGCTGGAGGGAAGGTGGGGGTGGGGTGAATAAGATGAAGGGTTCCGAAGGTTCTGAAACATTGGTTGCACATGGGGCAGAGCTGTCAGGCCAGGCGATGTTGTCCATGAAATGGCCTTTTGAAACGCAGGGAAGCACCTGCGCTGATGAGTGGCAAGCGCCCCACCTATGCAACCTTGATGGAAGAAATGTGGGAGCAGAGGCATCTAACATGTTGACAACATCAATCTGCGTGTTTGTGGATTCCTGTGTATATGTAGATGTATCTGTTTGTCAAGCAAAAGATCAACCAACAAATGCTTGCAATCAAAGAAGTCAACAGGATCAAGTCGGACGGCCACAGGCCTCTTCTTGCTGCCCTTCAGCCGTGCTCAAGAGCTAGTGGCCATGGGCCGGGCCAAGCAGGCTGGGAAGGGATCATTTTGGGGTGTGAAGTGTCTGGTGCCAAGATATTTTTTGAGGGGTGCTGAATGGGCACGTTTCGTTTGTGTGATGGTACCCTTTTTAACCTTTGGGTTCAGGAAGGCAAGAGGAAACAACCAATTGTTGGTCCGCTCCCTGTTTTGGCAAGTAACCAGGCAAGGCAGAGCCTTCTGGGTTCCTATCTGAGTCTCTCTTGCATTGGAACGTGATGGGCCAGTAACTCTCACAATGTTGGTTTATGTCAATTGGTAATTGAACTGCCATCCAGAAATCTGGCTTCGGAGGCCGGCTTGTTCCTTGCCGGCACCTGCGCATTGCTTCCCTCCGCATTCGCAGGCTCGACCCCGAATTTCCAGACATTCGCCCACCCTTTCCTTTCCGCACTTCTCCCCATCTCTCTGCTCTTCTCCGCTCTTCCTGCTTCTTCGCTCCGCTCCTTTTCTCCGCTCTTCTTTCCGCTGCCCAGACTTCGCTCCCGTCTCCTCTCCGCCCTTGGAGCCAGCTAGGACGTAGGGCTGCTCGAGTGGTTCCTCCCCTAACCTCCAAAAAGTCAGCCGAAGCTGCGCATCGACCTTGCTTTCATTTCCCTCCTTTGGCCTCAAGTTTTTTCCGGTCCCTTTAAAACACCCATTGTCTATCTCAAGAAGTGGGGAAAAATAAGCCCCACAGTGGGGTTGTTTGCTTGGTCCCCGGGATTTGGCGCAACCAAAGCACGCGATTCTCCAGTGCTCACGCTTCGGGAATCGCAAATCGTTGAATACATTCGGGGATCGCAGATCGTTTGAACTTGTTCTTGTTGTCATTGTTTCGTGCTGGCTGTAACCATCAATAACATGTCCAGCCGCTGTGATTTGAACCTATTTGAGAAGTGAATCAGGCAAGGAGCCGGCCTTCGGCCCTTCTCCCGAGTCGCGTTATTGCCAGGGGGACTTCCTCCTGCTGTCCGGGTACTGTGGTTGGGGCCCGGGGCAGCTGCAGGAGACCGTCGAGACCGTTTCAAACACCCGGGCCCCTGACCGGCGTTGGTTGGTCTAGGGAATATTTCTTCGCAATTTGTTTCCAAGGTTTAACTGCCAAACAGGTGATTGTTAGTCGTCCTTTCGTCCTGCTCACTTTAAGCTACTTGAAGTGGGGGGGGGCATATTTGTTCAGGCTGCCGCACTCAGGGTTGAAGAAGTGTCAGTTCCTCCTATTCGAGGACCACTGGTTTCTTAGAACTCGACTGGACCCGGGAGGCGGCTTTTCCCGGAGCCTGAAACTCCGATAAAGTCTGAAACCATGGGTCTCTTCCCTCCGGGATGTCTGAAAAGCTGCATTTCTGGGCAGTCACGCAACCCCGAATTGGTGGTTCGGATTGGTAGGAACTAGCCTTAGAGGGTAACTGGGAAACCACCCCTAACCCGAGCTCCAAACCGCCCAACCGCACCAACTAGCGGGGGAGCTCTCGCACGGCTTCGCTAGGAGGAGCTGCGGGACGGGAAGAGCTGGGTGCTGGCGGCTGCCGGTTGCAAGGCAAAGTGAGTCTCCAACATGTTTGCATGGCTTTGAAAGCTTGCTGCCCAAGTGACCATTGACTTAGGTCACTTTTCGGGGTTGGACCAGTTTAGTGTTAAACTAAAGTATGTTCAAAACAAATGTTTTTGGAAAAGAAGCGGCAGCTTCTACTTGACTTTGGAGGGGAGAAAATCCACGGCTGCAGTTACTTCAACTTGGTAACTTCCTCCGTTTTTCCGCTGTGTTGAAACAAGACAGTTTCCTTCACTTTAGAGGGGCTTGACCAACCAGAGGATATAAAGAAAAAGAAAACGTGTTCCCAGCACGGCCTGGTTGAACTTTGCATTCCTTCCATTTGCCAGGCTGTGCTTCCGAAGCCGCTGGGGCCCTGGCAATGAGATCGGATCCGCACTCGAGAAATCGGCGAAGAAGCCATGGGAGCCCGGAATGAGTTCCTGATAAAACCTCGAATTGGCGGGTTATTCCTCAAGGTCCGAACGCGAACAAACCCATTTTCTCATTTGATGATTGAAGCTGGCAAAAGCAGTCCCTGCTTTGCCCCCCCTTTCTCGGGGACCCCCTGAAGATGCGAGCGTTTCTATCACGAAACTGGGCAAGCGGACAACTGCTTCAAGGCACATCATGTGCAATAGGAGAAAATCCAAAAGATGCCAAATTCCCTGGGATTTCAGCCTTTTCCCTTTAGCAAGAGATCATGCATGTTTAGCCTGGAGCTTCCAAAATCCTGAAAAAGGCGAGTCGTCGGCTGACATTCCTTTTTCAACCAGAGCAAAATCAAGAGAAAGCCCTGCTTTTGCGGTCACGGCCTCGCGAGCGCACGTGGTTTTCGGCTCGCAGGCGCATGTAAATTTGGTCTCGCCCGCGCATGTAGAGGGCTGGATTTCGTGGCAGGTGCGCTACTTTGGGCAAGTTTTTCGCGGGTCTCGCCGGCGCATGTGATACCGCGCATGTCCCCCAAAAAGGCAAAGCACGTGAGCCTCGAACGCGCATGTAAGCAAAAACGCACTAGTAGCGTACGCGGGTGCAAGCCTTTCATCCATGCTTGGTCCCATCCAGGGATGCACGGGGCGGTTGCGTCTTGCACTCGGCCTTGTGCTTCTTCTTCATGTCGCTGGCTTTTTGAGAGCGGGTGTGCTTACTATTTCGCATATTTCGCATGCGTGGATGCAGTGCTGAGCGGATGCGCTTGAGCAGGCGCGCTTCCTCTTTCGCGTGCGTGGATGCAGTGCTGAGCGGGTGCACTTGAGCGGGTGTGCTTACCATCCCCCCCCGCCCACCCCCCCCCCCCACCCCCCCATGCGTGGATGCAGTGCTGAGCGGGCGCGCTTGAGCAGGTGCGCTTCCTCTTTCGCCCAGGGACCAACAACGACCTCAACTACCACAGGGTTCCAGTTCCCTCCGGGGATAGGCACCTGGGGCAGTGGGCCTCAATTTGTGGTAGCGGAGCGGGTTTTCTGCAGAGATCCAAGGGAAGATGTCGGAGCAGGCTTCATGGAAGCCTATACAAGTATGGCCAAGCCGAGCTATACGGAGGAAACACTGACCGCCAAGCAGCCGCCATCGTACGACGGAAAGTCAGCTGGTTCAGGTACGAGGAACTCGTGGACGACTGGGTGACCATCACCACAGTAGAAGCATCCAAGCGAGGTCCATTGCTTAAGAGCAGACTCACTGGAGATGCTTACATGTACAAGGCCGTCCTCCAGAATGATCTTTTGCAAGATCCTGATGAAGGAGTCAACTATTTCAAGAACACGCTGAAGAAGTACTTTTTGAAAGGTGCGACCAACGTGTATCTGTACAGACTCCTCAGTTTCTTCAATCATCGGAGGCAGAACCAAGAGTTCCTCATTTTTACCTCAAAATTCGAAATCCTACTTATGAGACTGAAGGCAGCATGGATGGACTTGATGCCAATCTTTACGGCACAGTCTCCATCATTTCGACAGTCCGTACAGGACGCAAATGCAAGAACAATTGCTCGACATCAGCAAGCAGCCGGTGTTCGAGCACCGCCTCCAGCCCTGCTCAATGAGGACGATCCGACAGTCCTCAGACAGTATCTCCAAGGAATGCAGGACAGACAGCGGGACGCATTTCCCTTCGGGGATAATCTCATTGCACAGTTTTTTCATTATTCAAAGTGAGTTGTCAGATCAGCAACGAGAAAGACTGACACGTGCAATGTCATTAAGAAACATCTCATGTGAGAATTATTCCTATGAGATGCTGAAGACGCATTACCATGAACTCTTCATCACGACGAGGACATCGATCCAAGATCCATCCATCCGACCTCAAGGAGGCAGCCGAAGCAACACATTCTTCATCATCGAACAAGGTGAATACGAAGGAGAAGAAGGCTTCTGGGTTGAGGATGAAGAAGGACTTGAAGGATTCATGTCAAACAACGATGAAGAGACGTTCTGGGTCCTCGAGGAGAACGATGCGTTCATAGCAAGAAAAGTGTCGGGGCGGAACTTCAAGTTCAAGAAGAGAAAAGGAAAAGGAAAATCAGGAAACAAAAAGGGCAGTCACCAACGAGGTGGCTTTAAACCCTTCAGAAAAAGCGGTTCTGGCGGAAAGGCCAATATGGCCAACGAAAACTATGATCCCTACGACCAGGCATATTGGGGAAAAGGCAAGGGAAAGAAGGGAAAGAAAGGAAAATCAAAATTCCAATATCCCTATGATGGAAACAAAGGTTATCCATCCTATGAGAGTGGCAAAGGAAAGAGCGGACAGGAGAAAGGAAAATCCAAGACGTTCGCAGCCACCGCAGAAAAGACGGAGGAGCAGCCCGCCATCCAGCAGACTGCACCATCCATAGAGCCTACCTATGCCGGTTGGACAGACCAAGATTGGGATCAATCATGGACATGGAATGAACAAGGCTGGTACTCATCCCATGAGACATCCAGCACAGGACAAGCGTTAATGGCATTCCATGATGCATATGAGCATCCTGGGAAAAAGGCCATCCACGAGAAGCTGATCCAATCAGATACAGTTTCAGAACACAATCTGTCCGTAACAACAAATCACAGCCTTCTGGCAACAAAGCTGATGGCGCCTGTCATCAACCCTCAGCACAACCCGACCTATGCGATTCTGGACAATGGATGTACCAGTGGGCAGCTGGCATACAATCCAGCGTTTTACCCAGGCGATCGAACCATCTCCTATGAGTACATCCCGGCCGAGACCAAGTTCACTTTTGCAAACGGAGAAACCGCCAGGGTAGATTGGACCCTGCATCTTCGATATCACACAACTCCTCCTTGCAGTACCAACATCGACGTCCTTGAACAAGGAACTGTACCGATCCTTCTCAGCATCAGCCAGATGCGGAACCTCTACATGACCATCGAGCACACACCTCAATGTGACAAGATCACATGCAAGGCCTTTGGCATGAACCGTCAAGCAGTTCCAGTATCCGGTACAGGACATGCACTCGTCGATCTCGCTGGAGTTGCAAGAGTGAAGGCGCAGGGAGAAATTGCTCACAAGGGCCTCATCAACTATGTCTATGACGATGATAACAGCATCAAGCTTCCCTCCGGGAATCTCACCAAGAGCGAAACTGTTTGTGCAGCAAAATCATCCGAGACAAAGGAGGACCTAGCAACTCCTAAGATCATTGGGTCTCAAAAGCAGGACCATTGGATCCTTGACAATAAGAACCAGCAGCTCATCCGTGTGCACATCAAGCCCCGAAAGGCGCTGTTCGCACCAAATGGAGCCAAGGAATGTCCAATCAATCCTGATCACATTAGCCGAGAACGTACCACGGAAATCATTGATGCATCCGCAGGTGGAGATCCAGACATTTGGGAAGACAATTGGAGACTTACATCCCAGGCAAATAAACCGATGATTAACCTGTGGAAAGACCATTTTCACCTTCTCGGACAATTCGCTTAAGGACGAAGAAGCAGGTTCAGGATCGGCAGCAGACAGGATCATCGACAAGAGGGGCCGGTCGACTATTGAGCCAGATCCTTTCGCACCATCTTCAGAAGAACCGACATCGCTTCCGCTTGCCCTAGGCAGAATCCACAAGCGATTGTCAAATCCCGAAGAGTTGAAAAACCTCCACCTGCAGCATCATCACATGACAACAGATCAATTTCGATTCAGAACCCGAGCACTTCATTTGCCGAAATCAGCATTCGATCTATTTGACAAGATCCGAAGTGAGTGTGAAGTTTGCCAAGTGGCAAAAACATGCACCATCACGAAGCAAGACAAGCGGACTTCGAGCGGACACCTTTGGTGACATGACATTCATTGATCACTGTCAAGTTCCTCTTGGAACAGGAGAACACATCATTGTTTTTGTCATCCTGGATGAAGCATTAGTTCTGTATTCATCCAAGCAAGAATCCTTGAAGGCTTCATCCACAGCCGCACTCATTGGCAAGAAGCGGAAGGAAGCTACAGCAACGGAAATAAGAGCTTATCAGAAGCAATTCCTTGAAGCCAAGAAGCTTGAGTGCAAATCATGGCTTGACAATGAAGTGTTCGACTTAGTCGATACCCGCAAGATTCAGGTCAGGAACTGGGTCACCGGTCGCTGGGTCCTAACCCTGAAGCGAGACAAGGATGGTAACTTCCTGAAGACCAAGGCTTGCTGGGTCCTCCGAGGCTTCCGAGACAAGCAGAAGAATGACCAGCAGACAGACAGTCCTGCAGCATCCAGGAGTGGTTTCCGCCTTGCAATCCAAGCAGCCTCAAATAAAGGCTGGAATATATTCCACATGGACTTGAAGACAGCATTTCTCCAAGGCGAAGCATACGATCAGTCTCGTGACATCATTTGTCAGATACCTTCTGAAATGGGATATCCACCACACATTGGAGCGCGCATGAAGAAGCCTGCCTACGGGCTGAATGACGCACCACGTCGATGGTGGAACATCCTTGATTCGGCACTTCGTTCATACGGACTAGTGCCAACCCGGGCAGACCGTTGTACATACGTGTACTACGGCAAGCAGCTTCCGAAGCCCGCATTGGTGAGTGAAAAGAAATCATCCACAACTTTCGATCTAGAAGGAGCAGTTGATTACCTAATGGATCCTGTTTCTGGTAACAATGCCAAGAATCGACAAGTTCATGGAGCACTGTCTCTTCATGTAGATGATCTTCTTATGACGGGGGATGACGTGTTCGAGAAGGAAATCATGGGACGACTTCGGAAAGATTTTCAGGTTGGTTCCGAGGACCAAAATGATTGCCTCTTCGTAGGACAGCGCATCCAATGGAAGCAAGATGACAAGCACGGTTGGTACATCAATGTTCATCAGAACGTTGCCATCGACGAACTGCAGGAGATCACTTTTGACAAACACCTGAAGGACGACACTCCTCTTACTCCACAAATGCATACTGCATACAGAAGTGTCCTCGGTCAGATCAACTGGTTACAGTCGCGAACGCAATTCCACATTGGTTATCAATTCTCAAGGTGTGCATCCAAGGCATCATCACCAACCACTGAGGACGTTCGCGCCATTAATAAGACAGTCAGAACCATCAAAAGCATCCCGCTTAGCATGAGATTCTGCCCCTTCGTGGCAAGACACGCATAGTTGGCTATCCAGATGCATCCTATCGCAACAACGAGGATAAGTCATCCCAACGCATGTTATCTTTCTTGCAGAACAAAGAGATCTTCGCCAGGGCTCATCGAACTCGAGAGGCTCACCGGTCGACTATGAGACGCACAAGATCACCGCCACAACCATGTCCACTACTGTTGCAGAGTTGCACGGACTAATGCGTTGTTACGGTTCAGCATTATTTCTTCGCGGTCTCTGGTCAGACATAACGGGCGAAATTGCAGATGTACACATCCGCACTGATGCGAACAATCTTGCCACCACAGCATCCACAACACATCAACCGGAACAGAAAGAAACAATGCATTTGATCCAGATGTTGAGAAAGAAAAGCAACAGCGGACAGATGCACGACCTTGCACATGTACGAAGTGAAGATTGTCTGGCAGATTCGCTGACCAAGCATTCAGCTAAAGCAGACGAGCTCATCAAGGCCGTCCTCACCGGCAATCTCTTGAATGTAGATGCACATCCACCCTTCCGTACCATGTTGCAGAACAAGGCATTCTTGGTTGAGCGGCTAGCACACAACACGAAGCACGGACCCGACATCATTGCCTTTGCAGGAGTCGGTGTAGCAGAATCCATTTTTGCTTATTGGGGAACCTGGGCATGATCCGCATGTCCACGAATTCTGATGCATGAGTTTTCCCGTTTTGCATATTTTCAATTCCTCAATTCCGTGATGCGCGTGTTTGCACTTGACCCATTTTGAATCTCAAGAAATATGTGTCTGCCTCCGCAGCCACTTTCGGTTTACAACCAATCCGACCTTTGCAATCTTGTATGCTCGATCCACCTCGCTGACATGCCCATTCTCAACTTGATGTTTGGACGATCCGGCGATGCGGCACCTGTGCCAAAGCCGATGATCAAGAGACGGGCATCACCATTGAAGGAATCCCCTGCTCGTGATGAGGAAGATGAGACATCCGATTGCCCCATGGAGCAAGTCGCTGATGAGAATCCATCCGCCTCTCAACAGCCCGAGAATGTCAACATGGAGCAGGTTGATTATGATCCAGATTCCGACGACGACAGATGAAGAAGGGCATCCTCTCGCAGGAAGGTTTGTCAAAGGCGATGCCACATCCGAAACTTGTTCCAAAGTCACCGCCACCAGCATTGAGGCTTGTCTCCAAGGTCAAGCCAGCACCAAAGAACATCCTGGATGAAGAGACGGAATCCGACAATCATCCTGGTGATCGACCTGCACTTCCAAGGCGACCAGTGATGCGGCCTGTCCTCACATCCAATGATCGGTGGTTTGTAACATATGGATCGGATACAAACATCAGCCTCCATCCAGAAGGAATCCGTACACCCAGGACCTTTCGGAAACTCAAAATTCCTGAATTTTGTGTACGAGTACTACAAGGAATGCTCAACCATCCTCAATGTCACTCCGGACTTCCACTTCGTTCCTGAGCACGAGAGACCACATGGAGTTAAGGTATTCTGGTTGAAGGCAAGATTCAACGATTACTGGCATCCAACACTCCAAGGTGAAGGATCTCATGCAGAGAAGCAATACATGGACTTCATCAAGAAGGTCTACAGCATTTGCTGCTATACCAATGCTCAATCCGAAGTTTACGGAACCGACATCATCCCGATGGTATGCCACAACGGCAACATTGATCTCGAGAAGACCGTCCAGAATGTCGAACAGGTTTGCAAATACTTCCGCATGGATCCATCCAAGGCGAAACAGATCACAGATCTCATCCTCTGGCGAATTGAGAGAATGAGCAGATCGTTTTCCGGATGTCTTCGACATGATCCAAGGCATGGAATCCATAAGGAATGCAAACGACAAGTGGAAATGGGTCCTGATGGATCCGTCGAGCTCTATGACGCATTGACCTGCATCACACATGCCAGGAACTTCATTGGAAATAAGCCAGGACTTCTCTTGATGGCTATGTTCCCGAGCTATGGAAAATCACGTTTCGAAATTGCGTTCGTATTTCCATCCGTGGACGGGTCATATAAGGAGCGCAAGGCACGGGGAGAAATTGTTCCAAGGAATCGATGGATCGATAAGCTCAACACAAGATCCGCACAAAATGCACTCAGGCCCGATGGCAAGGAATTCTATGTTGATTCAGAGATGGAGTTCTATGTGAGATGCAACAGCGGACACACACGACAAGTCGAGATCCAATCCTTTGGACGACCCCTGTACTCTGAGCAGAAAGAGCCTCATCACGACGAACCGGACTATGATCTCCCAACGGAATCCATTCCGCCAAGTCCGCATCCGTCAAGATCCGAGGCGCCTCATGAAGATGAAGGCACAGCTCAGCCCAAGCACAGAATGCGAAGGCCGGCACCACCATCCATTGAAGAAGAGAGAAAAATCAAGCCGTTCTCGAAGAAGCCCATCACATTCATGTTCCATGCAACCTATGGAAATCAGCTCTACAGCATCATGGAGCACGGGCTCAAATCTGGGAAATCCCAGTCAAACCCTTCGGGGAGACTGCACGTCCACATGGCATGCATCGATGACGTCATCCTCGACGACGATGAGTCAGAAGCCGCATTGACCCATGTGCCAGCAGGAAGAGATGCACTGTTGATCCTTGCATTCCTCAAGGACCAAGACTATGGCATCCGACTCTCCGAAGAGCGAACAGCGTTGACAGACAAAACCATTGAGGCAAGACACATTGCTACAGCATTTGAACCTGATGGCAGCCTCATGGCGAGCAACAAGTGGGTCATGAAGAAGCATCTCGATCATGAAGAATACGAGATGTACGACACCAAGATCCGCGAATTTGCTGATGCCTTCTTCAATTATGTGAATTCCACCAAGCACAGCAAGGAAAAGGATACTTCCTCTGAGACCAAGAAGAGACGACATTCCACCGATCAGGACGAAACTGAAGGAGAGATGATGGAACCCTCCGGGGAAAGATCCGTCAAGCCAAAGCTCATCGTGGAATATCACAATTCAGAGAACCTAGATGAGTTCATCCAAGAACTCAAGGAAATCTATCTCGAAACAGATTTGAACAAAAAGGACGCAGAGGAAGAGCTCGCGGGGACCAGGGAAAACCTCACCCGCTTCATGAACCAGTTCAACAAAGATCCAAGAAGAGCTCATCCCAACTTGACAGAGTGCGAGAGAGCCTCATTGGCACATGTCGATCCCGATGTCAATCGGTGAAGAAGAATTCTACTTCCCTCATCGAGGAGAATGTCCCACCATTGACGAGTACAAGCAAGCTCAACCAGGATCCGGATATCCGATCAAGCTTCCGCTTGGATTGAAGAAGCTCAGGTCACATGATGACCCGAATATCATCCGAGCCTATGCCGATATCCTGGGATCGCTGATGCAGCCGACCGACCGTCCTCCTGTGGACTATCTCAATATGCATGAGTTCACCTCATCCATAGCGATCAACATGCTTACCCTGAACCATGGAAACCTCACAAGGAATCCAAAGCTGGACAACAGGGAGGTGCGCAACATGCCGATGAAGGATCGACCGATCGTAAAGATGATGATGCAGAACAGTGCGCGCATCTTATGCCTGAATGAAGCAGACGCATTCTTCACTCCTAATGATGAGAAATCCAGGGAGCTCATCAAGACGTTCATCCGATACGGTTACAAGGGCATCGTAATCAAGCAATGGTCATCCAGACCGATCGCATGCTTTGTCCGTGGCGGACCTTCTGCACGAGTGGAACTTCTGGCAAGACACATTTCCACAAGGAGCCAGAGTTGGGGAACCACATTCGGAATGTTCAGATGTTTCTTCGGAACTGAAGGAAGTTGCACTGATCCCGAATACGAAATTCCGACCTCGGATTGCTTGGCAACCACAGGACCATCCATGTTTACTGAATCCAAGAAGTACATTGGATCGAGATTGCCAACACGCACCATTGTCCAAGGACATGGCCGAGACAAGGAGATCGTCGTTCTCCACATCGAGCAGAGTGATGAGTTTCGTGGCATGATCCCTGAAATCATCCAACAAGTCACTCCACGAGTTTGACGACCGCCACATAACGAGGGCAGATCTCCCATTCGCAACCATTGGAGTCTTCCACATCCATCCTTCAATTAGCCATGGAGCAGCAAAGGAAGATCTTCAGAATGCAATCATGCCGCTCGTGACCTTGTACCGATGCGATGCGATCACCGGAGACGCCAACAAATCAGCGAACACCTACAGCAAACTCCAGCACGTCTACAATCCGGCCAACGGTCTCGTGAACATCCTCATGAGAGCATATCAGAGACTGTGGAATGAAACGAAGAATCTGCCACTCGTGGACAGAATGGAGTATGCAATGGAGACTTCGTGCACCCTGAAATCCATTGTCCGTCATCACCTGTGCATGAAATGTGGATCAGGATATGATCGAACATTCCCAGATGTGATGATGATCCACCAGGGACAATCCATCCTCCAATCATCCACACTGGCATATTGGATTCTCTCCGGAATAGATCCAGGGACCAACAACGACCTCAACTACCACAGGGCTCCAGTTCCCTCCGGGGACACCCCCCGCCACCCCACCCCACCCCACGCACGCGTGGATGCAGTGCTGCAATTGAGCAGGTGCGCTTCTTTCGCGTGCGTGGATGCAGTGCTGAGCAGGTGCACTTGGATTTCGTGGCAGGCGCACTATTGTGAGTGACTTGGAGCGCTCACGTGCGTGCGCCGACGCTCCAAAAGCTGCGCCCGCGCGCAAAACTAGCACGCGCATGCTTGTGAAGCGACCTGCAAGAGTGCGGTTGAAACCAGGTTCCGCGTGGGTTTTGCAGCTGGATTTCGTGGCAGGCGCGCTTTTTTGAGTGACCGCTCACGTGCTCCTGTGAGACCCGAGCCGCTGCGTGCTCCGACGCTTGAAAAGCTGCGCCCGCGCACAAAACTAGCACGCGCATGCTTGTGAAGCGACCTGCATGAGGGCAGTTGAAGCCAGGTCCCGCGTGGGTTTTGGAGCTGGATTTCGTAGCAGGCACGCTTTTTTGAGTGGCTCGGAGCGCTCACGTGCTCCTGTGAGACCCGAGCCGCTGCGTGCTCCGACGCTTGAAAAGCTGCGCCCGCGCGCTAAATTAGCACATGCTTGTGAAGCAGCCTGCGAGAGCGCAGATTTGGGGCTGGATTTCGTGGCAGGCGCAGTACTTTGAGCGACCACATGCTCCTGTGAGACCAGAAACGGCTGGAGTGTCCACGTGTGCCGGTGAGACCGAAACCACGTGCTCCTGTGAGGCCGGGTATGGGTCAAAATTAAGCCACCAAGAATTGGACCGCAGGTTTGAATGTCCATGTTTCCATTTTCCCGGGCAAGCCACTTTGGGTACATTTTTTTGACCCACAGCCAAACGAAGAGAGATCTCCAAAGCTCCAAATCCTCCTGTCCCCCAACTCCCCAAATCCCATGAGCCTTGATCGACTCCCAGGCCGAATGACCTCCTCCAACAGCCAACCAATTCACCAAAACTGGCAAGGTGTGTTGATTGTCCAACAAAAACAGCCATGTAGTCTCCTCCAAATTCAGTTTATTTTCCCACAGCCAAATGACATCAAATGCAGGTTTTAGTCAATGTTTCTACTTACCAGGGCAAGCCATTTTGGGGTTACCAACTATTTTTGACCCACAGCCTAATGACTTCCAATCATGTGACTTTCGTGGCTTGGGACTTCACGGACTTCACCCCTGGCAGGGGAGTCATGCAGTCCGCCAGGGGCGCAGCGGAGGATCACTGGCGCTCGTCCTCAGATGTGGTGCCCCAATGGTTCCCTGCCCCCAGGGTACCAACCTGAAAATGCAACAAAGAAAGATAACACACATATATGTATAGCACGTGCATGCATGTATTGATATGTATCAATATATATATATATATATACACACACATATATATATATATATATTTGTATAGATATATATAACCTGCACATATAGAATATGTGTATACATGTTTTTTTAATACACAACTAGTGCCGGAGCCAGTACGAGGCCGAATCTAAGGGGCATCCCACAAATGTGGGTGTGCTGCCTGGGCACACCTTTGCATGGTTCATTTGGGTGCAACATGGCCCATCATTGCTTGATTGCTATTGGGTTGGATCTTTAGACTTTAACTTTTTGGGAAATCAAGGTGTTTTTTACTAAACCCGCAAAAAGTTAAACTTCTTTCAGAGGGTCAACAGAAACTAATATTGTTTACTTCCCGAAAGGGAAACCAAAAGGGGATGGCCCGTGTGTGTGTTTTTCCCACAACCCCATCGCATCGGAAGCGACTGAGGTCGACCAGCGTGTGGCTTGTACGTTTCAAAAGGATGATGGGGTGTGTGGCTATATGATTGTGTCAGATTGATGAATTGAGGGTCTCCAATGATCGAGGCAAACCTTCCCTGTTTGCGGGACCACCCCCCTGTCAAGCCACAATTCATGTGGTCTTAACATTAGGCGTCCTATCTTCGCCATTTTTCCCTGGTGTGGTGTGGGGCTGGAAGCCATCTGGCTATGGGTCAAAATTAAGCCACCAGGGGACCGCAGGTTTTAGTCCATGTTTCCATTTTGTAGGGTTTGATTTGGGGTACCGATTTTTGTCCCACAGGTGTCCTATATACGCAATTTTTCCCTGGGGTGTGGTTTTGGGCTGGAAGCCATTTTGCCGAAGCCATTCTGGACCAGTTGGCGTACTGACGGAGAACTGTTGTCGTACACGTTTGCACCACATCGGTGGAGCTTGCGCCACTCCATCGCACTGAATTGCACCGAGACATTGGCATAATGGGAGCAAGGCAACGACAAAAATCTGGCATTTTCTCGACGCCTTCAGACAACTCAGTTGTTCAGTGGCACCCTGTTTCCCTTTGTTTGTTTTGTAGTGGCTGCCCCACTAAAAAGGGTCTTCCCAAAAAAGGGTTCCTTTTTTCCTGGGTCACTGAACAGCTGAGACAAACATCAAGACACCTCAACGGATGGAAGTTTGGGATGGTTTCAGGATTTATCATGGTACGTTTTGTTAATTGCAGTTCGAGTTTGGCGATGAAGAACTTTGCACCGACATCGCCGGTGCGTCGTCATGGCTGTGAGAGGCCGGGATCGAGCCACTTGCAAGCTTCCCCACAACCTTTGCCCTTGGTTTTGCATGTTTTCAGGGGCACAAGGAATGGTGTGAGTGAGTCAGACAACGTGAGCAGGACATGCCGATCAAAGAGAAGTTGCCAGAACTTCGCTTGTGTCTCTTTGTGAGGGTACTCCTTTCAGGGGTTGGTTTAAAGGGAAGCCAAAAGGGAACCGGCCCATTTTGAGGTTTCCCCCTTTTAGAGGCAAGCCCATGTGCACAGAGTTTGCTCAATGGTAGTAGGGTGGATAGGTCGGGTCTCGCATAGGCAGTTAGGCAGACGTTTTTGTTTTTCTTGTGGAAGAGCACCCCAAGTTTTGTTGCTCAGTAGGAAATGAGACATGGAATGGGCCAAATAAACCATGCAACTGGTGGTTTCCTTTACGTGAGGGCTGGATTCATTTCCACATGCCCTACTTGTCGCACCAGCAAGTTTGGGTTCCTTGAGAGCCTGAATGAAACATCGACTGGGGAAGAAATGGGGCACAACACGAGGCAAACGTTCTCCGCACCAGGATCTACATGGGTTCTGTTTGGGCGCTTGCTTTGCGAGTGATCCAAACACTCATGGGCTTGGTTCGGGCGGCTGCAAGTTAGGAACGGATCACCTGGCAGCCTGCTGCATGGAATGAAGCTTGCAGCGTTCTGGCGCAGCCTTCTCCCGGGGAGATCTGGCGCTGTTCGCGTAGGCACTTGCCCAGTTTCGCCGCCGGCCCCTTTTTCTGGCTTATGCCGCGAACGCTGAAGACATGGTGGCAGCTGGGCTCTCGTCAGCAGAAAGGAATACTTTGAAATGGCTGTGGGTCAAAACCCTGTAGCCCTGGTGAACATCGGAACAGGTGGCAAATGGATGTGCATCCACCCCAAAATGGTACCATTGGTTTTGAATGTGTAAAGGAACTGGTGGACTCAGAGCCAGAATAGAGCTTTGCAAAATGAGCACAGGACGCACGCCGCGGTACTTTAAGTGCAAAGCTCCACTCCCTTCTCCCAACATAACCTCCACTCCTAGCCCCCAAATGACCCCGGGTAACTGTGCCCATGTGGGAAAGAAAGCCAGTCATCTTGTTTGGTGGTTTTCCTCAATCGGTCATCCCCTGCAAATCAGCTTCCCACCAATTGATGCTTTTCCATTCAACCTGAACCTACTTGGACATCCCCAAGCCACCGGAACCTACTTGGGGAACCCCTCAATTTCACCACCAAGCCACCGATTCGGTCCAAGCCGCCCTTTCTGAGGGCCTTGGATCAGCCAGGCCCATCAGCCCTCTGCAGATCGTCTTGCTGGTGGCTTGGGGCTCAGGTGCTAGAATTCCATGGGTGGTTCCATTTTCCCATGAAGAGTGGAAGATGAATGGAATTGGGGACCGCCTGAACAAAAATCCAAGTTGCTTCTAACTTGGGATCCCATTCAGCTTCCGTGCTTTGAGGGGGTTGGGACCTTAAGCGCTGAATGTTGGGGTCAGCCCCTTTGCGGAAGCCATATACCAACTGAATTCTGGTTTTGTCGGGCGCCTCGCTCCAGTCCCCCAGGGACCTTCCGGGAGTTGCACGTGCAACGCTTGAAATCCAATTTGGGTGAGTGTCCTGGGAGATGTTCGGGGGCAAGCCCGGTCCGAAGAACCGATTAGCCAACATGTGGGAGATGGAATGTGTATGGTGTTTCCCCCTCCGATTGCGGCGACCATGCTTTATGGCTGCTTTTGCACGTTGAGTCCAGGTTGATTTGTGGTTTTGCCTGAAGGGAGGCAGGCAGATGCATTAGTCCCTGGTCAGTCAACAAGCTCTACCCTTTGTGTTGACTGGTGCCTTGATCATTTGAGTCAAGATTTGGACTTTCCTCAAACAGAAACGGCGAGGCTTGGTGAGCACTCGTGTGTTTTGCCCTCTTTTTTTTGGCATCCCACCCGCCATGGCCCTGAGATCATTCTGCTCGACGGCCTGGTCTTCGCCTTCTGCGCGCTTCCCTTGGTGCAGGAGGGGTCGGCAACTGTTTGGCACCTGGACCACTCAACGAGGCCACTTGGAGGTTCACTCCAAGTTACTGTGTGTCTGTGGCTTTTTTTTGAAGCACCTTGGACTTCGAAAGTTACACAATCCAAAGGACTCACGAAATGTCCCATGTCCGGGGAAGCCTTCCTTTCTTTGACCGCCCATATGACGTTGTGAGTGTCGGGACGCCAAAGGGTTCAAGTTAAGCTGGTGGGTTCCATTCGGACAGGGGGCATTTTGACCATCTGCGCTACCTGTATCTGAAACCGTCCCCTAACCCCGCGTCCCTTTCCCAAACTTTAAGGCCTTTGGAGACGCGGGAATCATTGAAACCGAAAATGTGTTTTTGTTTTCTCGAATTCACGCCGACTTGGGCCTCTGCAACAGTGGCCCTTCCCAACAGGGCTCCCTATATGTCCTCTTAAAACATCATCCCCACCAAGGGACCCTCATTCATGGGCCAAGCAAGTGATGTTTAGGACATGGCAGTCCTTCCTTAAACATGACTGTAAGTCTTTCTAAAAGGTAAGGCTCCCTGGCAGTGACCACCCCACGTCAGGTAAGTTGATGTTGAATATGTCCGCAAAATAGGACAACCTCAAGATATATTCCACAGAACTGCGCCTTACTAAGTGCAGATATGAGAAATCCAAGCCGTCCGGCAATCTTCGAGTACTTGGCGAGGACTCCGTTGTGCAAATCATTCTGGCGGTGGTCTATGCGCTGGTCGCAGCCTGGCACTGTGTGGAGGAACCGTTTGGCTCACGCAGCCTCCGCAAAGCTGCCCTTGGGCCCTCTAAGCCTTGGTGGTTATCCCCGCAGCGTTTTGGCTTTTTGGGTTTAGTGGGAGTTTCCATTTAACGCACGTTCAGGGGATCTGAGAACAGCCCAGTTTGTTTTGGTTTCCCGTAAGTGTCCCTGGGGGGATCCTGTGTCAAGACGCTCGTGTCTGGAATGCCTGGGGATACCATTACACATGCAGCGGCAATTTTCCCTACCCCTACAGAGTTTCCAATCGGCATGAGGAGTGTATTTGTCAAGGAGCCGACTCCCACTAGGTTTGTGTTTGGCAAGCTCACTAAAACTTGCCACTCCAAAAAGGGCCCCTGCTGCAAGGCTGGAGAGAGCGCAAGCAACAACAAACAGGCACCTGTTTTCTACCAGTACCTGTCGGGTCACATTTTGCGGCCGGCCAGTTTGCGGGTTTCACCCGGATCTTTATATCCATCTTGACCATGTGTCATGGTATCCCCAGGCATTCCAGACAGCGTCTTGACACAGGATCTTTTCGGGGACACTTGCGGAGTCTTGAAACCGAGGTTCAATGCGTTGTGGCCGGTGCTCAAGGTTCCGATCCTCCAACCTATGACCAGGGCAGTGCATTGGTTCTGAGATTTTTAGAGAAATGTCTTGCGACGGCGTGTCTTGGAGCACGGTGGCGCCAGCTAAGGTTCTTGGCATGGTGGGTGCCGGCGTGCACGTGGCGATCACTGACCCCTCACATCAAAATGCCACTGGGCGGCACAGGCTTCGGCGTGGTGGCGCTTTGGAACCCAACACGGGAGGATCGAAGGGAGACGCACTGCAAAGAGTGAGGGTTTTGGACCACATGAATCCGCAGGCACGAAAAGTCTCCCAAAACCGTTGTTGTCGCTTTTTCTGGCCAGTCAGCGGAAATGTCAGTGGGAATGATTCGCCTGGAAAATGGCTGGTTGACATAAATCCAAAAGATGTAGATGATGTCCACCAAAGGGACCGAAAGGCTTAAAGGCGTGCCTTTGCTTTGCGGATGGTCCCAAGTGGTCTTAGTAAAACCAGACGATACATACCGCTTGCCACCGATTCAATGCCCAAGGTGTCGTGGAAGCTCGGCAAAGGGCAACTTGGCTGCACGCAGCCCGTCACAAGGCGACGCCTGCGGAGGTCTGCAGCAAGAAACAAGTCTCAGTTGTTCAGTGGCACCAAGTTTGTTTCCTTGTTTTTATTGGCTGCCGCACTAAAAATGGTCTTCCCAAGAAAGGGTTCCCTTCTTTTTCCAGGGTCACTGAACAACTGAGAAGTGGAATTAAAGCGCTCGAACGCCAAAGTGGGCGTACATTTCCGCGCGCTCGACCAGCCAGAGCTTCATTCAACTACACTGCGGTAGACACTTAGGCTGTCATGAATTTCCCTTTGCCCTGGCAAGCATCGTCTATTTGGCTGTGGATCAAAAATAGGTACCCAAAATAGCACCCTGGTAAATGGAAACAAAGACAAAAACCTGTGGGCCCCTAGTGGTTTAATTTTGACCCACACCCATGTAATAGTCATTACTATGGAAAAGTGACCTCCGCCAAGGGCACTGGTCACTAGACTCACCAGATGTGAGCCCAGCTGACTCAAGGTCCTTCGATGAGATCAACACGCAGCTGCCGGTATGCTGGACCTGCCACGTGCGCCAGGTGCGCACAGATCTCTTCCTCTCCCCCAGCTGTGGGAGGTAGTCATTGCTTCCCTTTGCTGAAATGATGATGTGTTTTTGTTTTCCCCTGTTGTTTTTACAAAGGAGTCGATTTCACTCTTGGAGTAATCTTTTCTCATTCAGCGACAAACAACCTGCTGGCGCCTAGTAGGGAATGTCCCAGTGTTGGGAATGAACCTAGATATTCCCTTGAAGGAAGCCATAGGGGGTCATTCGCTGATTCTCTGCTGGGAACCAGCAAGGCAATTGCAATGCCCGACCTTTGATGAGCAAACCCTTTTTTGAAACCACTGGAGTCTTTTGGAGACGAGCAACTACGCAGATGATATTTGCTTTCTACCTGCAAACCAACGAGCAACCGAGCCACGTTGCCATGGAACCTGACGGAGGGGTGCTGGAACCCTTTTTTCTACAAATCGGGGACTCCAGAATGTTCTTGTGGTTTCCCAGTTTCCTCAAAATCAATCCCCTGACGGGTACCCTGAACAAACAATGACAAGATCAACCCTCATTTTTTCTTCAAAGTCACCTAGTTGCTGAAGATCTGCGTTGTTGTTTGGTGCATTGATGCTTAACGGGCATAGGGTCACACCCCGTGATGCTGCTTCCTCCGTGAGGAGTGGCGGACGGAGCACTGCAACACCTGCAACAGGCAACGCGACTGCAGCCAGCCTTTCGTGTTTTCTTTCGGTTGGAAAGTGCAACCTGGAAGGCGGCCGTCCACACCAATGCTGGGGTCTCCTCAGCACATATTTGATGTAATTATTTCAGTGTGCGATTCTTGTGAGGCAAGATCTATTTGCTGTGTAGTTCTCAGGTGTGGGCCAAGCTCTTGAACTGTGGTCCGTTACCCCTGATTCATAACCCCCCCAGTAATAACCCCCCCCCTCCCCCCAACCTCCCCCAAGGTCGACCAGGTTTTTGGAGAGTCCCCGCCTATGCTCCCGATAGCATATTGCGGCAGAATGCCTGGCAGGGATTCGGGGGGATGGGCCTTGAAGGGTGTGTGTGTTTGTGTGTGTGTGTGTTTGTGTGTGTGTGTGTGCGAGTGTGTGCGTGCTCCCTGTATGAGCTTGTCACCTTGACTGTTTAAGCATCATGTAACAAGACGTGTGCTGTGCGGCTAGCGGTTGTTTTGTTGTTTCCCCCGGTTGCGGGGAAAAGCAAGTGTTAAGACTTAAGACTATGAAGGGGACTATTTAGCATTTGTAGAAGCATTGGCCGTAGCTCTTGTAGTTCAATATGTTGTATTTTTTTTTTTGTGGGGGGGGGGGTTGGAGGCCAAGCCAAAAATGGATTAGGATGTTTGTGTTTGGCCCAACTTGTCTACCCCCTTTAAAGTAAATTTGGTTGGCAATCGAGGGGGAGAAGAGGATCGATGATCAGTCTTTATTAAGGGCTTTTTTTAGTCAGGAGGCCGCATGTTCCCCAAACAAAAAATAATGTGTGGCAACCGCAGGAAGTCAAGTGGTAAATGGGCATCCTCCCACTCAGCTACTGGATTCCACCCTTCCACTTTTGTGTGGGTTCCGAAGCCACTGCAAATGGGTGTGTGTTTTTTGAGGGTACCATTTGCGTTAGTGTTTTAAATGGAAACCAACCGGAAAATCACAGTTGTTGGGGTAGCTACATCCAAATGTTTGCTCCAACAAGCAATGGTTCCAACTTCTCTTGTTGTGAACGTGTCAGTGGTTGCAACTGCTTTTTGCGCTTGTGGTACGCTTGCCAGGGCCTGGAAGCAGCGTTGCAAATGCTTGCGGGTATGGACCGCTGAGCTCAGACACATTCCCATCAAAAGTCAGACATGACTTGCCAGATTGGCTCGGCTTTTTCAGCCAAGGTGCGTGGACAGATTCGACCACCACTGCATTTGGCTGAACAACTGCCACGTGGCCAAGCGGGTTGGTGGCTGGGTTTGGGTACCTTTCTGGCCCTCGCAATTCTGCTAGGACAGCATCCCCCTTTTTTTGCTCGCCCTCCCGCAACCCCCCCCAATCAAAAAGCAAACACAAATCGAAACATGCCTGGTTGAGGCCTTTTTCGGAGAAAAGTCATGTTTCCGAGCGAGGTTGGGGGACTGAATTCTTCAGTGACACCCCCCTTTCGGTTTAGTGGCTTCCCCACTAAAATTCGTCCACTCCCCAAAACGGGTGCCCTTAAACTGGTTGTGGGATCACTCGGGACCTTTTCCCACTTCTGTGATACGAGGGAATCTCCCCCCTTATATTGGGGGATTAGTCTTTGGGAAGCCCTCTCCGTTGTATTACACAAGTAGATTCCATCTCCCACAGCCCTGCCTTAAACCGTCACTGAATCGCATGTGAGGGATCCCTGTGAGAAAGAAACGCCTGCGACAAAAAGCGACGCTCAGGTGTGGGCCATGCGAACTACAGAAGCTTCTGGGCAGCCATGACCCTCGCTGTTTGCATGTTAGGCGGGCTTTTTGGGCCTCCTCTTGACCTGCCTTGTGTTTTTTTTGGTTGATGAACCCCCTCCTGGCTGGTTACAGTGGTTTTAAATGTAAACCAACAGGACAACTTCTTTGGGAGGGAGGGGTTCCCGATAACAGACTCACTCACTTGGCCAACTTTGCTCATTGGAATCTGGGCAAGTACCCTACGAACATGGAAGTGCACAAAGGTCTTTTGGATGGCTACTTTCCTCGTGAAAGAATAGACTTCATGATGTGAGCAAAGGGCTAACAAGTTTGAAGCCATCGTTTGGGCCAGTCGTGAACTCGCAGATGGCCAGTTTCCGAGATGGTGTAGTGTTCACTCTTGGGGCCAAGAAGCAACAGCGCTTTTCAGCAGTTCATCCCCAAAATTGCCCGCTTCTGAAGGACTGGAGCCAAGGAATCCTGACCTGCTGTTCCAATGGGTTTCAAATTGTAAAAGGCAGACCAGGTCCAGGTGAGTTTTTGGTGCATTAGCTCGTTGCCAAAGAGCTCGTTACTCGTCATGGGTGGGCGGGAGGCAGCGGTACCCTTTCCTGTGCATCCATTTGCCGTAGGCAAAGGCAACCCTTTGAACAAGGGAAACGGTTGGTTCTCACGGTAACTGGGATGTTACTTCTCAGTTGTTCAGTGGCACCAATTCTTTTCTTTTTTTGTGTTTTTCGTGGCTGCCCCACCAAACATGGTCTTCCCCAAAAAGGGTTCCCTTTTTTTCCAAGGTCACTGAGCAACTGAGGGACGCGTCCATGTTAGATTCCTTGGCAGATCCCCCGCAGCCTTGGAATTTGGGGAGCGGGGGGTTACCCTTAAAAAGAGGAAGCCATCCACAACCCATCCCAACCCCCCCCCATTTGGATCCATTTGCCCTTCCCTGTCTAGCAGGCAACCCTTGAACAAGGGAAATGGTTGGTTCTCGGGGAAACTGGGACGCGTCCATCCTAGATTCCTTGGTTGAGGGCCCCCAACCCACCCACCCCTTAAGGGAGGGTGGATCTTGCCCAAAGCCGACCTTTTGACCTTTTTAGTTTCCCCTTGGTCCATTTTGAGTCATGGCCCCTTTTAAGGTAATTGCCTTTGATTTCTGGGTTCTTTGGGCAAGTGAGGATTGGTTTGGGGCAACCCCCCCGACCAACCCCCCCCCCGTGGATCTTGGCAGGAATCTTCTTCTTCACAAACATTGTGTTGCTCATCCAGGCCTTCGCGGTGGCGCAGCACATGAATTCACGTGCGGAACGGCCTTATAAGTTATTTGAGCCGCTGGTTGTTTTGCCCGTTTCGTTTTTGCGGGTTCCTAAAAGGGAAGCCACGTCAGTTGTTATGAGTCGGTGGTTGTTTGGAATAGGTACCCGTTTTGACACCGGGTTTTTAAAAGGGAAACCAGCAAGAAACCAGAATTTCGGGCGTTCCCCGTTTCTTGCCAGATGATTCTCCAAGTATCACCAGGTGTCTCCAAAGTGGGACATGAGGCCTCCCGACTTCGAGATAGACCCGTCTGGCTTCTATGCGAAACCTTACCTTGTCGTTGGAGAACTTGTGCAGAGTTGGCTCACCTCTCGGTTGTTGTTGGGAAACATTTTACATTTTTGCTTATTGTGGTTTTGTGGGAAATCCCCACTTGGCTGCTAAAATTCAAATTTTTGCTCCCCTTTCAACGTCAACCAAGACCTTGCACCGACAATGAATGACCCATTGGCGGTAGATTTGGAGGATGTCGCTTTTACGGACCTGCGAGGGTGTTCTCCAGGCCGCCCGGGACATCCGAGACGGTGCTCCGAAAAAATACCGCCCATTGGTCATGGGGGCTGACCAAATACGCCCTTATCAAGCTTTGCAAAACCGAGCACTGTGCTCAGGAGGCGAGCGACGCATTGGCACTCGGCGCTCCCAAGGCTGGCGCTTTGCACGAGCGAGTCTGTTTTGCAGATCCGAGCGATACGTGGGTTCTAATGTTGACCCCATATTCATGGGTTTAAAGGAGGAATCATACCACTTTTGGAGGGGCCCTCCACCCCCATATCAATCAACCCAAGTTTATTTTGGGGAGTGGGGGCTCCTCCAAAAGTGGGATGATTCCCCACATTTCATCCAGAGATGGACGCCCCTTACTAACAAAGACGGGTTGAGGAAAGTACGCGGCCAACATCATCCGATAGGAATCCTCATCGAGTCCAAGTACTTGAGGAGATACTTTGCCCCCCATTTCTACAGGGAAAGAGACCCAGGAAAAGAGCTGGAGCTGTGTCATCCCAGTCACATCCCCTTTGGCCTGGTTTCCCAACCCAAAGCTGGGATCCACTCTAGGATCACCGCTGGGGCCTGCAAAGCCCAAGTTCCTCCAAAGCGGAAATCCGTGTGGTAAGCGATCCCATGGAGGGGTGCTCAGTCCCCTCTAAGAAACCAGCGGGGGTTTTGATGAATCCACTTGTCAGGAGGTCGTTTTGCCGGTGCTCTTGATCACGACGCCCCACGGATGCAGAGAAGAGAGCGGCAGCTTGCAAATCTTGGTTGCTTCCTGCTCACCAAGTGGGCGCCGAATTTGTCATACCTCATATTTACCTGGTCAATCCAAACCAAGTAAGGGTCACCAGACTAAGTGCACTTCTTTGGCTTCGTATTTGAGGGGGGACGTGCAAGGTTTCATAGGTTGATTGCCCTCCGAGGGTGATGAATGCACCGTTTCTGCTGATGATCGGCACGCTGCTGGTGTTCCACATGTGCCTGCTCCGCAAGAACCTCACGACCCTGGAGTACATTTTGGTGGGGCTGCAGCTGTGAGTCCATGCTTTTGTCGCGTGAGTTGGCACGTCCATTTGGCTGTGGGTCAACACCAATGGTACCATTTTGGGGTTGCACCACCCATTTTAGCCTATTTTAGTGGGGATTGGGATGTTCACTGGGGGTAACCGGGATTTTGACCCATGGCCATTTCATTGCTACGGGGTGATTCGCTTCGCTTGGGCTCTTGCCGCAGGCGCGAATCTCATACGAGAGGCGCGGGTGGACCAAGGCTTCAATGGGCATGCCTTATCGTTTCGAAAGGGAGACTACCCTTCCCTCCACTAACGTAGCACCTGTGGGAGGCTACCCTGAAGGTCAGTTTCCTCTTGTTTCTGACAAAACTCCCGTAATGTGTGTTCCATGTTTGTTTGGGCGCTGTGCGGTGTGGTGTGGGGTGAGTGAAGCCTCTCGAGTGGTTTTGGGCACAAGCTCATTCTCAATCCCTGATTTTATGGACTTGATATTTTTTGGGAAGACTTGTTAGGGGTGAACAATTTCAACAAAGTTTTGACGTGTTTTTGCCAAACTTATCTTGTCCCTGAAGGGCAGAAGAGCAAAGTCTGGAAGCGCCGGAGTTGGACGACCCTTGGCGTGACTATGATTTCGTGCGGGCGGCGCGCGCCTGGAAGGGTTCTGTTTGTTTGTTTCAGTGAGAGACACAGGCACAACAAGGGAAGATACTCTCCTCTGGCAACATTAAGCACGTGACAACCCCAAGGAATCCATGGAGTCCCAAGGACCAGAATGTAAATGCCCCAAACACATGTGCAATGCTTGTTTCTGTATTGATATGGGTATGGGTCAAATTTAAACCACCAGGGGACCGCAGGTTTTAGCCCTTGTTTCCATATGCCAGGGTTCCAGTTGGGGCACCCTATTTTTGACCCACAGCCACGTGATGCGGTCCGTTTTGTTTGGTGGGTTCCCCCAAAATGGTCAACCCGAGAAGGGTTTCAAGTCTTTCTGCACCCGTTGGGGTCGCGGTTGAAGCTGGGAGTAGCTGGAATGATTTGTTTCCATAGCTACCAGGGGGTGACTGAGAATGAAGAAATATTAATGTGGGAGTAGTCAACACTCCCCCCTCCACCCCCCAGAAGGTCAAACCTCAGATTCGACAGTGGCCTGCGGGAGAAGGTTGTCGTAGGTGGTCGCTCTGCGGGATTGCGGAGGTATTCGGACATTTGACAAAGCTTTCGTTGGCCCGGAATCGGATATCAGCTGACATCATTGGATCCAGTTCTGGGTTCTTCCTTTCCCATGTGGTCGCACCTTTGGCAGTTTGACAGATCCAAGGGAGGCAATGCGAGCCTCGATTAGTTCGTTTGTCCAGGGATCATTCTAGGGGTTGATTCCAACCATTCTCTGCAACCATCGTTCTTTTGAAAACCGAATCTTTGTTTCCCTGGGTTTTTGATGGTTTCCTGAAAAGAAGGAAGTCCTGGAAAGAATGGGGAAGGTACCCCTAGAATCATACGCGACCCCGTTTGATCCATGCAGTTCGCTCCAATCTAAGGATGGCAGGACCTTCATCCCCTTGCCTAGGTGTCTGCCCCTCAGACCTGGATGGAGGCTATAAGCCCAGGCCTCATGGGGTACAGTGGTTACGTACCGCATTCTGTTCTTTCTTGGGGTTGGTGCCTGGTGCGGTTGCGAAGGTTCTCTTACACATATTTTGGGCTCCCCACGGGTTGTTCCCCCCCCCTCCGTGTTTTGTGGAGCCGACCATTCCAGACCTATTGCCTGCGCAAAAGCGACATTCAACTCCGTTTGTACATGTTGATCTTGGGCAGACAGTTACGTTTTGCAGCTTCCATGAAGCCTGAACAGCATGGTTGTTGTTGGGAAACGTTTTACATGTTTGCTTATTGTGGTTTAGTGAGAAATCCCCCACTTAACGGCTAAAGTATGATTTTTTGCTCCCCTTCCAACGTCAACCAAGAAAGGGGGACTGCCCTTTGACCAGTTGAGTCACACTCCCTTTTTGGAAGAGCAGCCCAACTTGCCCTGGCCATGCTGGGGTCTGATAGATTGGCCAAGGCGTGGATTGGGTGGTGTTCCGTCGCCGGAAGAAGGCCAGAAGTGCTGTTTGGCGTGTGAGTGGGGAACTTTTGACACTGCAGCATTTGGGTGTGAATAATATGGATGGAGGCCATCTTCTAAACTCGTTTGTTGGTTTTAGCTGGGGAGAGGATGGCGCATGACATCCATTGCGAACTTGGACTTCCAACACTGTTTGGGGGAAGGCGGTGTCGTATGGGCCCATGACTCGGATGGCAAGAATATGTGAAGACAACGGTGACTAGGGCCCCCGAACGTGCTTGGCCTCATGCAGCTTCCTGGTTCAAGCCGAGCGCAGCAATTGTGTCCGCCGAATCCTGTATGCTGTGTTGGGGACCCCCCCGCGAGAAGTGCTCACTTGAGTGAACCCAGCAAACAATGGCTGGTCGCTACATCTCTCAGATCTAAGAGAAATCACGGGATATGCCAGGCTGATCTCCACGAGGTGACGGTTGCAAAGTGGAAGGCCCACTCAGCGTCCAAGTACCCCTTCTCTTTGGATCAACTCATCGCCTTGTTGGTTTCCATGTTTGAGTTTCTCGGCTCCTTTTCACGCTTTCCCTCAGTGGACAAATGTGGCACGTTGCCACATGCGCGTCGGTAGAGGAAACATGAGGAAACCCTAAATAAGAAGGGGGATCAGCTGTTTCATGTTTCACTTGCAGAAGGCAAGTCTGATCTCGATGAAGACGCACTCTTATGGAAGCCCAGGTGAGGCTTAAGTTTGCCCACTTGCAATCGAGGATTTTGGGGGAAGACTCACTTCAGGACCCTTGGCCAACCCCACAGGCTCAGACCCCGCGAAGTGATACCAAAGAACAGGCTCCCAAAGAATCTGGGTGAATTATAACGACCTCACACGACCGAATTCACCCCAAATGGTGGTTCATGTGGTTGGAATAGCCCCCCAACCACCGCAAGTTTCAGAATTCAGGTTGGTGAATACTATAATTCACCCAGAAAGAATTCCTTACCCCACCGGGCCCCGAGAAGGCTTACTCTTCGGTTTCGCTGGTTCGCAGGCCGGCAAGGTGGCCCCCCAGCCTACGAAGGAGGCCGGGGCATGGTCTTTTTGAACCCCCCCCCACTGGGGCTGTTCTGAAGCCGATACTTGGGTCGACTCTTGCGAACGTCTGCATGACTAGAGTGATGAGGGTTTGCTTGTTGATTAAGTTTCGTATGAGGGTTTCAGACATTCCATGCAATCAGACTTAAAGGCAGCATGGGCACTGAGGGAGGAAGGTTTGATCATGACAATTGTCCAGTAATTCAGCCAGAAGAAATAGCTAGCTATCCAACTATCGCTTCCTGAGTTCCTGGACTTTATACTTTCTGGGACGACCATTTTAGTGGCTTTGCCAAAGTTTGGTTACTGGTCTTGGAAGTCAACAAAGCTAGCTACGTAAGAGCTCGCGCCATGGTTTTTGTGTCGGGGTCTCACATCAAGTGAGCCATGTCCTCAAAACTCGGGTAGATGAAGGTTAGTTTGCTGGCAGTCCCAGCCAACAATAGTTGCGGCCGCATTCTTAATTCTTGAAGCATGGTTCTGGGTCAAAATTATACCACCAGGGGACCACAGGTGTTGGTCCATGTTTCCACTTGCCAGGGTTCCTTTTGGGGGTAACCCTCTTTTTGACCCAGCAGCCACATGGTTCTGGGATTACGACCATTTTCAATTCCGGGTTAGTGGGAAAATCCCCACTTATCTGCTAAAAAAACATTTTTTTCTCCCCTTCCAACGTCAACCAAGATTGAAAATGGTTCTGGGAGTACCATTTCACTTCCGGGCTTTGCTTGTGACACCTGCCGCGCCTTTCGCCGGGGACTCCGCGGGAAATCCGCGGTGATCCAGGACGCGGAGATGGACCCGGATGCCGTGCCGGAGGACCTCATCAAGGAGCGCAGTGAAGCGGAACGAAGGGAGCCATGGGGTGACTTGTTTTGACCCAACTGCTTAAACCGCGGTGGGGAAGCGTTGGTCAAAGGCGCTTTGGGCGGTGGTCTTCTCTTTTTGCCAAATCAAGATGCCATGACTTGACTGCTATTGGGTTGGATCTTTAGACTTTAACCTTTTGGTTGAGATTTCAAGTTGTTTTTTCCACTAAACCACCAAAAAGTTAAACTTTTTGCAGGAGGGTCAACAGCAACCAAGACCCGGAGAAGTTTTTTTAGGTAGGTGTGTCTTAGGGGAACCCGCAACTAGGTCCCCCAAAAAGTATCCTTTTAGGGGAGGGTTCCCCTACCAATAGACTACAGCAAAAAATCGGGTACCCTCATTCCAACCTCTCTACTGGAGGACCTGGGCAAAATTGGGTGGTTTCTTCATGGCTTTGTTTTGGTCACCCAAGAAGGGTAGCCTCTAAAACAGCCGAGCCACCCTTAGGCCCCTTGGGTCCTTTGGGCACCCCAGCTGGTTCGGTAGGCAGGGAATGAGACATGGAATGACCCATGTAAACCATCCAACTAGTGGTTTCCTTTAAGGGAACCCCTAGGTTCATGCAGAAAGCTGTGGGTCACTCCCTTCTGAGCACCAGCTAGTGATTTGAACATGTGGTCGTTTTACAATGGGCTTCCCTTTGCTTGGTGATGTTTAGCGGGACACTTGAGGAACCGTATGAATCGACTCGCGGAATGGAACCAGGGACCAATTAGCAATCGCTCAGTGGATTCCACTTGAAAAATCAGCGTTGCCCCAAACAAGGTTCCCAGGGTCACTAGGCAACTATGTAAACATTCATGTTGCTTCTGTAGCTGCCGGTGGCCCTCAAACCGGGGGGGTGTTCCCCTTGCCCTTTCAAAACAAATTGACGGTACCTCTAAATCAGCCTAGGTTCCCAACAGCCCAGCATCCCCCCGGAAAGAACCCTCCATAACCCTCCCTGAGAGCTGCTGCAAATCACCCCAGAGCTTTTTTGGGCGAGCCCCAACTTTCCACCGGGGCAAAGGATGCAATCGGATCAGCCAGGAGAAGTCCTCCGCGGACGCCGATTCAGCGAAGGATGTTGGGTCACATGGAAGCTCCCAGGCCTCGAACCAAGTCACTGACGGTCCTGGGAGCTTCCATGTTAGTCTGGGAGGGTGCACATCTCAGATAAAATCGACCCCATAACCCCTGTTTCATCTGAATTCCTCGATGAGGCTCCCGCTTGTCTTCCCAGACTTTCGGAGGCCTCAACTCGGGGGCGTGTATCAGTGATCGCCACATTATGTCATATTTTAGGGGACGCAAAAGTATGGGACAGACAATCAAAACATGTCGTTTAAGATGTACCCGCGATTTAGGCCAAAAAAACAGGATCATGTACTGACAGCAAATGCGGATTTGGGATATCTGACAATAATGTAGCTCACCAGATCAGTTTATGTGTGGTATCTGTTTCGTTTGCCTTTCAAGCCAACCAAAAGCCCCCCCCCCCCCCCGCCCGCCCTAAACACTATATTAAAAGAAACACTCCCAGACACGTGTTGCGCAGCCGTAGGCCGTGTATCCATAAGGGTTTTCCAACTTGCATCGTGTCCCCGCACCCCCCCCCCCCAAAAAAAAAAAAAAGGAAGGAAGGAGGTGTTCCTTTTCGCTTCCCTTTCAAAACCACCCAAAGGGAACCCTATGGGCTAAACCCAGTGCCAGAAGTCTAGGGCCCGGCCATGTTTAGTGGTGCTTCTGGGATCCGATTCGGAGACTCAGAACTGAGCGAGTCTTATGCGATCCCTCTGGAAAAAACCGGGTTCCCGTCCACTTAGCTTTAAGGCGCTTTTCAAGGTTTAGTGGGGATGTCCATTTAAAAAGGTAACTTTTTGAGGCAGCAGGGAAGTCAGGTAAACTCACTTCCTGAGGTCCTGGACTTTATACTTTGTGGTATGACCATATTAGTGGTAAATAAGCAGTTTGGACATTTGGACTTGTTCTGGCCAACCCACTCAGGAAGTGAGTATTACGCAATTCCCTTTATGTGGGTAAGTGAAGGGCATAGGCGTTCCAGAAGAGTTTCATCGGTTTGCCTGGGATTTCGACCAGTCACTCAATTCTCCTTGGGACCTATGTCCCAGAATCAAGAAGCATATTCAAAAGGGCCTCAAACCTGAAGACGAGAGGAGGTTTGTTCCCTTGTTGGGCTACAGCCCCTTTTTCTGGCTGGAGGCGGACCAACGCATTTGAGGTTCGCTTTCCATGTAGCTTAGCTCGCGTTCAGGAGCATGTCTCGGACACGGGCACCGCGACGTGAAGCCACATTTGTTTTTGCAGCGTGAAAAGGCTTGTGGGGTCATTTGAGCTCATAGCTGGCATATTTTGGGAACATGTGTCACAACCAGGGATCCTGTAAACATGTAATAGGTGTGTTTGCCGTTGTTCGAGCAAGTGTCAAAGCAGCAGTCTGATTTGACAACGGAACATATTTCAATGGAGCCGATATTAAAACCTTGCGCCATTTCGAATGGCCCTCGTTTTGCTACGACACATGTGATCTCGGGTGTCACCATCGGCATAGAGACCGTGAGAATTCATGACGCGGGCGCTTTGATGCAAAGCGCGCCTGTTTCTAAATCAAGGGTTCCTGTCAGCTGGCTGTTATACATACATATGAGCCACGGACAAAACACACGAAGACCACTTTATCAAGGCGGGGTACGTTTTTGCATAACACATGCCAAAACCATGCAAAACGATAAGGTCTCCCCCAAAAACGATAACCCTTAGCTCTATAATAACCCCTGCAGTTGCAACTTATCTAGGGTGGGACCCTTGCGTGGCCACCGTAAAACAAGAAGGCGAGTCGCCACTTTCGAGCTGGAGCTGCCAAGGTGTGCTTCGTAAATACGACACTTGTGCTGAGAAGTTGCGATTTTCGAGCTGGAGCTGCGGAAGTGTACTTCTCGTACTAGACTTGTACTGCAAAGTTGCGATTTTCGAGCTGGAGCGCTGTGGAAGTGTACTTCCCGTACTAGACTTGTACTACAAAGTTGCGACTTTCGATCTGGAGCTGCGGAAGTGTACTTCCCGTACTAGACTTGTGCTACAAAGTTGCGATTTTCGAGCTGGAGCTGCGGAAGTGTACTTCCCGTACTAGACTTGTGCTACAAAGTTGCGATTTTCGAGCTGGAGCTGCGGAAGTGTACTTCCCGTACTAGACTTGTGCTACAAAGTTGCGATTTTCGAGCTGGAGCGACTTGTGCTACAAAGTTTCCATTTTCGAGCTGGAGCGCTGTGGAAGTGTACTTCCCGTACTAGACTTGTACTACAAATCTGATTTTCGAGCTGGAGCTGCGGAAGTTTACTTCGCGTACTGGACTTGTACTACAAAGTTGCGACTTTCGAGCTGGAGCTGCGGAAGTCTACTTCGTGTGCTAGACTTGTGCTACAAAGTTGCGACTTTCGAGCTGGAGCTGCGGAAGTGTACTTTGCGTACTAGACTTGTACTACAAAGTTGCGATTTTCGAGCTGGAGCTGCGGAAGTGTACTTTGCGTACTAGACTTGTACTACGAAATTGCGATTTTTAAGCTGGAGATGCGGAAGTGTACTTCGCGTACTAGACTTGTACTACCAAGTTTCCATTTTCGAGCTGGAGCTACTTCGCTTACTAGACTTGTACTACAAAGTTGCGATTTTCGATCTGGAGCTGAGGAAGTGTACTTCGTGTACTAGACTTGTACTACAAAGTTGCGATTTTCGAGCTGGAGTAGACTTGTACTACAGAGTTGCGATTTTCGAGCTGGAGCTGAGGAAGTGTACTTCGCGTACTAGACTTGTACTACAAAGTTGCGATTTTCGAGCGGAAGATGCGGAAGTGTACTTCGCTTACTAGACTTGTACTACAAAGTTGCAATTTTCGAGCTGGAGATGCGGAAGTGCACTTCGCTTACTAGACTTGTACTACAAAGTTGCGATTTTCGAGCTGAAGATGCGGAAGTGTACTTCGCGTACTAGGATTGCACTACAAAGTTGCGATTTTCGAGCTGGAGCTGCGGCAGTGTACTTCGCGGAAGTGTACTTCGCGTACTAGACTTGTACTACAAAGTTGCGATTTTCGAGCTGGAGCTGTGGAAGTGTACTTCCTGTACTAGACTTGTACTACAAAGTTGCGATTTTCGAGCTGGAGCTGCGGAAGTTTACTTCGCGTACTAGACTTGTACTACAAAGTTGCGACTTTCGATCTGGAGCTGCGGAAGTAAGTGTACTTCCCGTACTAGACTTGTACTACAAAGTTCCGATTTTCTTGCTGGAGCTGCGGAAGTGTACTTCGCTTACTAGACTTGTACTACAAAGTTGCGATTTTCGAGCTGGAGCTGCGGAAGTGTACTTCGCGTACTAGACTTGTGCTACAAAGTTGCGATTTTCGAGCTGGAGCTGCGGAAGTGTACTTCCCGTACTAGACTTGTACTACAAAGTTGCGATTTTCGAGCTGGAGCTGCGGAAGTGTACTTCCCGTACTAAACTTGTGCTACAAAGTTGCGATTTTCGAGCTGGAGCTGCGGAAGTGTACTTCGCGTACTAGACTTGTACTACAAAGTTTCCATTTTCGAGCTGGAGCGCTGTGGAAGTGTACTTCCCGCACTAGACTTGTACTACAAAGTTCCGATTTTCGAGCCGGATCTGCCAAAGTTCGAAAACACTGTAAAACGATAAGGTCTCCCCCAAAAACGATAACGTTCAAAAAAGTACTAGGGCCAAGTAAAGTGTTTCGTCCGCTCCTCATATATATATATATATATGTATATTATATATTTACATTTATTTACACACACACATATATATATATATATATCATATATAACGTTTACCGACGCACCAGCAGGATTCTGCCCTTTCCTCCATGATTTGGAAGGCCATCCCAACCCTTCCCGCTTCATACAGCTTTCCACCGGAGTTTGTGCCGATACACCAAGTCAAGACCATGAATGTAACGCATGATGTGCTGACCCAGCGCGAGGACGGCGCAATTCCCTCCACCTAAATTCTACTGATGAGGCTGAATGGGAGCAACCCCATCATGACGCGCAGAGTTCTGTTGACCGCCCTTCAGCTTCGCAAAGCGGAGCTCCAGCGAGAAATGCCCGGCTTTGCCGGCGAACGCTCGCCATGGGGCAGGGGTCAAAATCGCGGGGACCTCAAAATAGTTGTTTTATTTTGGGTTTCCTCTTAAGCTAACCTGGAAAGGCACACAATAAGCACGCACAGTCTTGGCAAGTTTGGACCCTATCACCAGGTTTTGCGGACTATTTAGCCCAAGAACGGCAAATGGCGGACGCTGAGGCACAGTCGATGTTTGTGCGCGGCGCTTCCAGAAGATGTAATTTGTCCATGCGCCCTTTACCGCAGGAGACACATTAAGACGCCCCCTGCCCGCCGACATGTTCTCACAACCTAATCCTTGCAAGAAGC
This sequence comes from Effrenium voratum, assembly GCA_963377175.1. Lineage (NCBI taxonomy): Eukaryota > Dinophyceae > Suessiales > Symbiodiniaceae > Effrenium > Effrenium voratum. The sequence continues at coordinate 465,992 of CAUJNA010000358.1, read as the reverse complement.
TTCTGTGAATTTGTCCTGGTGGGTGAGGGTGCCTCTAGTTCCTCCCTGTTACTTTGTGTGATTGACATGCCCAGTGAACCTGGGGATGTAGATAGATAGGAGCTGAGATGGATTGACAATTCTGGCGCACGCCCCACGCGTTGTGCGTGAAGCGCGCTGCTCATTGGTGTCCCCTTAGGTCAGTTTGGTTGAATATGATAGCAATTTCTTTCAGTTTGGTTCCAGGCAGCAGTGCCAGTTATTTTCTTCTCCTTGCACCATGGGGGAAGGAGGGACCTGTTCCAAAAACCTGCAAGGCATTTTCTTTGTGAGGGCTCCCCCTTGACCGCCACTTCCTTTGGGCTTTGGACCCACGCTCTTTCCATCTCCAGGGACCGCCGCCTTTTTTTTCTGCATCGCATGGCGTGAAAAACTCGGGCGCGAGGGTTCGCCGGAGGCTTTGAGCTCGCGGGTTGGCTCCAGATGTTTCTCCCCCCCCCAAAACAAAATAAGCGAATGAACATAAAATAAAGCTCACTCCCTGAGTGTCCTGAATTGATTCAGATATATATATATACACATATCTACATATACATATATATATATATAAATATTATGTGCTTTTTGGGGGAAGACTATTTCAGTGGCTTCACAAAAAGTTTGGTTACTTGTTTTGTCCAGTGCTTGGAGGTGTCCATGCACTGCCAGCTCGAAAAAGGGGTACCACCTCACAAGACGTCCCAAAGACTTTTCCAGTCTTTTGGCTTGTGCCATCTTGTGCTTTTCGATTTGGACTCAAACAAGTGCGAAAGCGCCAGCACAAGCTGTTGGGGCAGTGAGGCTGTTCTGGGCTATGTATGGAATGCGGGGTTGTTTGAAGTGCTACAATCCCTGGCGAGACCTGGGAGCCGATTGAAGTTGGGAAGATTTACAAATTCCTAGTTCACCAACGGCTTGCCCTTTTGATTTCTTCCCCCACCAAAAACAGAATCAACCCGAAAGGTTCCTTCCACACCTTCTGGATGGGGTTGGCTCGGCTCTTTGGGCCGCTCTTGCAGCTGCCATCCGGGGCCAATGCCCCCCTTTTTACATAGAGACCAAGACCAAAACACTCATTTTTTACCAGGACTTTCCGGGATGGGGTTTGAACCGAATCCCTGTTTTTTTTGGGCTGTATGTTAAATCTGGGGAGCACGCCGGGCTGTCCGAAGGTTCAGAGGGTGGGAGAAGCAGTGGTTGCCAGCCCTATTTGTGGAACAGCCCAAGCAGGTATGTGCCAGCGTTTGCATTTTGCCCACTCACCAGCGGGGGATTTGGATGCCACCGATCCTCCGCGTTTCCCACTGTGGATACATTGTTTTCAGATGACGCGAAGGTCCACCTACCCCCAATCAGTACAGGTTTTATTGGTCGCAGGTATTTAGTGACGCATTGCCCAACCAGGTGATCAGACCTCCCAAACGTATAAAGACATGATGTCCATTCACTTGGGTGGCCAGTTTGCTGGACATAAACAGGTCATGTTTATACGTCAGGAGGGGTCCCGGTCCACATGCAAGGTTGAGGTCCCTTGCTACCTCTATGTCCAAAATGCTGGCATGTAAAAGGCAACAAAAGGACGCAACCATTTTAGGGGACCCCAGATTTTGAGAACTACCCATATATAGAAATATCTTTATATGTATACATATATTCATACAGACGTATTCCAGAGATCGCAGCCGCATGATCTCCACGATCCCTTGTGAAACAGGCATGATTGTGTTCATCGCTTCTCACCAAAACTGTTCAGGAACTTGCCACAGCAAGCGAGATTCTGCACTCACCTCGATTTAGGGGGAAATCAAGCTCGGGCCGCATGATGAAGATTGTTCGGGATTTTAGTTGGGGTGCATTGACTAATTAGAGTTGCATTGGGCGAGAATATGCTCTCCAGCTACCAACGTGGCACCTGACGGGCCGCCTTCGAGTGGAAATGTTGTCCTCCAGGTACTCTCCCACTGGCGCCTTGTTTGCGGGAAGGGGAGAAACTTGGATTGGGGACCATGAAACTTCACAACTGTTTCCCTGCATTACCTTCATACGTGTTGCTTTGCCCTGTTAGTTTTAAAGGGAATCTATCACTACTGGACATAATTTTAGTTGTTTTCCTGGGGACTTAAGCAGGTTACCCATTTCCGCATGAAACTCAACCGGATCCAATCTCCTCTTCAAATGCAATGGAAACCAGAATCCTCATGGGGGCTTTTGGGGGGAGGGGAGGGGGTTATTACTCCCCCAATAAGGACTTATTTGGGCTCCTTCCCCCCCTCCCTCCCCCCCAAGCCCCCATGACATCCCGACATTGCCAAACCAAACCACTCCCCATGTTTCCTGGCCAAAGGCAGGGGGTTCTTACACCGTAGGCGAAGCTTTCTGGAGGCGCTGGGCCAGGCGCGGGAGTTCGACGTGTTGGGCTTGGTTTTGGTCGGTGCTGGGTGTGGGGCCAATTTGGGCCATGGGCAAATTAGAACAAACATCAGTTGGCAGAAAACAAGATTTGGGTATGGGTCAACAAGATATTCCAGGAATTGGACCGCGGTACCGTGTTTTCTTGATTTCCGTTGACCAGGACAAGCCATTTTGGGGTTGACCTTATTTTTCAGCCACACCCATTCGAGCTCTTACCAGTTCAAATCCTTCAATCAGAAGCCCGGTGCCGAACCTTTCCATTCGGGGCTCGGGGGCAGGGGGTTGTTTGTAGGTCCGTTTTGGGCTGGTTTCACGCCGAAGCCCGTCACGTCCTTTTAATGGAAGCCCCGTTGAGAGACCCGCCGTGCTGGTTGGGTTCCGCTCAGAAGGCTGGGGATGTACCGGTGGAAAGGGGATTGCCCACGGGTTTTAGGGGATGGAATTTCCAGAAGTCATTTCCCTTTCCTGCTGAGAGCTAAACAGACAGCGTTGGTTCCCTAGAGCTTTGAGTGAAACGCTCAGCGTTTTGGGTGATGTTTATGTTGCTTGTTGCCACCGTGGTGGCTGCATAGAACAATGTAAGGGTGTTGTTTTCCTCGTGCGGTTCCCGTTGAAACGACAAAAAAAAAAGGGATACCCTCAAGCACAGACACACCCATTGAGGGGTTGGGAAGAGCTATGAACAGTGCTTGGTGCCATGGGTTCCTGAGGAAGCCTAGCTGTGTCCCTCAGGGGACGTTTTGGGCTCCAATTGGAACCACGTTTGCAAAGCATGCCCGCATCCCGCAGCTGGTTCAGAACCAGCACTTCACCAAAACTCCAACGGTGACTTTTGGGTAGAGTTTCAGGCCATCCCAGGCCCGCTAAGATTCCCCAAGTCAAACTCCGGGATAGCAATTCTTAAAGCCGGTCCTTTCACCGGCCTTCGTTTGGCGCTCAAAGACCGCAGTTTCTTCCCGGCCACAAGCAGCCAAAGCGACAGCGATGGAGACCTCAACCAGCGCGGCGCAAAAGATGACTGAGCTCTCGCCACTCCACAGCGAGTCGACATTCTGCGAGTCTGAACTCAGTCGACGCAGCTCCGATGAGCGCCTGAGCCGCTCGCCTATCATGAGATCTCCTTGCGCTTGTGTATCTGTGCGGTTGTGTGCGTGTTTCACTCGGACACAAGCGGACACACTCGGGCATAATACACAGACAGACACATGCAAAGAGACATACATACAGGGACAGACACACCCCTACACACAGACGCGCGGAGACATACACACACACAAACAAACACAGGCGGAGACACAAGCAGAGGACACACATACACATACACATACACATACGCAGTCACGCAAACACAAACACAGAGACGCACACACACACAGACACACAGACGCACAGGGAGAGAGAGAGAGAGAGATAGAGCGAGAGAGAGAGAGAGGGAGAGAGGGAGAGAGACCCACACACACACACAGACACACAGACACACAACACACACACACACCCACCCCCACCCCCACACCCACACCCACACCCACACGCACACGCACACGCACACGCACAGGCACACGCACACGCACACGCACACGCACACAGAGAAACACAGACACACAGACACACAGACATACACATATCAACGACACACGCAACGCACGCACACGCACACAACACACACAGACAGAACATGTACACGCAGACACCACGCACGCACGCACAAGGCACCCAGCCACCCAGCCACCCAGCCACCCAGCCACCCAGCC